>JASJET010000144.1:6712500-7176134 GCA_034092305.1 Diaprepes abbreviatus | reverse complement strand
GGGTTCTATATCTCCGTTAAGGGGCACTTCAGGAATTTTTCTATGACAAAGCAAAGTTATATTATTATCCCCTATATATTTGAGATAAATAAGGAGGTACTTACCGAACACCCTGTATATAGAGTGTTCCATTTTAATAACCAAACTGGGATGAATAACTTTTTAACCACATCTCGTGTTAAAGTTCTGATTACACCGTTAAATTACGGTTAAAATCTTATAAAAATTAGTCAAATAAGAACGTTACAGGGAATTCTAAACATTGTCAACTTTTCAATTTTACCCCGTATTTTCAAAACCAAAGAAAATTTTTAAGTTCTGTCTGCGGCATTTTCAGTTAGATAATGGATCCTACATTAGATTTTTGCTAACTTTAATGGTTAACGAGAAACCCATAAAAGTATAGAATTTCGGATACCCGTATATGTATAAAATTAAAATTATTTAATAATTATACTATCAGTGTAATCTATGAAAGCCAACAAGTGGCTATATGTCAATTACGACGATTTTCTGAATTTTTCTTAACAAATATGGTCAATTTGTAATTTCACCTCTAGGAGGAGATGTTTAATTTCTAGAAATATCTTAACCATTTCGAAAATAAATTTTCCAAATCTACGGTCTTTCTTGTATAATTTTTGAAAAGAAACATTTTTTACGTATTTTGGTGTGTTTTAATCAAATTTAACAAACTCTAGCTCATTTTGAAGAACTTTCATGATCATCAATTTTTTTATGCGCAATTTTAAAATCAGTTCTTTCGATAAATGAAAAGGGGGCTATTAAAAAAAATCCCACTCAACCCCAAGGCTCGGTTTTTTGAAAATTTAAAAGCAACCATAGAGTTCGTTCTACGCCATTTTATAGTACAGAATTTAATATCAAAATTTCAGAATTTTATAAGAATTATTTACCAATTTTAAAAATATATGAGAATCATTAACAATTCGTTAAAAATTGTCTTGAAAAAATCATAAACAAGGCATTATTCCTCCTTGATAGCACCCATAATTGATAGAATATCGGCAGTTGTAGTAATCTCATGCCCACGTATCAAGAGTGCTTTTCCTACGGGATGTCGCCCAAATTCAGAAAAGAAACGAGTACGATCAATCCCAGAATTCATATATAGCAAAATGTAATCAAAATTAAGGCCTGTTTAAAAACAGGTACATGTTATCAAACTTATTTAAAACAAATCGAAGGTATAGCATTTTAAATTGGTATCCTTCACCCAGTTGTTACCATGGTAATAACGTAAAATATGTTCTAGCCAAATCTCTAGGGAAAAATATATAGATTTTAGAAAGATATAGAAATTAACGATTTTTGGTAACAACGTAGCAAATATGCCTCCTAGCGGTGAAATTAAGAATTTAAAAATATTCTTAGAAGAATATTTTTGGCACAATTTGTTTTCAATTTATTTATCTTAAAGTTGTTACAGTATCTATAGTTTGTCAGATATATATGCTCGCTAGTCAATCATGATCACTGTATTATATTAATAAAAGTAATTAATCGGAATAGTAGCAACATCGAATTTTTGCATAGCCCTTATTTTGGGGTCGTAAAACACCCATCTGAAGTTTTTATTGGTGATCAAACATAATTTTTCCAAAAACTTTTTTGCGCGTGTTTTCCGACCTATTCCTTCAAATTTTACCTCTTTTAATGAAACATTTTGCACATCCTGAAACAGCACATTTTGTATAAAACTATACATAACATTTTGTTGAAATATAACAGAAAACACTAAAAGACGAAAAAGAACAATTAACAAATGAAAGCCATGTAGACAACCAAGCGCAGTGTTGCCGAATCTTAAATATAATCATTAAATTACAGTTGCTCTAAAGTTAATTCAGCAAATTATTCTTTTTTGGTCTAATGATGAATAAGGATGTTTGGTAATAGATAAACAGGATCGCTGACTTCACAAAAGGGTCCATCTTATTAAAATTCAGCTTTAGTGTCATTTCTCTGGCTATTTAGGCAAACGTTAATTTAGAAGGTTTTTGTTAAGTATTTAGGACAAATCCAAGTTTCTTTAAAACAATGATAAATATGAGTCGCGTTGGTTTAGGTTTATGCAGTATGTACGTTTGTATAAATGGCGCATAGAAAATAAAACAAAAATAACAGAATAAATAAAACTTATTAACTGAGTGTTCGACATATATTTGGTTAGTGTACCGCACTCGTTATTAGCATTGTGACGTTTTCTGCAATTTTCTTTCACATTTGCCTTTGACTTAGTTTTAAGCATGTTGCTGCAAGATTATATTTTTTATCAAAAAACATATTAAAACATCCGAGATTAAATTTTAAACAGTTTTTTTTTATATCTCATAAATTAGTGGAAGTAACTTTATCATAATTATTTTCATTTAATATATTTAGTAAGTGCTATTAAGCCAATTTATTCCGATTTTTTAAATTACCATTGGAAAATTAAGGTGAGATATTTGAAAAGTTACTTGGAAATTCATATTTTGGGGACGATTTATAAAAAATGATTTAATTATATTTTTGAAGAGCAATCAACGATCCCCATGCGGAGAGGTTAACGTCCCTACTTTTCAAGGGGCAAAATTTCTTTCAATATATAAAAAAGACAAAATTATCATGCCGAACGTAGGAAGGGATGGGCTTTTATTTCTTGTTAAGAAATGATGAAGAAAGATGTTGAAGTAAGTAAATTTAACATTATGTAATTTGTTGTCTTCTAAAATAAGGTACAATTTGTTGATGAGATCTTTGGTGAATGTGAATGCAAAGTTTCTCACTCAATTTCATTTCACCCATCCACGTCTTTCTTTCTTAAAATTTTTGTTCATAACTCACAAATTTTGAAATTATTTGCAGGTCTCCTCTAAACATATTTTCTTCAGAACACGCCATATTCACTTATGAACCACTTTTAATCAATGCCAAGTCCTAAATAAATTTAAATTCATTAACAAAAAAATAAAAAATCTCGTATCATAAGTGTCACTGCAAAGTAATTTTTTTGAAAGATAGCGTCATAAACCCTCACTAGATAAAAAAAATCCTTTGAGTTCGCACCAAAAAACCGACAGAAAATGGATCATTGCGAGTCTCAGTCGAGCTACTAGCAAACAACAGAACTATAAAAAAAATTACTTCTTGTAACCCGAATGCATTTATTACCCCTTTTGACATCTGCCGCCGAAGACCCTTGATATCACGGGTGCGTCACGTGCTCGGCTCGCCATATTTTTACGCATCTTAATGCTTTCAATACGGCAAGTGACCCTAACGGATTTTTTATATTATTTTAACTCAGGATCCTCCAGAAAGATTCTGCAACGGCGCCGTAATTTATATAAGAGAAACTAATGCTTTTAAAACAATTAACATTTCCGCGACAGTATCATTGGTCCCGTTAATCGCTGCAAGCCGCCCAAGTAGGATACTAAACGCCTCATCCGCTTGAAAAACGTTTCAGCGGCGCCGACTAAGCAGCACTACTTACAACAGGCTAATGTTTTTAAAGAAATTCACATTTCCCTGATAGGCGCATTCGCCGCACCAGATGAATCACGCCACTTACCTAGGACACAGCGTCAGATTCATGTTCATAGGGGGTATGCAAAAATCGTCGAAAAATTCAATGCTTCCACTATTCTGAATTAATACTGTCATAAATTAGTTATTAATAAATGTTATGTTACATACCTACTTTGCTTGCACTTCGAATTTAAGAATTATTACAAAATTTTCTATCACAATTCACTAATAATTTAATAGGTTTACAACAATTATTCATTATTTTCATTAATCTTAAGTAATCATTCCATTAAAAAGTATCTTGAAAAACAAACATAAACAATCTTAATAACGCATCACTCTCTATTCTGTTGGGATATGGCAGACCCTGTGCCTCGTATAATCAGTCGACTATCGGCAGACAAGGCAAATTCATGCCCACCGGACAACAGGCTGCTTTTTCATTGGTTAGCGTTTCAATTCATTCGAGAAAGAAGCAAAACACGATCTATAAGCAGAATTCCAGCGTGGTCCCAAGTATTGACGTCATTTTCTATTACGGTAACCGACAGGGTGGCCATCACGCAATGCAACAGCGAAACAAGCGTCGTGAAAGCCGGTGTTGCCAGATTCAAGAGTTTTGAAGCTCTCTAAAGGAAAAACTAAAGTAAAAATCCCTCGGGGGACTTCTAAAGAAAAACAAAATGGAAAGTATTATTTTAACTATGCTATATTTAATCAATGACAATTAGATATTTTATTTATGCTTATAATAAATAAATTCAACAAGTATACAAACTTCCACACAAGTTTCTACACGAGTTCACATTTCATATGCCGATTCTAGAATAGTATAGTATAGGTGATGTTATGAGTGTAGTTCAGTGTATTTTATATTTGACACTTTAACATATCGAATAAAATGTGAATATATATTATTAAATAGATTACATAAGGGTTATCGAATTTAAAGGTAAAACAATTATTTTGTGATTATAATCTGCATCATGATGAAAGTGATTATGGAGCCCCATTAGCGTTTTATCATTTAAAATTGATATAAGAATGTAATCGCTCCCATATTTTTTAATTTTTATAGGAGGTCGTCCACCAGTGAGAACAGTTTGATTTCTTTCTTTAACCAAAGTTTTCTTAATTGTTTCTTCCGGTTTTCATACAATTTTTAAAAAAATAGCATTTTCAAACGTTCTACTACTGGATGATGTATTAAATTCATTTCAAATTGTATGCCCGGCTTTTTTTTCAATTGAGGATATCCGGTCCGTCTTTTAACCTTTTAACACAGCAGTATACTTCTTTATGCCGTGCTTCTTCTGATCTCATAAATTTAGGGACTCTCTGACTTTTCGTACAATTCATATTTTTTTAGTCCAAAACTCAGAACAAGAAAGGTCCAAAACTCGAAGAGAAGCAAAAAATTATTCAAATTCTATTGGTTTGGTAGACAACGAAACTTTTCAATACGTCATTTATTTGTAACGGTTGTCAGTTGTGATCAAGAACTTGGCATATAAGACATTCCAAGTTCGTAGCTATGGCCCTTTTCAGGTGTTGCCAAATTGTATTTTAGAATTAGCAAAGTCTAGTTTATTTTTGTGCACTGCAAGGTAATACAATTTAGGCCCATCTCACAAGAAAGTACCTGAAGTGTCCGGTTCCGATTTTAATGAAACTTCAATATCTTGTAGAGGGTACAAAAATAGGAGACAAGTATTGTTTTTCTACGGAGATTCATTATGACGGGGTGAAAAGCGCCCATAAAGTTCACTCCTAAAAACAGTATTTTTGAAATATCTTAGGTTCTAAGTAAGATATTTTTACAAAACAAAATAGAGATTATTTGTTATTTGAAATGATGTTGAATTATGGTATTTTCACCCCCAAAGATATCATCCTTTATTTCTTATATCGATGAACCATCTATTAGAACATGTAATTTAATTCTAAAAGTTACGAAATTTAATGAAATTGTTTCAAAATATTTTTTCACGAATACCATAATTAATTCAAGTTGACATGTTTCGGGGTTGCAAAAAATGAAGTATTAAAAGAGGATGAGTCACCCCCAAACACATTTTTTTTAAATCTCAAATTCTAATTGACATATTTTTACAAAACAAAGTGGAAATTACTTGTTAGTTGAAGTGAGATTATACCATGTTGTTATAACCCAACAGATATCATCTCTTATTTTTTATGAGGTTAATCTTGTAATTCATTTACATAATTTAATTCTGGATATTACGAAATGAAACCCATTTTGTTGATAATATTTTTTTACGAATACAATAAGGAACTTAAGTTGACGTGTTTTAGAGTTTCCAAAAATAAACTGTTTTTAGGGGTAAACTTTGGGGGCGGTTTTTACCCCGTTAAAATAAATCTTCGTAGATAAAAAAAAACGTGTGTATCTTATTTTTTGCCCTCTACAATATATTGAAGTTTCATTAAAATCGGAGCTGGACACTTCAGGTACCTTCCTGGTCAGACAGACTTAACTAAGCAACACTAAAGTACAAAACGGTGAATATGACATTAGTCATTGGGATAAGAAAATAACGACTATGTTCGGAGAGTTGAGATCGATTGTAAATAGTAAAAAAAATCTCATTCAACAAATACACTACACGATACAACTGCATAGACGGCAACGGAAAACCACTGCGTAGAACACAACTCACTGGTATAGCGAATGATAGGTTATACTCGTAAACACAATGCCCGAATCGGATATCACACCTGAAGAAACAACCCTTTGGGGAATGATCCGTCATAGAGAAATTTGTAACACAATATTTGAAGACGATTAGTTTTGAAAAATATATTTTTACGAATTTTTAGAGATTTCCGACCTATCTTAAAGTAACAAATTAAGAAAAAATGTGACGTTCGTGCATGGATGGATGTGGCTGCTGTAGTTGAAGGTTTATGCTAAGGTAGCATTGTTTCCTGGAAACAACTTTTTCGGAAGTCACAAATTAGAAAAAAATTATGGTGCTAGTCTAGTAGTGGCACTACGAAATGATTACTGTACATGTGCAGTAGATCCTTTACACAGTCCAGCATAACAAGCCCGTTTAGAACCCAACGGTGACATCAATCAGGCAATCCTGCAACGAAATCAGTAGTATATACTAAGCTTAAGTATAAAAGTGTCTATACACGCGATGTTTTCCGCAATCTCAAATAGCTTTAGTAAAAAACATGGTAAATTATGTCTTTAAAAAACGAAACCTTATTAAGTTAATACGATAAAAATATTAATTTTGTCTTTTTTTATGTTCTGGCTATATTTACATAAGCTCTCCAATTATAGCAGGAAAAACATACATTATATACAATTTTTAATGCAAATATTTCTAACACACAACAGCACACCGTATAATTCTGTAAAATATATTTTCCAAAATTATACAAGAAAATTAATTTAAAAAGGTATAAAACCTGTAAAATAACCCTACTTATTTTTCCAGCAAAATTTCTTGAAATCTGGATAAATTGTAATAACAGCCCAGTAAAATTAGTCTTCGACTTAAAAAAAATTTGACCAAGCTGAATATTTTGGAAATCTTTATTTTGATCTACGAAGTTCATCTGGAAAAGTTCGTTTAATTTGAACTATGGGTTGTTTTAGCAGGTGTAAGAAAGTTAATTCCAGTTTAACGCAAATATCTTAAAAATGATCAGTTTTTTGAGGAAAATAGTTACAAGAAAAATTGTAATTTAAAAAATTCTATACAAATGAAAGCTCCCTAGAAACTATAATACTTTTAAACATATAGAGTAAATTATATCTTAACAGACATTGCGTACACTACTATATTATACGTGATTTTAAAGTATATAAAAATTATATTGGAAATATTTTACTATGGAAAAACAATTAAAAAATGTTGATAGAAGAAGTAAACGTTACAGGTTAAAATAGTTACAGTGTTTGAAGCCTCATGTTATCTTGAGAAATGGATCTGTGGCTAACAAAGAAAAATGCATGAGATACCTAGTTTGTTATGTATTATATTAGGGCAGTATTTCCCAACCGGGAAAAATATAGTAATAGCGGAATTTTAAATTTACCATCTCAACAACCTAACTAAGGATGTACCGATAGCGTCGGGTATACGACAGGGGGACTCTCCGAGTCCATTACTGTTTAACATAGTAATGGACCAAATAATTGAGAACGTCAAAAGAGCGGCACCAGGGTACAGAATGAATACCGGGGAAATAACAATATGTTACGCTGATGACGCCGTCATAGTCTCGGAAAATGAAGACGATCTCCAAAGACTTCTATTTGCATTCCACACTATAAGTAAGCAATTCAACATGAAAATATCCATCGATAAAACTAAGTCAATTGTAATAAGCAAAGTGCCCTTAAGATGCAAACTAGTAGTGGATGACAAACCAATAGAACAACTCATGACCTTTAATTACTTAGGAGTTGAGATATCCGCAAACCAAGACAGAACAGGAGAAGTAAGAAACCAAGTAAACAAGGCAAATAGAATCTCAGGAAGCCTGGAGGATATAATATGGCACAAGACATACATGAGCAAGGACGCAAAAACAAAAATCTACAAGACCTGTATTTGACCGATAATGACGTACGCAATAGAGACGAGAGCTAACAACACAAAAACAAAATCAATTCTAAGAACTGCCGAAACGAAAGTACTAAGAAGAATATCGGGATACACATTGAGAGATCACATACGCAATTCAACAATACGCGAGGAACATGGAATGCAGTCCTGGATTTCAACATCAAATGAGATGAATATTTGAGTTGGAAAAAACAGACTGTAAGCCTATAACAAGAGGAAGAAGAAGAAGAAGAACAAGCAACAATCGGTAACGCTACAAACTGCTACGCCACTGGCGATGCGAGTACAGTCTCGAACGAGCCGGCAACTTCTACTTCGGCGAACCAAGACTGTCCCGAATGCGCACGAAAGAACGAGAATAACGTCTGTCAATATAAAAACGACGTAGTAACATATAAGGTAGAGTAAATTCACACTAAATCGTACGATCAGCTTAAGAACCTCGAGTGATTTCAAAAAGATAAATTAATTAGTAATTAAAACATAGTGTGTACATAAATATTAGTACTGTAAACAAGTTTAGTGATTTTTTCTTGTGCAAATAAATGAGGACAAATTCCCAAGCATTACAAATCGCACATGTGCGCGTCGACGTGAAAATAAATAATTGTTGCTCTGTAAATGTGTGATGAATTGTTGGTTAAAAATGGGTAGTGTTGTCAAGTCTTAAGAAAAGCTAAACGAGCAATCAATTGCTTGTTCTACTTCAGTCCCTGATTTGGAACCAACACAGGGTGGCAGTTGTAATGAGCTACGGTCTAGCCAGACTGGAAGTAAAAAAAATACGCAAACAGGCTGAGAAAAAAGAAAAGAAACGAAAATATGACATGGACTATTTACAAATGGGTTTCTATTTTATCAAGGGGAACCTAAACATTTTTTGTAATTTGTAATGAAATCCTGGCCAATAGACACCTTGAAACAAGACATCCGGAGCCCAAGGATAACCCTCTTGAGTATTTAAAAAGAAAATTGGGTAATAAAATGTCTAATGTTTCTTCTTTTCTAACAGATTTAACCAAAAATAGTAAAATTGCTCTCGAGGTATCACTTCAAATTGTTACAGAATTGCAGATTGACCTTACGGTAAAGACATCGCGAAATGTATGTTTGGCGAAAAAGAGGCCAAGAAAATTGACGTTATTCCCTTATCAAACAACGCAGTGTCGCGGAGAATTTATGATTTGGCAAATGATGTGGAAAGTGAACTTTTAAAAAGAATAAAATTGAATTATTTCGCTATTCAGCTTGACGAGTCGACCGATGTAGTAAACACTGCAGTATTGCTTGTCTATATTAGATATATTTTTAAGAATTTCTTTCAAGAAAAAAAATTAGTTGCAAAATCATTGAAAACCTATACAACAAGGGTAAAAATTTTCGATATAATCAATGTGTGCACTAATGTTGCAAAATCAATGACCCGGACATTTTTTGGTCTTGTCATGCGGGTAAAGATGCTCAGTAAGAATATTTAACGAACTCATGGCCGTATTCATAGACAAACACTGGCATGTAAGCGCATTCCTGCAGAGTTATCCAGTACTTTAAGTGACGCATTACAAATTGTAACTTTTATAAAATCGTATGCTACAAACTCTCGTTTATTCCGTGCGCTTTGTGAAGACTTTAAAACCTTCACGTTTCTTTACTACTTCATATAGAAGTTAAATGGTTTTCTCGCAGCAATATTTTGACCCGCTTGTTTGAATTAAAGTCTGAAGTTCAAGAATTTTTTTTTGACCCTCCATTTTATTTGTACTCGTGTGTATCTGATATTCTAATTTAATGATATAAATCTGTCTTTACAAGGCTCAGTGTGCGTGACAGAATAGCAGCCATCCTAAGGAAGTTTAGCTCTTGGATTCAGTATCTGCAGATGAATGAATACGAATGTTTTTTAGTCCTCTCAGCATCATTCTATTCGAACATGAAATTCACCTTAACAAAAATATTAAAAAGAATATTAGTGAACATCCCAACCAATTTCAATTAACGGTCAAGGACTATTTTTCTAATTAACTTATTTGTTAGAGTAAAAAAAAATAGAGAAGGTGTCAAATTTGTTATATAAAAAAATTAGCGAGAGAGACCAGTTTGTATAATGAAAGAAAATAGATTGTAATTGTTGTGAATGAATAAGCTTAAGTTCTGTCAGATAACTAAAGACTTTTTGATGTCTGATAGTCTACTTTATTTTTTTTATTTAATCAGGGGCTCTGTAATGGTCTCTACCTTTTAAGGCTCATCCGGCTAGCCCAAAAAGACGGAGAGTGGTCGAGGTAAAATGCGTCACCTGTTTTGGTGCCCTAAAGGTTGAGGCACAGACCGGTCTAACACTAAAAACAGCAAATCTAATTTAATTCCAAGAAAACACCCAAAAAAATTTCAAAAACAAGTATCTATATTTTCGTTTCACAGTGTAAATTCGACTAAGTGTGGCCCAGCGCTTTTCTGGTCCAAAGAATAAGCCTGTAACAGACAGCTGTTTAAGCAGGTGGTTTTTAAACTAACCTTTTTTGTTACAGGGTTTTGGACAATTTACACTTTCAATGCTTAATCTAACAAAAATAATTATATTCTACTCAGTTATTTTTAGCCGTGATACTAACTATGAAAAAGTGATTTATGGTAATGAATATATGTATAAAGTGATAATTATTGAGTGCACTCTACTCGTGTAAACAGGCCTATTTACTGGAGTTTACAGATGTGCCCCTTACATACGTGAATATATCAACTACATATGGTTGCACGATTCAATAAGTTTTACCATATGAGGAAACACAATAGTTTTTAAAGAGGTAGGTACACTGAATATTTAATGATTATATATACAAAAGAAAAGAAAACACTATGATCTCTTTAAATTTATAGGTTGTACCGAAAAGAAAAATTTAAGCAGGTTAAAAGTCTATAATTCCCTGAAACGACACAGGCACATAAAACCTGATTAACGGCGACTTCCTGATATCCCGATGTTGCATACAAGGCAGGTGCCGTAGAGATATCAGCAAGAAGACCCCGATGATGATCCAAATGAGGGCAATAGGGGTAGAAACGACAAAACGAAAACAAGAAAAAGGAAAAAAAAAGGAAAAACGAAAGAGGACAAGAAAAAAAAAGCCTAAAACAAAAGATGGACTTAGAAAGATCTCAATTTTGAGGTTACGAGTGAGGTAGATTACTTATTCCTTTTCTGAACATATCCACAATTATTAATACTTAAAACAAAAATTAAAACAAAGACTTACCAGTGATTTTAGGTGGCTTTTTGTGATGGAAAAGAAAAAATAGAAAAATTTGATATCGGGTTTGTGTCCCGAACTGATCAAACCAAATCAGCATACAGCTTTTAAAGTACACAAAGTAAATTTGGTCAAGGACTCGAATATTTCATAATAATATCTAGCAAAATTGCTAAGTCACCTTTCCAGGTGCAATTCTGCAAGGAAAATGTCTTTATCACTCTATCATTTTTTTCTTGTCCCCAGAAAAACGTCTAAGGCGGGAAAAGATACATGAATCTGTATATCGACGTTAATAACAACTGAACAAGCCTTCAAAACAATGAAAAATAAAAATACGAAATTTTAAAATTATTACAAGAAACTTTATAAGTAAGTAACTAGGAAAATTGTGGTACGTTCAAAAATTTATACCATTAAAAAGTTTGTTGAAGTAAAACCGTCTTGCAAGAAAAGTCGAGTAGATTCTAACCTTAAAGTTTATTTTTATTTGACACTTAGGTAGTTTTTCCGTTTTTTAGCTGAAAAGAATCTCTGATAGTTACACGATAACTGACACAATGGGAAAATTAAAGTGCCTAGAAGACATAGAAGATCCAACAGAATCCTGAGAGCTTCCACTCAGAAATTTGTCGATCCTGCAGCCAAATGATAATCTGCTCACTCGAGATCTCTCGATGAAGGTAACAATAACCGCAAAATACAATTTAAATTAAGAATTTCTAACTAAATATTCCATACCGAGCCACTCTGTACAAGACTAATACCTTTCTATATTTTAGGAATAAAGGAGAGAAGCGTTACGAACTAAACATAACAACGACAAGGACTATCAAACAATGACCATCAATTATAATACCATAATTGTGAACCCAATACTAATAAACAAGATATACTGCCAACGTTTTCTTTTATTCGTAAATATGTCCCAAAAAAAAAAGAAAACACATAAATGATGGAGGAGGTAAGCGTAAAAATTATTATATTTTAGATAGGAAATTAGACAGGAAAAATAAAAACGTAAATATTATATCTGGATCGAACAACTGGATACGTAATCCTTTTCAAGGAAATAAAACTTCGGATACTTCTTTATTTTACTGGAAAAAGAAAAGCTCATTGACTTATCCTCTTACAATTCCTTAAAAACTGTTTTTAAAGATCATTCTATAGTTGATTTTTGGTTCAGTGAAAGAAATGAGTATCCTGTTTTGGAGGAAAAAGTCAATAAGGTTTTATTGTCCTTTTGTAGAAGATATGTGTTTAAGAAAAGATTTTCAACATACACTTACCAAAAAAATAAGTACAGAAACAGGTTAAATACAGAACCTGATAGAGGACTCAAACTTTCAAACGTCGAACCACATTTTTAATATTTTTGAAATGTTTCATTTGGTGTAATCCTTTATCAGATATTAAAACTGTTGTGGTTGAAAGTGGTATACAAACTTTGTGAGACGCGAGTACAGAGAGGAACGATGGAAAATTAGAATATATTCTTTTTACTTTACTTCAAATAAAGTACTAATTACCATCGGAAGTATTCTCGTAAGAGTAGCATTACCGCCATTGTTGCAAAAAAAGGACATGAAAAGGTTGATATAAAATAATAGAATATGCTACCGAAAAAATTCGATCTTAAGCAAAAACAATGGTAAATATCCTCCAATGCTGGACGATTTGGACAACGACGTACCACCTAATAATTTATTTACAATTCCCAGTGATTACTGCAATCTACCCAATGGGCAATTCTGGAGTTTATTTGTTTTGGGTCCTATGAATAGATCGGACAGCAGTAGCTATTTCAGTCTACGCACTTCACTGGTATCAAGCACATTTAACTGACTGGTTCACACGTTGAGGTGTACTAATACAGTTCTTGACACTGAAATGATTTATGGCTTTTTTGATGGATTGCAGAGGGATATAGTTTGAAATAACTTCGCTGGGAACAAAATAAAAAGTGTCGACTATGACACGCAAAACCCTGTTTTGGAACCTTTGGAGGATGGCGACATTAGAATAGCGGTAAATACCTCATATCTCTATTCCGTATGTCAAATAGGCTTGAGAATTGTCTTGAAGAGTAGTATCTTATTATTCCAGGATAATTTTGATTTGCGACCAATGAGCCAGTACATTTCGTCTAGATTGAGTCCTAGCTATTTGCATTTGGTAAAAATATTTTAGTTCACAGGCTTTGATGCGTCATTTCTTTAGCCAAATTTGGATTTTATTAACGTTCTTTTGTAGGTATCTAGAAACCGATACGAGTTCAATATGAGATGTTAAGATTGCTGTATCAGCAGCAAATGTTGCAACTGTGGAAAATCGTGTTGCTGGCAAGTATACATAAGGTATATTATTGGTCGAAGCACGCTTCCATGAGTATATAAGATATAGACTAGTATATTCACTTTTTTGTTTCAGAGGTGTCTGATAAATAGTATTTTAGTAATTCAAAGTTAAGGTAAGAGAATGAGATGTATTGAGAAAGGCAGCTGAATAGTACTTTTTGGCATTCAAGTCTTCCCTTATCTTATTTATCCACTCTACGTACTTGTTCTATTGCTCGGTGCTTGTTACGGAATCCGAACTCATATCTTTTGGTTTTTTTTCTTCCATTACAATATTTTTTTCGAGAATTTCTGGAAATTCGCAAACCACCGCTTGGAATACCCTGTCCAAATATAACACATAACAAAGCAATTATGGCATGTATTTTTCTTTGTTAGCCACAAATCTATTCTTCAAGATAATATGAGGGTTCAAATATTGGAAATATTTTAACCTGTATCGTTCAGTTCTTCTATGAATATTTCTAGATCGTTTTTCAATACTAAAATATTATATATTTGAAAGTATTAAAGTTTCCAGGAAGCTTCTTTTTGTGTAGAATTATATAAATTACAATTTTTCTTGTAACTTTGTCCTCAAAAAATTGATCATTTTTGAGATGTTTGCGTAAAACCTGAATTAACCTTCTTACACCTGCCAAAAACAACTCATAGTTCAAATTAAAGGAACTTTTCAGGATGAACTTCAGACATCACAATAAAGGTCTCCAAAAAATTCAGCTTGGTAAAAAATTTTTTGAAGTCGAAGACTAATTTTACTAGTCTGTTATTACAGTTTCTCCAGATTTCAAGGAAATTTTGCTGGAAAAATAAATAGGGTTATTTTACAAGTTTTATACCTTTTTACATTAATTTTCCTGTATAATTTTGGAAAATATATTTTACAAATATCAAAATTACACGGTGGCTGTTATGTGTTAGAAATATTTGCATTAAAAATTATATATAATGTATGTTTTTTCTGCTATAATTTGAGAGTTTATGTAAATATAGCCAGAACAGAAAAAAGACAAAATTAACATTTTTATCGTATTAACTTAATAAGGTTTCGTTTTTAAAGGCATAATTTACCATGTTTGTTACTGGAGCTATTTGAGATTATGGAAAGCCACTTTTATACTTAGGCTTAGTATCACCACATGTTCTGCTGCAGGAATGTCTGATTGATGTCGCCATTGGATTCTAAACGGGCTTGTTATGCTGGACTTTGTAAAAGATCTACTGCAATATGTATATGAGACTGAAGTAATCATTTCGTAGTGCCACTACCATATTAGCACCATAATTTTTTGTCTAATTTGTGACTTCCGAAAAAGATTTAGTGTCTACGGTCGTTTCCGAGAAACAATGGCTACCTTAGCAGACATCTTCAGCTACAGCAGCTACATCCATCCATGCACGAAATTAGATTTTAATATAAATCAAACTTCACATTTGGTTTTTAATTTGATACTTTACGATAGGCCGGATATATTTTTCAAAACTAATCGTCTTCAAACATTTTGTTGCAAATTTGTTACTGATGGTTCAATTCCCAAACGGTTGTTTGGTTCCAGCTGTTACCGAGAAACAATGGCTTCTTCTTCAGGTGTGACACCCGATTCGGGAGTTGGTGGCCGATAATAGTATTTACGAGTATACCCTATCTTTCGCTATACCACGAAATTGTGTTCTACGCAGTGGTTTTTCGTTGCCGTCTACGCAGTTGTGTCCTGTGGTGTATTTGTTGAATGAGATTTTGTTACTATTTACAATCGATCCCAACTCTCCGAACATAGTTGGTATTTTCTTATCCTAACGACTAATGCTCATATTCACCGTTTTGTACTTTAATGGGGCTTAGTCAAGCTCGGCGGAGATTTTAGTGGACCTAAGTTGTATTACCTTGCAACGCACAAAAATAAACTAGACCTTGCTAATTCTAAAATACAACTTGGCAACACCCAGAAAAGGACCACAGCTACGAACTTAGCATGTCAAATACGTCAAGTTCTTGGTGACAACTGACAACCGTTACAAATAAATGACATATTGAAAAGTTTTTTGTCTACAAAACCAATACAATTTGAGTATTTTTTGCTTCTCTTCAAGTTTTGGAACCTTCTTTTTCTGGGTTTTGGACTAAAAAAATATGAATTTTACGAAAAGTCAAAAGTCCCTAAATTTACGAGATCAGAAAAAGTGCAGCACAAAGATGTATGCTGCTGTGTTAAAAGATAAAAAGATGGACCGAATCTCCTCAACTGAGAAAGAAAAAGCCTGGCAGGCGATTGAAAATTAATTGAATAAATCATTCAGTATAGATCAAATTAAGAATAGTGTTCAGTATATGCTTAGCACATCACAAAAATCACAAAATCTAGCTTGGTCGGAATTTTTCGAAGTTTACTCCTTCTGATGTATAATTTTACTGGACTACGGGAATACTTTCTATATTTAATTACCACCGTTGTCATTTTTTACTTTGCTAATTTTTATAATAAATATGCTTTTTAGTGTTCCATACTTTTCGAGGAAAAATTAAAGCCTTAGAGGAAAAAATTAAAATATGGCGCAGTAATACCGCTTATTAAACCTACCAGTATAATCGAATATTTTCCGTGGATTTTTTTACTTTAACATTAGATAATTTAGGAGATAATGCTGAAAATATGTTTCGAAAATCACTTTCCTCTATTTATTCAGAAACTAGTAAATCTAAAATTTGGGAAAAACTAGTTGTACTAGAGGTACATTTAAAATATTCAGGAAAACTGTAGCGATGATTGCAGGTTTTATAGTTTTCAGATATTTAAATTATTCTGTATTATCGGCAAACTTAATATTATGATTGGCAAAACTCCTTTTATTAACTTACGTGTACTTTCTGTCAGAGTACGGGGGTACTCTAATACCATGAATTACAAAAGACACAATATTATTTAATGGAAAAATGGCGGCGTAATATTAGCCGCAGAACTTGGCACGGAATCTTCAACGCACACGGTACACTTTCACTTAATCGTTCTTTTAAAAGTATGTATTTTTCGTACCATACGCCAATCATCTCTTTGTTGCACTGCTTCTTTAATATCTTCGTTCCATTTTCTTCTTGATTTTCCTTCCTTATTCTATTCTGTCCTCTGCGTCTCATATACGTCTCTTGTTATTCATACGAGAGATAACCGAACCACCTTAACTGTCCTTCTCCTATTCCTTCCATTATTGGTATTTTTCTTATTTTCTCTCTCTTAGTCTTATTTTCATTCTCAAATCTATGGCATTCATAAGTATTTTAATCTTTTCTGTCATTATCCATGTTTCACAACTGCACATTATTATTAGTCTCATCACTTTTTCCAGCATTTTCATCTTATTCTGTGTGGGACTTCCTTTTTTCCTAAGAACATTGTTCTCATTACATAGAAAATTCTTCCTGCTTTCTTTTTTCTCTCATTTATTTCTTGGTCCATTTTTCCATCGCTTTGTATTATTGTTCCCAAACATTTATAATTTTCCACTTGTCCTAATGTTTTTTCTTGAATTTTGATGTCACATCTTTTCTTTTCATCTGCAAGTATCTATTTGGCCTTTTCCATATTTATCTTCATATTTATTTTCGTAATTTCTTTATCTAATATTTCTAGATTTCTCTGTAGTTCTTCATGTGTTTGAGTTATTATTACCATATCATCGGCAAACACCATTTCATTCAAATATGTCGTTGCATCGGCAAGTATTCGATTTTTAGTGGTTTCATTGATTTCTTAGCTTCCTTTATAGTTTCGTCAAACATTATCGAGAACAATGATGGGCTTAGAATACATCCCCGTTTTGCTCTTATCTTCGTTACGAATTCTTTAGACTCTTAGTTATTGCATTTTACAATGTTTGTATTCTTCCACTGTATCTCCATTATTTCTTGTATTCCTGGTATCCTTATGTCCATATCTCCCCTTCTTGTATGTTTGTTTTGGATTAAAGCGCGTCAGTAACGGAGACCATTTGGCGACTAGAAATACAGTTAAACCGAACCTCTGTCACGCAGCCTTCCCAAGCGGTCACCTATCTAAGTACTAACCGCACCCGGCGTCGGTCTACTTCAGCGATCAAACGTGAAATGGCCTGGTCACTGAAGTAAACAAAAGCCTTTTCCAAGACTATAAATCAAACATATATCTGTTTTTTCTTGCTATTGAGTTTTTCGCTTACTTGTCTTATCGCAAATACTAAGTCTGGTGGGCTTTTTCCTTTAACCCACACTTAGTGTCTTATATGCAATCCTCAGTTATTTTTCTTATTCTTCTTTCTATTATGCTTATTTTTCCAGGAACGCTGGCCAATGTAATTTCTCTTGTCACCATTTTTATGCAGGGAGTCCGGGAAAATATGGGAAATCTTCCGGATATAAAAAACACGTGAAGGAAATACTACAAGTTCATATAAATTTTTTTCGTATAAGCCGCCTTCCTATTCGGAGATATGGGCTCCCAAAGAGCCGCAATAAAATCAAGTTCTTTACACATAATTATTGAACCTCGAAGTATATTAAATTTTTTTTAATATGATATATACCAGTTAAGAACTTTCAAATTACTATACAAGAAAGTGTTATGAATAGCTCCCGGCTGCAGGGACGGACTAGCTGTGACACTCATGAACCCATTTCTTTTTACGTCCTATATAATAAGAACTTTAGACAACGTTTTTTACATACCTTAAACTATTGACTAAAAATTAAGTACGCTTCATTCTTGTCACTAATCCTAAACTTCATTTTATTTACACTGTTAGTCCCCTAACTTCTGTCGGGTTGAATATGAAAAAGTTAAACCAAGGGCTTAGTTAAGAACTTCGTAAGACGGTTCAACATGGGCTCCGTGAAGTCTGAGATACTCGCAGGCACGGCGAATTGAGGACTGCTGTACCCGCCACATTAACTCAGTATTGTTCCTTATTTCATCACAATGAAACGTAATTCTCCATAGAAGTTCCTTCCTACTATCGACCGGAGTGGAATTAGCCAAGGGTTTGAGGTGTTCCCACAGGTAAAAATCCAACGGCGTTAAGTCGAGAGACCAGGCAATAGGTCCTCCTCTACCTATCCAACTGTTTGGATGGAAGTTATTCAGGAGTTCTCGCACATCAATGATGAAATGAGGTGATGCCTCATCGTGCATGTAGTACATGTTTCGGCGGGTTCCAAGTGGTAAGTGCTCCACTAGATCGTGAGAAGCGTTTTGGAGGAACTCCAAATAGAGTTCTCCATTCAGTCGTGCCGACAATACGAATGGTCCAATCAAAAAATTACCAATGATTCCTGCCCAGGCATTAATTGATTGAATCTGATGTTAATGATGCGAAACAATAGTTGCATGGCGATTTTCATCAACCCATACATGTGAGTTCTATGGAGTCATCTTTGAAATCTTGAGTCGGGACTGACTCACAGACTCCTTTGCTTTAATAATAGACTTATAATAGGCTTGAAAAAGACAAGATTCTATTCGGCTTTTAAGCCAATAAATAAAAATATGAAATGACCACAACTACCGGTCCTGTATCCAATCTCGGAGAAATTTGTAAGGCTGTCTGTGTGTCCTGGTGAGGCCGTGTGATTGTTGTATGAGCGGGTTGGTTGAGGTGGTGGCTCTGTCAATATACCGTATAAAATTATTTTGTATAAAGGCATCAAAAGTGTCGCAATTCAGGTCCCTATGTATTATAGTGTTTCGAACAAAGTATGGGGCTCCACAAAGTATTCGAAGCACCTTGTTTTGGAATCTCTCTAGCCTTCTGAATCTTGTTCTGTGTGTGGTGATCCAAGTTGGAGCACCAAAGGACAGAATAGATCTTATAAATAGCTTGAAAATTAGCAATTTGTTATTCAAGTTAAGTTTGCTAATGTGTATAGAGAAACCAAAGCAAGTTTTGCCTTCGAAATGATAGCATTTATATTCAAGGTCCAGTTAAGTGTTCGATCAAAGACTAGTTCCAAGTATTTCGCATTCCTACGCCAAGGAATGCGAATGTTTGAGATGGATAACCGATCTTCAGGTGTCGGAGTTCTGGATTTAGAAAACATAACTGCCTGAGTTTTCTCAGGGTTCAACTTAATATTCCAATCGGCCACCCATCTCTGAAGCTTATTAATCTGGCGCTGTAATCTTAATATAATCAGACGAAAAGAGCCCGATGACATTGCAAAAGCAGTGTTATCAGCAAACAGGTACAACTTACTTCGGTCGTCAACCAGAATGTCGGCCGTATATAAGCTAAATAATGTTGGAGAGAGTGGCGAACCTTGAGGTACACCAGCTCTAACCTGTTTGAATTCATAAGTTGCACCGTCTAATGACACTGCAAATGAACTCTTTTCCAAAAAGCTTGAGATTAAGCCTGACCAGGTAACTCGGAATTCTCAGTCGAATTAGCTTGACAATCAAACCATTATGCCATACTTTATCAAATGCCTTGCTGATATCAAAAAAGATAGCACCAATGTGAAATCTTTTGTTGAATTTATGAATTATCGTTGCAGTCAGCCTGGTGGTCTGCTGAACCCTGCTGTGGTTGTTCCTGAAGCCGAACTGCTCCGGAGGTAAGATGTTTCTCTCTGCTATAAAATCAGTAAGTTTCTTTAGAATAATTCGTTCAATAATTTTCCCTAGATTGGAAAGCAAACTAATAGGCCTATAGCTGTTAATGTTAGTTGCCCTTTCGCCTTTCTTTCTGATCAAAATTAACTTAGCTACTTTCCAATCTAGAGGAAAATGTCCTGATTGAATAACGGCATTTGCAATGTTTACAATTGCCGAGAGAGTCTTATCCGGAGCACGCTTCAAGGCCGCGTTCGGGAGACCATTCAGGCCCGGCGCTTTCTTGACATCTAAACTCGATGTAATTTCCTTAACCTCAGCAAGACCGATGACTGGTATGTCCATATCGACAAACTGAAAGGTTTTGAATATATTTACAGTACGGTTTATTCTTTGCTCTTTTGCACAATCATTACTGGGATTTGGGCTAAACTGATTAAAGAATTTTTCTGCAAATTCATTGGCTTTATCTTGTGGATCCGTTAATGTCCTTTTGCCACTAATAATGTGTGGTAATGGCAATTTTGTACCCTTAGTTAGGCTCCTAGTCATGCGAAAGAAACTGCCATCATGAATTCGCAGAGACTCCAATCTAGACTCCCAGCATTGACTGTACAAAACGCGAAGCTCCCTCTTTATTTGCTCGCTTGCAATCCATACATGTGAGTTGTGTAAATTTATGATACTATTTAATGCTAATGAAGTTTATATTATTTCGTTGCTGATCCAATAGCTATGTTTCTACAGGGAAAATGTTCAGGAATCAGTTCATGCATTTTCTTTAAGTGCTCGTTAAAGGAGTATCATTTACAGCATTTGAAATATTTTTTTCGAAAACGGTTAGGATTAGCGACATGAATGAAGAGTACTTAATTTTTAGTCAATAGTTAGGTATGTAAAAAACGTTTTCCAAACTTCTTATCATACAGGGCGTAAAAAAATGGGATCATGAGTGTCACAGCTATCCGTCCCAGCAGCTGTGAGTAAACACTTTCTTGGATAGTAATCTGAAGGGTCTTACTTGGTATATATCATATTATAATTCTGATTAAAAACTTGATTCCATTGCAGCTCTTTGGGACCCCATATCTCTGAAGACAAGGCCTATATAAAAAAAGTTTATATGAACTTGTAGTATTCCTTTCACGGTCATTCTGTAAACCGGCAATATTGTTCCCGAATACCATTCTTTCAAAATTTGTATTTCCTGTATAATCTCAATCATTAGTTTGTTTAGTTATTTTGTTTCTCTTTATCGATAAGAACAGAATAATGAACATGAAAAAAAATCTATTGATTATTATTCTTCTTCTTTCCTGGTCTTACAACTCTGGGTGAGTCTTAGCCGCATCCACTATCGCCCTCCATCTCCTACGGTCTTGTGCTTCCATTTCCCACTGCTGGACTCCAATCCTATACAAATCAGCTTCCACGGCATCCTTCCATCTTTTCCTGAGACGGCCTATTGATCTTCTAGCATCTGGTCTCTCAAAGAATACTGTTTTCAATAATTTGTGGTCCCCTGATCTTACCACATGGCCTGCCCATCTTATTCTATTGACTTTTATACAACGGACTATGTTTTCACTGCCATACAGTGTCGCCAATTCAGCATTGTGGCGTAATCTATTGATTATTGCTTGCAAAATTTGGAAGAATGATCCTCTACTTATGTTAGTTCAAGGTTCAAAATGCAACACTAATTTAAAAATTAATTTAGATACCCATCGGAGAGTTTTTCTAGAAAAGCACCTGATGAATTAAAGTAGGTGGTTTTGATCCATGATTATTAAACAGATTGATCTTTTTTTGCCTCGATTTATTAAATATTTCCGTTTTCTTGAAATTTCCTGCATAACGAGTAAACAGTTTTTAGATATTCTATATAAAGTTAGGAGATTTTAGTCACGCCACAACATACTCTTTTATTGTTGATAAATTACCCAACGCATGAAAATGCAATTTGGTTCTCCATTTACTTGTTGATAATATATCTAAAACATTTTTCCGTGACAGTATAGATTATTAAAAAAGTACATTATTAAGAAATAGTGGCATTATAATTTATATTATCCAAACTAAATCGATACAAAGTAATCTCCGGTGGCGAAAATAATTTAAATTTATATTACATTTTTGTACTCTACATACATATTTATTATATATCAATATATATTATACTTATGTGATAACTATCAACATGTATGTGTGTCGTTTTTTAAATATTTTAGGAAAAATTACTTACAAGGTGGATCGTTTTGGACGTTTTATAGGTTATATGGGATACCGTAAAAGATTTTAAAAATCTGATAAAGTAATCCCGAGCTCTTTTTTTTTGAGAAAATTATAATGGCGAAAACAAATTACGGCTATCGGGGTCGGCTCCGGATTTACAGGGCATTTTTCGAATTTTTGCATTTTCTAATATGTCCTATATTTTATTTATCAAAACAACTACGATAAAACTAATGAGGCATTCTTAAGGTACTTTCTTCTGTAGAATCCAGTGGCATAGTCGGATTTTTAATATTAGTTTTAATTACGTAGATATAACATCAATTTTTAATTTTTTAAATGCAACACCCTGTATTTTTTACATCATTTTTTTACAGTTTGCATTTTCTTTAAGAATATATTATATTGTCAATATAAATTGACCACAAATAGGCTAAAAACATATTTTTTATTTCTTTATTAAGCTCACAGACTAGCTCATAAGAGCTGGCAGATCAGAGGAGCCAAGTTGTGCATGTCTATGTTAACACATTTTAAAAAGTTGTTAAAATACACAAATGAAAAATGCACTTAAAACTCAAAAAGGCAAAAATACCAATAAAAAATTAAATTAACTACATTAAATGTCCAAACAGTTGTCAATTGTTTTCCAGACACAGTTGGCAACGTCTTTGCATTCCTCTCTTCACAGCGTTATATATAAATTTATTTATTTATTTACAATAACTGCCCTACAGATCTTGAGACCCAAATACAAGGCAGTGATTACACAAATAATACGTATACGAATAATTTTAAATTATCATCAAACGACAAAAATATATATCAATTTAAATACAAATAAAAATTTAACTAAAATAATTAATTCTAACATTAAATGTATAATATTATGTTATGCTATCTACTTTCATATACAAAGGTGAACATACAAATCAATTAAGGATGAGAAAGAAAAAAAAAAAGAAAGAAATACCAAGGTCAATGTGCCAAAATCCGGCAGATAGTTCCTAGAGATGAGCTGAATGTATCAAAGCTATTACTCTTGTTGTAACTGTCGTACATAGAATATAGAAGCGAAAATTTGAGCACGTTAGTTCTGGGAGTTCTGAGATAAAAAAACGTTAAAATTTCGGCAATTTATACTAGGGATACTTAAGTTTATCCTAGCTAAAATGTTAGGACAGTCAATAAAATTGTTAAGTACCTTATAAAGAATTGTTAGTAAGAAAAATTCTCGCCGTACTTTTAAAGATGAAAAGTTGAATTTTTGAAGCAATAGTTCATGTGAAAAAACTTGCTTAGGATAAACCCCAAAACTCTTAAGGTTGAGGTATTTCAACAACCTTCTTTGGACCCTCTCCAAAGTATTGACGTGGGTATTGTAGCCTGGGGACCACACAACTGATGCGTATTCTAGTTTAGATCGCACATATGAGAAATACAGGAATTTGATGTGTTATTAAAATCGCGAGTACAACGCAAGATAAACCCAAAAACCTTGAAAGCTTCAGGAATGATATTATTCATATGAAAAGAAAATGAAAGCTTGGGATCGTAAGTGATTCGAGATCTTTAAAAAGATCTGCCCGCGAGAGTAGCACGGTATTCAATCGAAATGAAGAAAATTTCGAAGTGAAAGTCATAACATTACACTTCTCCACGGAACACCAATTGCTAACATGTTCCAGATTCGATTGAAGCTCTATACAATCATGTAAGTAATTTATCCTCTTATATAGCTTAATATCATCGGCATATAATAAAATATCCGTGTCAACAACAGAAACAATGCCATTAATAAAAATATTAAAAAATAAAGGTCCCAGTACTGATCCTTGAGGCACACCAGAACTTGAAATATATTTCACTGAGCGAGAACCCCGAATTTCAACATACTGAATGCGATTATGGAGATATGATTTAAATAACTTTATTAGTGAATCCGAAAATCCAAATGATGACAATTTCTTAAGTAAGATGGAGTGGTCCAAACGATCAAATGCCTTTGTGAAGTCCAAATAAACCACATCCATCTGACAACCATGATCAATAGCCTCAGCTATATCCTGAGTCATAATCATGAAATTAGTTGTCGTCGACCTACCCTTAAAGAAGCCACGTTGAGATGGAGTAATTAAATTTTTAGTTAATGAAAAAATAGAATCATGAAGTAAAAATTCAAATATTTTAGAAAAATTGCATATAATAGACACCGGTCTATAATTACAAACTTCAGATCTATCTATTTTCTTAAAAACAGGACAAACGTTGGAAGATTTCCATATGGAAGGAAAACTGTTTAATTTTAAACACCTATTATACAGTATTTTAAGTGGTTTGGCTAGGACGAATCTGCAGTCTCGTATTAGAAAAGCTGGGATTAAATCCGGACCAGTAGTAAATTTAGGTTTAAGCTTCTTTATAGCATTAACTATTTCACATTCAGTGAAATCAGATACATGAACAATTGGAAAGATGGAATCTACGGAACATGAATCATCCACGGATACCGGACTGGCCGAAGAAAAGGATTGCTTAAAGAATTCCGCAAAAGCATCTAAAATATCAGATAAAGTATTAATTTCTTTATTATTAAAAGACATACGATTTGGAATACCCTGTAGCTCCTTTTTCGATTTAATAAAATTCCAAAACTGTTTAGGATAACACTTCGCATAGCAAAATTTTCTTGAAATTCTTCTAGAGCTCTATTTCTATTTAGATAGATTTTATTTCTCATATACCCCCAAGAAAAGAAATCTAAGGAAGTAAGACCAAGTGACCTATGTGGCCACCTGACTGGTCTATTGTTTGCTATCCATTTCTATGCAAAAATTGGCGTTAAGGCATTCGACAACAATTCTCGCGTAATGAGCTGGAGCTCCCTCGGGTTGAAAATACAATCTGTTACTTTCCTCTAAAGGCAAATAATACATAAATAGGACTATGTGTCTTACTAAAATGTCTAGGTAGGCTTGAACATTTAAATTCTCTTAACATACCTCGTAGGACCAGGGCCGGATCCAGCCTTTCTCTTTTTTTTTATAGGGGGCTGAATTTGAAGCTCTTGGAAAGGTGGGGGGCGATCACAAGAAAAAACAAGTTGCCGATGGGGGGAAGGATGCGAGAAGCATACACATTCCTAGTATAAGACGCAGAATCAGGTCTGTTTTCCTGAATTCAAAGCTCTTGGGAAGGGGGGGGCTATTGCAAGAAAAATAAATTGTCAACGGGGGGAATGTCAGCAGCATACACATTCCTAATATAAAAGGCAGAATCGGTTCTATTTTACGGAACTCAAAGCTCTTAGGAAGGGGAGGGGATCGCAAACATACACATTTCTATACTCTATTGAAGAACTAGAGTGAGTAATAAAACTGTTACCGAAACCTCCAACGTACCTGCTCCAGTGTCGCAGGTAACGGCGGACTGTCGTAAATCTAATTATATTTAAGTATTATAAGCTTTTATAAATTTACTGCAACAATAAAATTTCTGATAGTTTTATTTAATTTTTGTCAGAGAGCATAGTGCACCTTACAGTGTGTCCTTAGTGATTTATCTTGTTTGTGCTTGTTTTTATATATTATTTGAGATTAGTGAGATGCCCAAAAGTTGGCTTCCACATCTATATTTATTCCAAAATCGTTAAATCAGGGCATTTTTTCCTCAACAAAAAACTTATTACGATGAATATTTATGACGCGTTAAGATATCAATATCCAGATAATAATGTTAAAAGCTCTGTTGAGACGTGTTCCGACATGACAGGAGTTGGAAAATCTACTATCTACCGAATACTGAAGGAGAAAAAAACGACTGGAATTATTAGTACTCCCAAGCCACATTCGATCACAGGCAGACGAAAAACTTCGTGAACTGCAATAAAAGGAGTTGTACATACATTTTATTATGAGAAGCAGATTCCAACCGTTGACAAATTTCTAACTAAAATCAACGAATATTGGATTTACCTGAAATTAAAAGAACTGAGCTCTGAAAAAAACCAGATAAGAAATTTGTTCTTATAGATCGTCCGGAAAATGTCCGTTCGAGAAGGAAATATCTCTCTCAAGTAAAAGGTAGAGTTGCTAGAAATAACACAACTTACAAAATTACTATTTGGGAAGATAGATTCACTCACTTTGATTACGAATTAGATACGTAATGTTTACCAGCGTAAACACAATTGATTATTTAAATTTTCTGTAACATATAAAAATGAATTACATTTGAAGCCCTTTTTAGTGTTTAGTTGTAATTCTGCAGATGGTTTAAGAAATAAATAAACTGAAACGTCAAATGTCCTAAAAATGTTTTAGTTAATAATAAAATGACCGATAGCCCAAAAAAAAATTCTAATATTATATGGACGAATTTACTTTTTATATATGTTTAACTTCTTGTATTTTTGACAATGGGTATTTTGTAAGTATTTAAATTATAACTTAGAATTTCTTGAGAGATAAAGACTGCGTTTTAGTCTGAATGTGCCAAAAATGGTTTCTATGCCAAAATTATAAATAATAAAAATACAGTTGTGATTTGTGTTAAATATGTCAAAATTATCTATATTTTCTAATGTATGTGAATTATTAAGAAATTATAAGAAACAAAATAATATTATAAAAACTTTTTATTTTAAGTTTATTTCCGAAATAATATTCTATGCCATAAATACTTAGTGATAATAAACCTCCTTCCGACGCCTATGACAAGGATTAAAATCCTTTTTAACACTTCACACATCCTAATATCTATTGTTATCCAACCCAAATAGTCCATTATTATAGACCGGTATTGTTGATTATAAAATTTCTAACCCATTCCTATGAAAAATAGACTTTGCCAAAAACACCGGACTAAAGAACACAGGTAGTTTGCGAACAAAAAAAAAGATAAAAAATGATTTATTACTCTCTCTAGTTCTTAAATAAAAAGAGACAAAATCGGGTCTTTTTCCTAAACTCAAAGCTCTTGGGGGGGGGGGGATCGCCCCCCCCCCATATTCGCGCCCACGTAAGATGTTATGCTATTAACCAACAAAACAATCCATATATTAAGCCCAAATCGTCCTTGTGTTACCCTATTTGTTTGTTGGTGAGGATTCTGATCTGCCTATAGATGATTATTATGGAGATTAAATATACCATCACTAGTTATTCTTGACTCATCCGTCCATACAATATTATTTAAAAAAATCATTATTTCATAACATATCCATGTATCAATTACAGAAGTTAAGTCTTCGTTCAGGGTTCTTTTCTGCCTTATAATATTTAAACTTATTTTCCTTTAAAAATTTTAATAATTTTTTATGAAAAACTCCACATCCATTTCAATAGTTCTACTCGACGTTGAAGGATCTGCCGTAATACATGCAATTACATTTATAATTTCATTCTCTTTACCTTCATTTTCATACGTCTTTGGCTGTTGGTTTTTAAAGGATCCAAAATTGGTTAATTGATTAACTTTTCCTCTAGTGTCTTAAAAATTACCAGGTTGGATTTTCCACGTTCCGGATACCGTTCAAAATATAAATCAGAGGCTCTCTGCTACACTCAACATAACATTCTACCATTTTGTACTTTTCAAAATTTTGAAATTTTTCCATTTTGAGTTTTTAAACAGACAAGCTAATAAACCTCAAACCAAGAAAGTTAGAGGGTATATGGCAAACTACAACAATAAGCTAAATGCCTAAAAAATTAACCCAATATGCAGAAAATTGACATCAAGTGGCCATGTGGAGTAAGCGCAGAAAAAAATTTCATAGTATATTTTTCTTAGGTTTCCTATAATGCAAATTTTTACCCAGAGAATTATGTTCAAATATATCTTGTGTCAGTATTTATTTTATTAATCATTTAATAATGGACTCTAAATTGTAATTATTCCAATATAATAATGTAATAAAAGTTTGCTCAAGTTCAGTCCTGTTCCATGACCTAATGCGAAAGTACAGTATAGTCATTTGAGGGGAGTACAGCTTTATATACCGGACCGAGCTTATTTTAGGATATTCCCCTTCCTTTTACCCCCTCCAAGTTGCTTGCCTTAAACTGACAGCCTTTAGTTGAATAAGTAATTCTTTTATTTATCCATAGTCACAGCCTACTAATTTAAAACATAATATACAATAGGTTATATTCGTCGAACTTAAAAAGTGTTCTTACCAGTGACCTATCAAAATAATTTAAGTATTTAGATATTATTTTTAATCGAGATCAGTTAAAATATTTATTACAACTATAGGTTAAGAAACTGCGATTAAAAAAATGAACCGAATGATTTTATATTATATCAATATAGACATGTACATATTTAATAAAAACTTTTTTGGCCCATTTGTTGTCAATTTATATTAACCATATAATATATTCTTAAAGAAAATACAAAATGCAAAAAAAAAATAATGAAAAATACAGGGTGTTCCATTTAAAAAATTAAAACTTGATATTATCACTCCGTAAGTTAAACTATAATTAAAAATCTATATACGCCACTGTATTATACAGAAAAAAGTACCTTAAGAATGCCTTATTAGTTTTAACGTAGTTGCTTTGATAAATAAAATATAGAACATTTTAGAAAATTGTGAAATTCCAAAAACGCCCTGTATATCCGAAACAGATCGCAATAGCCGTGATTTATTTGCGCCATTATAATTTTCTCAAAAAAAGAGCTCGGGACTACTTTATCAGATTTTTAAAATCTTTTACGGTTTCCCAGGTAGCCTAAAAAACATCCAAAACGATCCACTCTGTACACAAAACCTCTCTTACATTTAATAGTAATGTTTCTAATTTACTCCAAATCAGACAGCAACCCATTGTAGAAACTATCACTAACAGGACATAATATGTATTTTTAAAGCTAGAAGCCTTCGTGCGCCATGGAAATATAAAATAAACATGTCACATACGTGCAACGTTACAAATGCATTCGGCCCGGATCGCAATCTCAATGCAATTCCAGGAACTTTAGCCTTTTACAAGCCTTTTGACTCTTTTTGCAGAAAAAGCTTTAACATTTTACGTTTAATGGTGTCTTATTGCTTTAAAAATGGAAAAAATATAGTAAAAAGTTATTTTTATAACGTACACGAAATACGATTTTTATCGTCAGTATAGTGGTCAATGATAATGAAGGGTACTCGTTTGCTGACGTCTAAAAATTTTATGAAGTTTTAATTTCAATTAATGTCATATCGGATTAAAATTAAGTAATTCAACAAAATAATCATCTTCACTGTCAAATAGTACATCGTATTAGTAACTATTACAAACTGTTGCATCTTCACTACTTATGATGTTTACTACGTTGGTAACACTTTTACAGCGGGGTTGATGCAATACCCTCTAGAGTGCAAAGCCACAGTGCTTCAGAAAATTTGGGCCCATTTTTTCACCCATAAGAATACATGTATCTCTTGCTACACCAGTTTATTTAAAAAAGAAAACGCGATACCTCACAATGAGGTGAAAGAGAGAGTTAATTTACTTAAAAAAAATAAAGAAAAACACTAGAGTACAGCTGATGGCCAGTAGCAGCATCAGCGAGTAAAAATGCCGATCTAACCCCCTATGCCGGAGAGTAGGAGTGGGAAATTAAGGGCGCCACTGCATCAAAAACTAGGCAGAACGCAGAAGCCCTCCACAAAGATGTTTTTCATTAACACAACATAGATCAAACGTAAAGTAGCGAACCAAAATAATAAAAATAAATGAACAACAAAGTGCAACTTCGGCCGAATATCCCAAAAATTGGAGTAAAAATGACGAATTCACGTTGCGTTCAAACTTCGGCTGTTTAAGAATAAAATGAGCCGAGGAAAATCTCCTTCCTTCTCAAGTAAACGAATTGTTCAGGAAAAAAGTCGCCAGGTTAGCTAAAATGACCAGTGTACAAATAAAACTACTATGGTAACGTTATTAACCAGAAGAGACGATTTAATCAGCACTTTTCCCGAAAACCAATGTAGATACTAGATGAACAGAACACAATAAATATCAATTTATTGTAGAATAAAATCACAAAAAAGTTATTCCATGCATTCAATATTTATTTTCCTGCAATTAAATAAAACCCTGTATAATAATCAATAAAGGAAGTACCTTTCCGAAAGTGGAGAATATTGATATATAGCTAAAATTACGAGGGTCGTAAGTAAGACCAAAAATGTAATGAATTAAATGCTTTTATTTTAAAGAATTAATGAGAGATATTTAAGTGAAATAATATTATGATGCCTATAGTATGAATATTTGTAACTATGAGGTAAAACTAGCTCAATTAGCTAAAGCGGAGTTAAACTGAATTTTGAAGTGTGACAACTCCCCCTCTCCTTGGGAAGGAGGGAATCTTTCCGTGAAAGAAAACCGACTCTAAGTTCCTAAAAATATATACCCGCGGGAGCAGTGATAATCAAAAACAACTGAAAAATATGAATGTTATCTAGAGAAATGAGAGCAAAATTAAATATAAAGGAAAAGGGTGAGCTAAGTTTTATGGCCCAAAATGATGTTGATTCTACCTTTTACGGACAAAGTTTGGCAACCAAGGCAAGGTAACTTAAATGTAAGACAAACTAAATCATAATAAGGTAATTACAGAACGAAAATAAAAATAAAAATCAATATCAGTCACAATAAGATAAAGCCATGGTAAGGTAATGTCTAAAAAGACAAAAAAATAAAATAATCACAATCGGTACTAAATAACAAGCTAAAGATAACTAATAATCAAATAACAAGGTAATTCACCAAAAGATAATCAAAGTAAAAACAACTAATAAGCAAATAACAAGGTAAATTATCAAAACTCAAATTGAGGTAGTTACAATCAAAATAACGATAACACATAGAGAACAAATGAAACCTTATTGATCAAAAGCAAAGATAATTAATTTCACAAGAAATTTAAGCATCGAAAATGGAAGGTGCAAACAAAATAGGGAGAAGAAAAATAATATATCACCGCAACATGTAGGACTTTCAAACACCAGCGACACAAACACATTCATTCGGTTTCGCGCCAAGACAAATGCACTCAAGAAGCTAGCACAGAATAAAGATGGTATATTTATAATATTCAGAAAACACCTACATTCGTCCCGTTTCGCGCCAGTACTGAAGGGCAAAAGAATAAATTAAAATTAAAGCAAAAGTTAAGATAACGAAGGATAACGAAAATCCAAAATCGAAAGGTACGATAACGAAAGTGAATAACAAAATGATACAATATAGCGAAGAGCAAATGGATAAATTAAATCAAAAATCAAAAGATAAAGAATGGTAACGAAGTTAACATAACTGAAGTCAAGGGAGTTAAGATAACCAAAAGAAAGCAATGACATAAAGTAGAGGCACTCCGTTGTTGTAACCATGTGGTTGTAGCATTCAAATTTACCAGTTTGCATCAATGCTACATGTTTTTAGTAATATGACATAATTTGTATATTTTTACCTGATTAAATTTAATTATTTATCCGGTAATTTAAAATTGTAAACATGGAATTTGTTTTTTTTTTGGTTCACAACTCTTTTGGTCTTATAACTTATCACTATTTCTTCTTAACAGAGTTTGTAAATTGCTGTAGTTTATATATCACATTATTTGGTTTGAATTTAAAAGTAATAAAATATATTATTTTTAATAAATTCTCATTTATTTACATTCCACTTCAGAATTAAAAATATAAGGTTAGTCAGTAATATAGTTTAGTTAGCTTTTGTTGTGAATGTATACCCGATTCGTTTGACACGAGCACGGCATGTAGAGTCCGATCATTTAAGGTTGAGTATACAGTATGGAATTTGTAGCAATTTTTTTTGAAGTTTGTTTTAATCATGATTAGTAACTTTGGACTGTTTGATCATAATTTTCTTTTTGATAATTTTCCATGGCTTGCCAATATTTGATGTGTTACCTGGTAATCAGTGTAAGTTCGGAACTAGGTTAGATTGCTCCAGGTTGAGAATAAGGTTGGCAAAAATTAAGAACAAATATCACTAAGATTTGTGACATCTGGCTGCGATAGAGATTTTCATTTTCGTTTCTTCTACGGTTGAACCGTCAAAGGCCGTAGAAACCATTAGATTTGAAAGGGCAGATTGTCAAGTGTTTTTTATTACAGTCCATTATTCAATGAGAGTTCTTTTTTTTTTCTTCTTCGGCTTCGTTCCATTTTCTTTTTCTAGTCTTCCAATTTTCTGATTTTCTCAGCTGTTCAAGTTTCTGACTGTCCTGGCTCCATTTTTCCTGGCCGTATTGCACCGACATCTTGACCTTCACGATTGGGCTCATTCTACATTTGAGTTCCGACTAAATGAAGCTCCATTCATTCACGATCAACAAAGATCCAGATAACACTAGATCCAATCAATAGAAGTAGAAGGTATTGTGTAAATAAGCAATAAGGTAGGAGAAAACTTTCATCTAGAAAATAGGACCTGACATCAATTTTTTTATGCATATAGAACATAATATAAACATATTTACCTATAACATAACATAATATGTAAAAAACATCTTGATAACTTTGTAAAAAATTACTTTCTATACTCTTGGCATTGAAGGTTCTAGAACGTTTTGCGGCCAAATCTCTATATAACCTTTAAAAACAACAGATCACCTATAGTTATCAAGAAAGGGTATATAAAAAAAATGTAAGTACCATTCTGATTTATGCATATAATTTTTAGGGAATAAAATGGAATTGTTATGTTGTTTTAAATAAGTCCTTTTATTATAAAGGTATAAACCAGCAGTCAATAAATTAAAATCATTCCCGATACCTATGTGTTTTGCTGTTTTATCACTAGGTAAGTAACACAGATAATGTAAAACAGGTGGCGCCTATTGGGTAATCAAAGCAGACCACAACTATCTCTAAAAGAGATAGGAACCTAGCCTCCGACATATTGAGCTGCCGTACGCATACGTTGCCGTACCCTGTAAAAAGGAAGACGCTACACGGTGATTGCAACGGAAGTAAGGCTAGTTTCACTACAGCACTTCATGAAATTTTAGCACCACGAGAGCTTCATGCAGGATAATTCTTTTACGGAGGATGCCCACACATTTTCCAAGTTTCGCGCTAAAGCAAATATCACCGGTAGCCTCTGCAGGACAAATGTATGGGTTTTGCAATAGAAATTCTACAAGCACATAAATTTTTATTTAAATAAAAAGTTAATGTCTAAACGCATATCCTGGCTTTTCAAATGGTATTGTAGAAATTATTAGGATCATATTTTGAGTATATTTATTCTATGGTTCTAGTCTTAGAGTTAATTAAAACTGTGTGTGTGTGGTAACTGGTTGAGTGTAGATCGTCGACTTGGCGCGAAACTTATTCGGCGGTTCATGCTCAATTGATAAAGACTAATTCTGCACCGAGTACTGGTGGAGCTAAAAGTCCTCCATAATGCTGTGGAAAAGTTGACCTTCAATCACTTTACTTCTGTTGCTTAGTCACCGAATTAGTTTTTTCCTTTTCTTCTTCTTTTCGTAATCATTCAGCCAGTTATCTTGGCGGTGTCTTTTATTTTTTTTTCTAGTTACATTTAATAAGCCTATAGTACCTAAATATTGTAGTCAAACACACAAAAAAAACTGCTGGAGTCAAATTGAAAGATAACATGGCCATGAACATATCACGATGCTAAATAACTCTTCGCCAATAATAAACCCAGAATAGGACCCTGAGATTGCATACAATACAAAATACTTCATTATTACTACTAATAGATTAATTTAATTGAAAATTGGGAACATCGTGATACGTCCAAGAAACAAATACATAACAAAATACATATAACTTAATAATGCAGTCTATTTAGATCTTAATGAAATTTAAAACAGCATACTATGTTCAAATTCAAATTAAACATGATATTTAAGTCTTACTGAATCATAATAATCTATGAAAGATAGTTTTAATAAGCTGTAATTAATAGATCTTACCCGATGTCTGTGGAGTCCAACAGAATTCGTTCGTTGACACGTGCAAATTGCCCAAAATCTCTCTCTCCAGGTTTATTCCGGTAAAAAAAACATAACTGTCAACCAGGCACAAGATACAGTCCTCCAAAAACTCAACAAAATTACCAGGATAATAAACGATTTTCCATCTCAGAATCACAAAAATTGACAAATAAAAATTGAAATGGAAATCTGCAGCTGCTTCGACGAAACCAAACCAGTCAAAAGTGCATGCGCACTAGTCTGCTTTCGTTAGGCGCGTTCAATTGCCAAGTTAAATGAAGTTACAGCTCAAAAGGAATGACACTGAGCAACAACAGTCGGATGAAATACATTTGTTACATAAGCCTATTCGTTAACCATTAGCATTTTCCGCTCAAAAAAAAAAAAGAAATCAAGTATTAAGATAGTTATTTATAAATTAAAGAAATATGTTTCGAATAAAGGAATACACTTCCTGCAACCCAACATACAAACAATTCCACTCAAATATTAATAACAAGGAAAAAACGAGATCTATCTGAACAAAAGAAATAAAAGGAAATACCTAAGCACAATGTATAATGGTTAAATTTGAAAAATAAAATTAATTAAAACTGTACTTTATGAAATGCTTTTGTTCAAGGAATCCCTGGGAAACAAGGAAAATGATATTTTGTTGCCCATAGCGAGAGTATTTGCAAAAATAAGGTTAAATTAACTGAATTAGCCATAGTGAACTGACGTGGAAAATTAAACCGGGACAATCTTATTAATTAGATAACAAGTTACATGTAGTCAGCCACATTAAACTCAACCAATACTCTCACTATCTCTTCTTTCCCTATAAAGAAGGTAGAAAGAGTAACCGATACCTGTAAAGAATCGAACCGAGCAATTTTTTAAGGAATCCATTTGTTGTTGTCACCCATTTATTTTGTAAGATTAGTTTAATGTTGCCTGAACTCTGGAAAGTCGAATGTTAAGTTTATGCACAAAATGTGGAAGTAAAAAGTAATTTTGTGTAATTACTGACAATTTATAATAAAGCTCAATAACTATTGTGCCTCGGAGTGTCGCGGAAATTATAACATCGGTACGAAAATGTGAAAAAAATAACTGAACGTAAAGGTAAAGAGAGAAAATTAAAAGAATTCGATAAAATGGATTTTTTAAAAGAAATCAAAGAAAACAAGCAGGAATATGATATGAATCATAAAAAAGCAACATATGTATTTTTAAAATTTGAAAGAGTTTTTAAATTTGTTTACCACTTTTAAAATTAAAAAATACTGATTTTAGTAAACAGTGGAGATAAAATAACATTATTTGAGCTTGAATATAAACCTGGTCCTTTTATACTAGGGTGGTTCGATAATTTCTCGGCCTGAAACGGAGAGGGCGTTAGTAGGATCAAATAACTATAATATTTTGTAAGCATTAACCTTGAGAGACGCCCTGTGAAGTTTCAGATGGTTGCGTTTAATTGCTTGTTTTTGGCGATCGAGTGAACACATAAAGTTCGATATTTTGTAAAAGATGGGTAAAATTGAAGTTCAAGCGAGCATTAAAAATGAGTTAGATTCTACTTTAAAGGATTCTCCTCCTTCGTTTTCAACACTAAAAAATGTGCTGCTGAATTTAATCGTGATCGTACATCAATTCAAGATGATTAGCGCTCGGGACGCCCAAAAACCGGTACAACTGAAGAAATTGTCACAAAAATTCACAATGTCATACTTCATGACCGCCGACTGAAAGTACGAGAGCTTGCTGGTATAGCAAACTCTCGATACACCGTGTCCACTACATTTTACATGATGTTCTTGGCATAAAAAAGCTTTCTGCGCGATGGGTGCCGCACTTGTTAACAGTCGATCAAAAACGCCTTCGCAATAGTGTTTAGACTAATTCAGACGCAATCCTGCTGAGTTTCTTCGACGTTTTATAACTGTAGATGAAACATGGATTCACCATTACACGCCAAAGATAAAGCAGCAGTCTAAACAGTGGGTGGAGGCAGGTGAAAGTGCGCCAAAAAAAGCAAAAACGGTTCCGTCTGCAGGAAAAGTCAAGGCAAGACCATCACCGGGGAGTATTATGCTTCACTACTGGGCCATTTGCAGAATAACGCATCCGCACACAAATCTATGGTTGTTGCTGCAAAATTCCATGACCTACGTTTCGAAGTGCTTCCACATGCGCCATATTCGTCGGATCTGGCTCCCAGCGATTACTTTCTCTTCCGAAACTTGAAAAAATGGCTCGCTGGACGAAAATTCCCTTCAAATAACGAGATCAGAGCAGCGACAACCGCTTATTTTGCAGAGTTGGAAAATCGCATTATACTACGGATATTAAAATGTTAGAACATCGTTGGTCTAAATGTATTGAAGTACAAGGGGACTATGTTGAAAAACAAATAAAAACATTTTCAAAAATCTTTTGTTTTCTTTATCAGGAGAACTTATCGAACCATCCTCATATAACATGGGTAAAATATATTGACAAAAATTTCAAATTAAAAATTTTTTTTACATGGCCAATGCCTTAGTGTTTCCGTATCAACAGCAAAGTCTCCATTTACTGCAAGCAGTTTGGATAAAATTTAAATTTTAATAAATATTATTGATGATATAATCAGGGGCGGATCCAGCCTCTCTCTTGGGGGGGGGGGTGATATCACAAAAGTACAGTATGACAAGCGAAAAGAAGTTGTCGACGGGGGGGGGGGGGACACCAGCAACATTCCCATTTTCGGTGTAAAAGGCAGGGTCGAGTCTATTTTTCTGAATATGAAGCTCTTGGAGAAAGGGGGCGATCACAAGAAAAAACAAGATGTCTATAGGGGGGGACGCCAGCAGCATACACATTCCTAGTATAAGAAGCAGAATCGGATCTATTTTCCTGCACTTAAAGCTCTTGGGGGGGGAGGGGGCTATCGCAAGAAAAACAAGTTGTCAACGGAGGGGAGGGAGTGCCAGTAGCATGCATAAACCTAATACAAAAGGCAGAATCGGTTCTATTTTCTTGAACTCAAAGCTCTTGGGAGAACGAGGGGCGATCGCAAGCATACACAATTACACATTCCTATACTCTATTGAAGAACTAGAGAGAGTAATAAACCTGTTGCCGAAACCTCCAACGTACCTGTTACAGTGCCGCAGGTAGCAGGACTGCCGTAAACCTAATTATATTTAATAATATTTAAATATTATAAACTTTCATAAATTTACTGCAACAATAAAATTTCTGATAATTGAATTTAATTTCTGTCAGTGAGCAAAGTACACCTTACAGTGTGGTTGCACTCATTTTTATATATTATTTGAGATTAGTAAGATACCCAAAAGACATGGCTTCCACCTCTATATTTATTCCAAAATCGTTAAACCAGGGCATTTTTCTTCAAAGAAAAACTTATTACGATGAATGTTTGTGACGCTTTAAAATATCAATATCTAGATAATAATGTTAAAGTCTCTGTTGAGATGTATTCCAACATGACATGAGTTGACTATATTATGTTGTTAATATTGCTATTTTAAATTTGAGAATTGTTTTAACCTGTAAGAGCAATGATGATTTTCTCAAACCTAAAAACCGATTTAATATTGTTCATGTGATGCAACAATGCCCAGTAATTTAATTTGTAAAATTAAATACAAATACTTATGATTTATAAATAATAATTTTCAGATTTTCTTAAACCTTGAAAACACATGTAACATCGACAATAATGTAACAATACGGAGTCCGGTTGCGTACGATTTTACCAATTAAATTTCATTGCATAAAACTTTATTTAATTTTCTTAATAAATAATGGTAGATTAATCAGAATAATTAGTGTTAATTGTTATATTACGATAAGCTTTTAATGTGGTTAGTTAATTTCTATTATCTACACACGATAATTAGAGATCAACCGATATACTTTTTTATTGAAACGATATTCTGAAAGATATCGCATAAAAAGTTGTAATAAGGACTGTGTGTGAAAATGTACACTTTCCATTTTTTTTTAACATATAGGTAGAGCATAATCTAGTAGTAACAAATACCTTTTTTAAGCTACCTAAACATCGTCTCTATACATGGAAGTCACCAGCTGATAAGGACAACAACATAGTTAGAAACCAAATTGATTACGTCTTGATAAAAAACAGATATCGAAACGCAGTACATGCGGATGTATTTTCGGACCACAATCCCCTTATCGCTAAATTTCAACTTAAATTAAAAAAGGATACAAACAAATTATAACATCAAAAAACTAAATACAATACAAATACAAAAATTAAAATCAGAAGAAACGAAAGAAAAGCTGAGACAAGACATCAACACAAACTTAGAAAGAAGACAAGGCAAGCCTGGGTTAAACGATGACAACGTTGAACAACAGTGGCAGTTTTTCAAAACGTCAATTATGGAACCAAGCAAGAAAGTACTTACAACATCAAGATACAAGAAAGAAGATTGGATGACAGATGATATTTTGGAGTTGATGGATGAAAGAAGGAAACACAAGACCAACAAGACCCGATATCAACAGTTGCAAATTCAAATAAGAAGAAAAATAAGAGCAGCAAAAGAAGAGTACCTTTCAGGAAAATGCAAGGAAATAGAGGAGTTGCAAAACAAGTACGACAACTTCAACTTGCATAAAAAAAAAGTCAAAGAACTAGCTGGAATAGAAAAGAGAAAAACCTCAAATGTATTGCTAGACAAAGAGGGAAACATTATTATGGAAACACAACAAAAATTATGCAGGTGGAAAGAATACATAGAAAAACTATTTGAAGATCAAAGACACGAAAATTCTTCTATAAACAGTCTGAGCGGTGACATGGGGCCTGAAATTACTAAAGCAGAGGTCATTTATGCATTAAGGTCGATAAAAACTAATAAAGCTGTTGATCCAGATGAAATGCCAGGTGAGTTGTTGAAGCTGATCAATGACAAAAATTTAGATTTATTGGTGAGATTATTTAATACAATTTACACGACAGGAACTATCCCCCGAGAAATGTTAACATCAACATTCATATGTTTACCAAAGAAAGCAAATTCAAAAGAATGCAGTGACTATCGAACAATCAGTCTCATGTCACATACTTTGAAAACCCTTTTAAAAATTGTACACGCTAGAATACATTCCAGATTGGAGCTGATATTAGTGACACACAGTTCGACTTCCGGAACGGGGTGGGTACAAGAGAAGCATTATTTGCTTTTAATGTGCTTACTCAAAGATGCTTAGATATCAATCAGGACCTCTATGTCTGCTTCATAGATTACAACAAAGCTTTTGATAGGGTCAAACATGACAAACTGATAGAGATTCTCAGAAGCAAAAATTTGGATGAAAGGGATTTAAGGTTGATATCAAATCTGTATTACAATCAGCGAGCGGCAGTAAGATTTGGACAGGAAATATCCGGAGATGTGGAAATACAAAGGGGAGTCAAACAAGGTTGTATATTGTCACCTTTACTATTTAACGCTTATTCTAAAGAGGTCATATTGGAAAGTCTTGAATCTGAAACAGCAGGGATAAAAGTAAACGGAGTTTTAATCAACACTATTAGGTATGCAGATGACACCGTAATAATAGCTGATAGTTTGAAAGACCTAGAAAAGATAATGAATAAAATATTAAAAGTTAGTGGAGAATATGGACTCTCTCTTAACACAAAAAAGACCAAGTTCATGATAATTAGTAAAAACAACACCATTAATAATGAAACACTAATAGTAGGAGGCCAGCACATAGAAAGAGTTAAGAAGTACACTTACTTGGGAACCCTAATAACAGAAAATAATGACTATACCGTCGAAATAAAAACCAGAATCGAGAAAGCACGTGCCAACTTTATTAGAATGAAAAAGGTTATCTGCAGCAAAGATCTAACGTTAGCCCTGAAAATACGACTGACTACATGTTACGTATATAGTGTTCTATATTATGGAATGGAAGCATGGACACTGAATCGAGAGGCAATGAGACGAGTTAACTCTTTTGAAATGTGGACCTATGGAAGAATTCAGAGGATTTGGTGGGTGGATCGAGTTACGAACGCCGAAGTGTTGAGAAGAATGGGGAAAGAAAAGGAAGTCAAGATAACAGTAAAACAGAGAAAACTGCAATATTTCGGACACATTATGAGAGGAGAAAAGTACAGCATCTTACGGCTCACAATCCAGGGCAAAATAAGTGGCAGAAGAGGCGTGGGACGACGACGAATTTCATGGCTAAAAAACCTAAGGAAATGGTTTGGATGCAGTTCAAAACAACTATTTGGAGCAACTGCCTCAAAAATTAAAATAAACATTATGATTGCCAACCTCCGCAATGGAGAAGGCACTTGAAGAAGGGTAGGGTAGACTGAGTAGGGTTGTGCCAGGGTATGGTAGTGATAGACGTCATACAATTTGAAATTATAGGGAATAGCCAGGAATGTGCAAGTGGAGAAAGAAGCGGCTTGCATGCCTGAACCTGTGTCCAATGTTGCCCACCCTGCCATTTTAACGTTTTTCAATGAAATCTACCATTCTACCGGTTTTCATAAGCAACCTACCGTTTTTTCATTAACCGTTTGGGTCATAATTTTATTTAAAGCAATTACAAAAATCTTTATAATAATGCCCTATCATTATGATTAATCTAATTATATAATGCGTACTTTACGGAATCTAAATGATTTCATGCTCAAAGGTCAACAAATTTTCTTTAACTCACTAGGTGATGTTATATCGCACATGTAAGTCCGTGGTTTTTCTACTCTTGTTCAGCAGTGCACAATAAGAAAGAACAGATACAAATCTGACTCCTACGCGTAGAGCATATGTTACCCATTAAACATGGTGAATTGTGTGGTTAAGTAGGGCAAAATATATTTTTAACTCAGCTTTTTCGTTCAAACGAAAAAAAAATGAATAAAGATAGTGATAGTGATAGCAATGTAAGTCGACAGTAAAAAAAACTCAAATATATCCAAAAATATAAAAACGAGTGAGAAGAATTGCCTGAATTTAAAAGGTGGATAGAAAAAGTAAAGATTTCGCATTATGTACCTGTTGTAATAAAGAAGTTAGAAGTGCGAAGAAGCAATGTCTGTCTAATTTGTAGTAAATTAAGGTTTAGTTTTTTACAACTTACATTTTTGTTAATTTAAATGTAAAATTAAATTTCACTGCACATATAAAGTTTTATTTAATGTCTAGCAAATCCAGGGGCAGATCTAGCCTCTGCCTTTGGGAGGGGGGTATATCACAAGAGTGCCCACCACTCCTTCTTGGATCCGCGCCTGAGTAGATCTACAATTTTTTTCCGAAAGATACCGTTTTTTCTGAACAAATCTACCGATTTTTGCACGAGGTAGGTTGGCAGCATTGCCTGTGTCATAGTATTGCGTCAGCCGCCTAAAACGCTAGCATATTGGTTTTCGACAGTCAAAAGTAACTATTTTTGTTCGATTTCTTTTGATAATTGTTGTTACATGTATATAAATGGAGTATTGAGTGTTTTTCTTCGATATAAGTTAAATATTAGTAGTAAAGTAGCAGTGATTACTTTGTAGGTTATCTTGTAATGGCATGGTGTTTGTTTTTTGCGGAAGAGTGCGTTGGGTACCGTTGTGACATTTTTCCTGGGTACAGTTGTGAATAAGTAAAAGTTGTTTTTTTAGATGCCCAGAAAACGCTTGAGGAAGACCAGAAGAAAAGAGTATGACATATCTCAATATGAAAACGCTCACGAAGAAGTGAAACACGGGACTTCTTTGGAGAGAGCTGCGGAAATGCACGAGGTTAATCGCTTGTCTTTGTTAAAATACGTTCGTAAGCGCGATGACGCCGGCACATGCGATAATAAAAACATTGTAAGCATGGGGTATGTCGCTCACCACAAATTGTTTTCGGAGAACAAGAGCAGCAGCCATCAAATTACATAACACGTTGTGTGGACATTTATTTTGACCTTTCTCCTAAAGAGGTGCAGAAGTTCGCTTTTGAGCTTACAACTAAATATAATCTAAGGCGACTTGTTACTTGGATTAAGAATGAGATGGCAGGTGAGTAATGGTTCCGTGCATTCTTGAATAGAAAGCCTTCACTATCTGTTCGAGAGGATCAACCTACTAGTCTTTCAAGATCAACAAGCTGTAAAAAAAAACAAATGTGGAAGCTTTTTACGATAACCTGCAAGTTATTATGGACAGACATACCTACGAGCCACAGGACATATACAATATCAATGAAACAGGTGTCACTATTGTCCAAAGGCCTGACAAACTAGTAGCAAAACGTGGCATATGACAAAGATAAATTATTTTGTATAAACCTTTTTGAGACTCTGTATAGCTGTTTGTTACTCGTTTTGGGACAGCAAGTTCATATTTAAGACGGGGCCCAACTAAAGCTCAATAAAGCGTCCTAACCTGAACTTATGTTAAAAAGTTATAAAACGTTGTTTATCAAATCATGTATTATAAAAAAAATATGAACCTCTTAATAAGGAAAACTAGAAGAGGTAGTAAATTCCGTTTATTATTTTTTTCAACTTCATAACTGACGTGTATTTCCTTACATTTTGCATACGGTTAATTTTCCTTCATATACATTATTTTGCTGAATTAAATTAGAACAATGTGAGACAAATCAACGTTGTTAATTTTATTCGCTTCGAGAAATATTGTGTTGTATTTTGGAATATTTCACTCCATGTTATGCTTTCATTATCCACTAATAAAAAGAGGTTATAAAGAGTGTTTTTTATAGAGGTATAGAACTTTTAAATGGAATAAAACAAAGATGAATTTTTTAAATTGACATGAAATTTACTTTATTCGAAAGATAACCTTCTGGCATTAAAATTAATATTAATATCTCTTTGATTACCAAGATGCGTTTGATTTGAAGTTTTAAGTGCCGGAAAGAGTGGTAAATACCGCGTATAAAAACGGTTTTTTTTCACAGAATTCTGTTTAAGAAGGCATAAGTTGCATAGAAAAGTTTTGCATGTTCGAGGCTATTCTAGTAATGTCAATAATTAACAAATTAATTATAAGTGAATGAACGTTGGTGAATTTGTATTGATGCAAAAAAAAACATTAACTGTTAAAAATATATTTCTAGTGTAAACAATTCGGGTTGCTGTTGTTGTGGTCATTGTACTGAGTAAAAGTTTAAATTGTACTAAATAATATTCTTGACAGTACGGTTTAATTGCGGTTGTTTTCTGTTTTTGAACAAGTCGCAATGCCATCCTCCAAGGCAGTGTGCCCAGTTTGCAAGAGGAACTTGACCAAATCGCGAAATACGGTTCAATGTGCGGAAAAATGTAAACAGTGGTTTCATCTCGAGTGTGTGGGATTGAATGAGGTTGATGTTGAATTGATGAAGAAAATGCAGAATAAATGGTGCTGTACTACGTGCAAGGCAAAAGTTGAAAACCAAATAAGATCTGATAATGTTCGAAGAAGTCTTGGAGTACATGGTCCTGAGTCATATGGGGATCTGGTTCAATCAATAAAAGACCTAAAATTGGAAATACGAGATCTAGTAAAAGATATTAAATTCTATGCTGAACAGTATGAGGAACAAAAAATTAAAAATGATGAATATGAAAAGGAAATATCCAATTTAAAGATGGACAACAAAAGACTTAATGATGAAATTAGTAAGCTAAAAGGAGTCGCAGCTTTGCACGACAAAAATGATAGAAGGGCAAATATCGTCATTGTGGGTGTTAAATATGAAATTGGAGAGGGGGTAAATGTATCCAAAACGGTTGTACCAAAAATTGAAAAAGTAATGAAATATGTGAATCCAAATCTAAAAAGAAATGATATTGTTATAAGACTATCGAACACTAAAAAAGAAAACTGTCCAGTTATAATCGAGTTTAAAAATAAGGATGACAAAAGGGAATTTTTGGAAGAAAGAAAGCTCAAGGGACGAATTACTTCAGCAGAGTGTGGATTACCGGGAGAAAACTTGACTCTCTACTTCAATGAAGATCTATCACTGGAAGAGCGTAACCTCTTCAAAAAAGCACGAGGACTTAAGCAAAAAGGATTTAAATATGTTTGGGCGAAAAATGGTAACATTCTTGTTAGACAGAGTGATGATAGTCCAATTATAAAAATTAAAAATGAAAGCGACATTGATAGCTTAGTGGATCAGTAAAGTTATATAAGTAAATATTAATTTAGCGATTTATTGCTATTAAAACACGACTATGGCTGTGTACGATATATTGGACGATTATCAGTCTGTAAAAACTTTTAATTGTGATAGTATAAATGAAATGGACCTTTTGATTAGCTCTAATAGTCCTGAAACATATATTAATATTATTCATTTTAATATACGTAGTATTTCAAAGAATTATGAAAATTTGGTGGCTTTCCTTGAGTCATCATCGTCTGAATTCGGCATAATCGTACTTTCAGAGACGAGGATTGTGCATGATTTGAATTGTTTCGCTTTAGACGGATATGATATTTTTTATAATGATAGTCAGCTAAATAAGTGTGATGGAACCATTGTCTTGGTTAAGTCTGATTTGTTCCCAAGTTTTGAGGTTATTACGGTGAGAAACACAAAATTCTTAAGGGTTATCTTGAGACAAAATAATATTGATATGGGAGTGACTGCAGTGTACAGATTGCCTTCTTTAAATGCCGACGAGTTTGTAGCTGATCTACAGGTTTTTCTTGAGGGACAAATGTCAAAAAATCCTATTGAAGTGTTCTGTGGTGATATAAATATAGATTTGAAGGATGTAGGTAGTGAAACTACCTGTAATTATCTGAATTGTTTGAGTGGCATGGGATATGTCAGTCAAATAAATAATATTACTAGACAAGACCGTTTCTCTAGATCATGCATTGATCATTTTTTTATTTACAATAAGCTTAATTACAGTAATGTAAAACCTATTGTATTGATTTCTGGCCTTACCGACCATTTCCCGATTATACTGAACATTGACTTTAAAAATATGAATAATAAACCCATTATTACTAATCACAACTCTCATCCCATAATAAAAACAATAGATCACATAAAATTACAAAATCAAATCAACAATGAAAACTGGGATTCCGTTTACGGTTCTGATATTGATTCATGCACCGAAATTTTTATTCAAAAAATAAATAAGTGTATTTCTCACTCGACTAAACAAAACAAATTAAAAATACAAAGAAAAAAAAAGGAATGGATTACTATGGGTATTATTACATCTATTAAAAATAGAGATAAACTTAAAAAGATAGCGGACAAGAGCCCAGAGAATATCGAAGCCACAGAAAAATTTAGAAGATATAGAAATCTGCTTACAAACCTTATTAAAAAATCGAAATATGCGTTTTTCAGAAGCAGGCTGGTTGACTGTAAAGGTGACATTAAGAGAACATGGGAGGTGATTAGGCGAGCTACCAATGAGAATGGTGGGTCTGGGGGAATATCACTGATTAAGGATGAGGGTGAGCTTGTTTGTGATAGCCTGCGAATTGCTAATATTTTTTTGGATTATTTTGGAGGTATGGGCAAGGACTTGGCGGAAAAAATTAAAACAAACAATTACAATTTCTTTAGTAAACGTATTTCGAATTCCATGTTTTTGCATCCCATAACTGAGAGTGAGCTAATTACCGTAATAAATTCTTTAAACACTAAAGCGGCGGCTGGTAATGACAATATCTCTCCTAAAATATTGAAAGATAATCATATTTGCCTTATAAAGCCTCTTTTACATTTAATAAATTTGATATTTGAAAAAGGAAGATATCCTGCAATTTTAAAGAACGCGGTTATCGTTCCAATTTATAAATCGGGGGATAAATTAAATATAAGGAAAACTATCGACCTATTACGATGACTAGTTCGATCAGCCGACTTTTTGAGAAGTGCATTAAACTCAGATTGGATGATTTTTTGAAAGAAAATAAAATTTTGTCTCTTTCCCAGTATGGATTTCGGTCGGGAGTAGGCACGGAAGATGCAATAGTGCATGTAACGGATTATATAATTCGTGGGTTTAATACAAAATTCAAAACACTGGGGATATTTGTTGATTTGGCTCGTGCATTTGACACTGTGACGCACCAAAAATTACTGAGTAAACTTGAAAGTATTGGCATTCGAGGTATCGTGTATGATCTGTTTGAGTCATATATAACTAATCGAACACAGAAAGTGAGAATAAATGAAACACTAAGTAAAACAGGTAATGTGGAGTTTGGAGTACCGCAGGGTACAGTATTGGGTCCTGTCCTGTTCTCTCTATATATAAATGATCTTTTTACTGTTCTTCCAAATGAAAATAGTGAATGTATTTGTTATGCCGATGATACAGTTATTTTAATTAAAGGTAAATCTTGGCAGGAGACATTTCAGAGAGCAGAGGATTACTTTTCGAGGGTACGATTGTGGATGGATCAGAATCTTCTGACTATTAATGTCAGTAAAACTGTCTACATGGCCTTTTCTATGAATAATAGAGTTAATACTGTATATCCTAATCTTTTAGTACATAATTATGAATGTCTTATGGGTGAGAAACAGTGCGGATGTATTGAGTCTGTAGCAGCGGCGGACAAGGTTAAATACTTGGGGGTGTTCATTGACCGGCATCTCAGATATGATGCTCACGTAAACTATATCACTAAGAAACTTCGAAAGACTATATACAAGTTCTACCAACTGAGAGAATTCCTGTCTTTGAAGCTACTGTGAATGACTTACCAGGCTTTGATTGAGTCAGTCCTCGCATATGGTTTGAATGTTTGGGGCAGTGCATGTGGTAGCATTCTTTACCCGTTGACTGTTACTCAAAAGTATATAATAAAAATATTCTTAAATAAATCAAGGCGGTTTCCATCAGACTTGTTATTTGAACAAGCTGACCTTTTAACTATTAGACAATTGTATTTTAAAAATGTTTTAAACTTTATGAAGAAGTGTGATAAATATAAAAGTCCGATTATGCACAATGTTCATACCAGGTCTGTTCGCAATGGAGGCCTTACCTTTCCTGTGGCATTATACACGGCTTCGCAGAGGCATATTATGTATATCGGTCCAAAGATATTTAATTTGTTACCTTTAGAAATAAAATCTATTGTAAATGTATATTCTTTTTGTGTGAAAATATCTACGTGGATAAAGGCAAACCAACATCAGATTGTTAATGCAGTGCCGTTATTAAATTAGTATTGGAAATGAAGATGATTTTAGGTATTGTTTTTTTGTGTTAATATTTTTTAATATGATTGATAAGTATGTATGTGATGTTTTCTCTTTAAATAGGTATAAGTTTAATTTATTTAATTAATTTTAATTTGACTTGAATTTTAATTGTTTTATTTTGTGACAGTGTATTAGAGAGTAAGCGTTTGTTATTTGACATCCAGACAAGCTGCTTGTAGCTTATGGATTCAAAAAATACATGGATGTAGAAAATTATTGTAACTATCTTATTTAGTGGTAATAAAATTATTATATTATTATTATTAATTTAAATATGACTTCTGGCATATGACCGCCACGGCTAGCTCGGACGTAGTCTAATCTGGAGGTCCAATTTTCGATGACTTTTTCCAACATTTGTGGCCGTATATCGGCAATAACGCGGCGAATGTTGTCCTCCAAGTGATCAATCGTTTCGGGCTTATCGGCGTAGACTAGCGACTTCACATATCCCCACAGAAAATAGTCTAGCGGCGTCAAGTCGCACGATCTTGGAGGCCAATTCACGGGTCCGAAACGTGAAACTATGCGGTTACCAAATATTTCCTTCAATAAATCAATTGTGGCACGAGCTGTGTGACATGTTGCGCCGTCGTGTTGAAACCACAGCTCCTGCACATCATGGTTGTTCAATTGATGAACGAAAAAGTCAGTAATCATGGCTATATAGCGGTCACCATTGACTGTAACGTTCTGACCAGCATCGTTTTTAAAGAAGTACGGACTAGTGATTCCACCAGCCCATAAAGCACACCAAACAGTCAGTTTTTCTAGATGTAACGGTGTCTCAACATACACTTGAGGATTATCATCAATCCAAATACGGCAGTTTTGTTTATTGACGTATCCATTCAAACAAAGGTGAGCTTCATCGCTAAACAAAATTCGCTTATGAAAATCGGGATCAACGGCAATCTTGTTTTGGGCCGATTCACCCAATCTACGCCTTGCTAGGTGATCGTGTGGCTTCAATTCTTGCAAGATCTTTCCGCAAAATCTTCCATAAAGTGAATGGACACATATAGAATTCCTATGCACGATGGCGGATAGACTGATTCGGGTCTTCCTCTACGCTACGCTCTACAGCAGCAATGACTTCTTCTGTACGCACTGTACGACGTCTCTGTGGATGCGTGTTATCATTTAGAGTAAACGTGGTGCGAAAACGTTCCATAGTTAATCGAGTTAATTGCTCTGATGGACGATTATGTTGACCGTAAAATGGACGTAGTGCGCGATACGTATTTCGAACACAACCATGATTTTCAAAATAAATTTGCACAATTTGGAAGCGTTGTTCAGGCGTCAGTCTATTCATGTTGAAATGCCAAACCAAACTAAACATAAATCACTTGACAGCTGACAAAATGGCCGCCAGTTAAAAAAGTGTTGCCAACTTAAAGTTCTATACCTCTATAGAAAACACCCTTTACAAAAGACTTCGTTGATTTGTTAATAAACCCAATGTTCTTTGGTACAATGTTGTCAAATTTGTCAATAATATATTTTCCTTTTTTTTTCTGGTTAAAGTTCAACTTTTATAAAAAAAAAGTGTGACACACCATTAACAAGAAAAAAGTATTTTTTTAACTATTAATTTTTAGTATGGCGACCACATGAGAAAAGAGCGATGATGGTTAAAAAAAACGTTCAAGGTAATGACATGTATGTCCGATTATCCAATATAGGTGCGCGATAAAGACGATAGGGAGTATAAATAAGATCTGGGTTCTAATAATGGTATTTTGAGAATAAAATCTACTTTTAAGTTGGACTAAAATTCGATTATACCGCTGTACTGTGATATAATTAAGGCCTACACAACAAGGGAAAGATGTTTTTCTTTAGTGTTTAAGGCTTGGCTGTAGACTGAACCAAATACGCCGAGGCGATTATTAAGGTGTGGCACTTAAAACATCATAACGACATTGCCTATACTTTCCATTAGCGACTAACAATATTTTAAGGTTATTATCTGAGCACGATAGGAAGCGAGGTCATTTGAGTAAGGGTGGCCAAGGATAGCCATAACCTTCTTTGGGTGAGGATAGCGTTGAGATTCTTTTTTCATTAAGGCACTAGAATCTTGTATCAATAATTGGATTTCTTCTTGTTTTGCTGACGTAGACGAAGCCTATCGTTAAGATGGGATATCTATTTTGGCTCTTTCTTCATTAAATCTGCAGTCAGCAGATTTCTTGTTTTGCTAACGTCGGCAAATCCTACCGACTCACTAACAAGCATTTGGTCTCAAAAACCGGACAAAAAGGAGAAATGCAAACTATACAAGTAATCATCGAAATTATTTTTTTTGTATACCTGAATAACCGTACTATCATAAAAATATGATAAAGTAGCCCCTCCACGCAGCTACGCTCCGCACAGTTAATTGCAATCTAAGCTTCGTTCAATACGTACGCATTCGTTCTTGATAGATTTTTTTCAGACTTGTGTTTGGTGTTTGGTATTTTATAAAGTGAATATTAAAAAAAAATTTTGTTATGGAATCTGAAGAATAAACTATGTATTTAATTTTAATATATATTATTTAAAAATATAATGACTGTTTAGTATTCTTATGCACCTAAAACAATATGCAAGAAAATTTTCTATTTTTTTGTTTTTCTTTTTAACTGATTAGTGTTTTTGAAAATGTTTCGAACTAGGTCGGGCTATAATTCTTTTTTTATAATAAACTATAGACATTAGCCATAACAGTCAAAACATTTTCCACATGTTTCCACCTCTTAAAAAAACCGCTTTGAGTTCCACGGGTCTTTTTTGCAATAATTTTGGCTATTTTTTACTTACATACATATTTTTTTTCCTGTAGGTACGAATTTGACATCAAATGTTATTGAGGTATATCGTAAAATGATATACATGCACTTTAAACAAAGCACATCCAGCACACTTGGAGATAAGGTATCATTTATGGAACATAAGCTTTGCGAAATGATGAAATGTCTCCAAAACGAGTACCATACCTTAAGTCACGATTTAAAATATTTTAATAGTGATTTGAAGAAAAGATGGATATCATCTAACTATACTGAAGAAAGATTTTTGAAAAAAAAAACGAAAAATGGCTTAATACATCAATACCAGTACATAACTGGGCCACGAATTCTACGGGACGCCCAAGGAAGCATTTCCCAGAATTACATGATCGTAGTAAACGACGAAATACAAAAGAAATCCGCGAACAGGTACCTGTTGAGGAGCTTACCTATGCAGCCAGCGTACGTCATCGAATGTCTGGAAATGCCGTGGCCTCTAAACTTATAATAGATGCAATTTCAATACCAACAAGAGCCAAACTTTACAGGAAGGTAATAAATACTGCTCAGAAACCGAAAGTAAAAAATTACACACCTGAACAAGCTTTGCAAATCTTTGTTGAAGGTGACTTTACAAGGAGGCAGTGGGAGTTGTTACACGATTCCAATAAGGGTATATTTCCTTGGTATACTCTAATTAGAGAAGCAAAGAAACTCTGGTATCCAAAACCAGAGTCAATCCGAGTTACGGAGACGAGTGTTGAAGTTGTGCTTCAGGACCTACTTGATCACACAGTAAAGAGACGTTTTTATCTTTAGATAGATTTTTTATGGGAAAACGTACAATTACTCTAAGTCAACATATAAAACGATACCCATTACGTTTTTTTAATATTACTCCCCTCCCCCTCCCCATCCTAAGTCAGCGCCCTTTTACTCGATTGGTAAAATAATGCCAGAAATGAAATCGGAGCACCTAAAAACATATAAAACGATACCCATTACATTTTTTAATATTACTCCCCTCCCCCTCTCCACCCTAAGTCAGCGCCCCTTCACCCGATTGGTAAAGTAATGCCAGAAATGAAATCGGAGCACCTAAACACATATAAAACGATAACCATTACGTTTTATTAATATTACTCCCCTCCCCCTCCCCACCTTAAGTCAGCCCCCCTTCACCCGATTAGTAAAATAATACCAGAAATCAACTTAGCGCCCTCAAAAATCCGCGGATACTGATTTTGACACGTCTAGAGTCAAAAACAAAGACGCTATTAATTTTGTCCGGTTTTTGAGGTCAAATGCTCGTTAGTGCGACTGCGCAAAAATTACTTTTGTTTAACCGTAATTTAAACCCATAGCTTCTTAAATTTTAATATTTAAACTAGAATTCGAACGACTTGAAATAATCAACTATGAGTAAAGTATCAATAAAATAAATCGGTATTTATATAAAAATTCCTGTGGTGTTAGCACAGTTCACATGCTAACTAGTAGGTTTAGCAGCCATATGATTTTGTGTCTTAGAATAATCGGTTTAAGGTATCATTGCGAAATAACTTAAGATGTAGATAATGAAGTGGAAATGAACTTAACTATTTTCGTATACAACATATAAATGATGTTTAAAAAAAACATGCACCAACGCTCGACTAGAAATTCACCATCTCAAAATAACAGGAAAAGTTCCATGTAAACATGGTTCCGGAATGGTTAACATTTTTAAAAAATTGCCGTATTGTTACGAACGACTATCTATATTATTATGTGCCAAAAAGAATAGTGTATCGATGAGTCATATTTCTAGATAGATCTCAACTTTTATGTTCTGGATTTATATAGGAATTCTACAGGTATATAAATAGGGATAAGATACGCGTAGTATGGTTATATTTGAATAGTGAAGATGAAGTAGTAATAAGAATGTTTTAGCTGTGTAGTTAATATAAGAATTGGAAGTATTGGTGAAAGGTGTTGTGTTTTATTCTGCGAACTCAGTGAACGGTTTTAAAAAGACAAAACCGTAACAGTATTCTTATTAATTTAAGGAAAGTTTACAAATATTTTTTGAAGCGTTGGATAAATTATTTGATAATAGATGGTAACCTTTTTACCTAAATATTTTTTTTATTAGAGGCATTCATATGGGTAATACATTTTCCGATATACCCATATATCGATATTATTATAGAACCATTGAGTAATAATAGTTATTTCAAAATGTAAAATTTTGCGGTCAGACACGTTATTAAAAATTTTCTATCAAAAAAAAAACACCTATCCCACATTACTTTTGTCTCTCCCATCCTCCAATTTCTAACTATCTTCCTGCTATATTATAAATAAATTTAACTCATAATATTTCGCCACAAATTTTCATCATCCGAGAGTGGTTTGGGTTGTTCACCACCCCTTAAGCCATCGGAAACTTATGTCATTAAAAGTTGTCTGAAAAGTTATTATATTATCTTTGTATTTTTTTTACTTTGCCGATTTTAAACACACTTTTGTCACGTGGAAACTTTTATGTAGATTTTTAACCAAGAAGGTGAATATTCTGAAGACATAAAGCATTTTTTATATATTTTATACAACGTTTCTCCACTTGTTACGGTTAAAAATTGATCTTAAATAATAAATATTTTCGTTTACATTTTTTTACATTAAATTACAGGTTCAGATTACTAAAGTAATAAATAGATTTTTCAGAAAATATTTATTTATTGTCACATTTCAGCTATTAAATAGTCAGGTCCACTGGATTGCGTGAAAGTTTTTAGGGTTGCCTATAAGATGGCACATCAGTTGAATATTATCGAAATGCTAAATTTGAAATAAGATTGTATCGACTTTTTTTCATTATATTGTTTTTAGTTTATTAGTTGAATATTTCCCTTTACTTTACTAGTTAGAATTTTTGGTAATTATAATATTGTAAATTAGACCCTCGAACTAATTCGAACTAATTGGATTTAATTTTTGAATATTTCGAACCCATTAAGTAATTTGTTATTCGGTATTCGTTTCGTAGGACGAGGCAGTTTAGATTATTAAGATATTGGTTGTCTCTGTCTGATTTCAGTACTGGCCAGTTTAAAATTGTGATAGAAGAATTTTTGTATATATTTTCCGGAAGTAGTTGAAATTGTATGATAAATTTCAAGGGTTCGAGATTATTGCTACGAGATTACGGTTTTTTTTTTGGATAGAGTTTTTATGGACGTTTTTATTAAGTTTTTTTGGTAACTTCCGTTGGAAGAAATGTGCTAGTGATTTGAGAGAAATCATTCTCTTTTGGCTATCTGACGCAAGAGCGAGAAGTGGTTTAGTTTTACTACTTTCCCAGGTAAAGGGATTTGGTCTTAAATGGCCGATTAAAGTAACAAAACCAAGTCGAGGTGCAAACAATTTTTGGTGATTTTGGTCGTTTCACCCTACAGCCAGTTTGGCGATTATTTTTCTTCAGCCAGCCAGAAAGAACGGCTTAACAGTTATCAGATGCCACCATTTTCTTGAGTTCGAGGGTCTTTGGGAAAAACTATAGTACGTCTTTGGGGATAACTACAGTATGTCTTAGAATAACTTCAGTGTCTTTGGATTTCTTCAGTCTTTTTTTTTGGATGGAATTTTATAATGTACAGTTTGGGTTATCGTGCTGCACTTCTGGGATTGTGAGCCTCTAAAAGGGACAATCTCCATATTGAGCCAGGTCAACGTCCTTTCTGGTGAAGCCGTCTATGTCACAGGCCTTGTTTAACCACCTGTTTGAAAGTGATTCAGCTAAGTGCCTAGTTTTAGCCAAAGTATGTATACGAGAGTTTCTGATTGTTAAGCCTAATGGGTATTAAATCTGTATCTTTAATCGCTTAGTTATCTAAGCAAAGTTCCCTTTTCGATTACCTAGAGGGCTAACAAGTAAGCACATGATTTTGAACCTTTTTAATTAATAGACTTTAAATATTTGGACTTTAATATTTTTTTCTAATGATATTTATCTTTTGCTAAATTTACCATATCATATAATATTTGCGGCGAACCAGTAAACTATGTAAAGTGAAACGCAGTCGACTTCGTTGCACTACAACCTCAAATTTAAATGTTTTATTTTGCGATACCCTACTGTAATTGAGGTTTTTTTTTATTATAGTTTTTGGTGTCCCAGAGTGGCCAATTAACCATTTAATAATTGTTTAAAATATTGAATATTATAATGATAAATTTATTGAAAATTTTAATTGCTTAACAATTGAATATTTTGGAAACTAGTTGATTTGTTCAAAATTGTAACATACTTTTCAGAAAAATTTTGTTAAGATTTTAACCACTTGAGCGCCAGTTATAAGTTGATTTCTACGATCAAATTTTTGTAATTATCTATCACCTTTTTGTGTAATTTTTTATTGCTTATATTTCTGTTAACTATCACTTAAACATTCATTATCTTTCTCATTCTCGATTTTCTAACTCTTTCTCTTTGCAGACATTTTTGTAGTTTTTTTGATATTGCTTATTTTTTTTTATTACTGCAAAGTTGATAGTCTCCTGCATTATTGGGCTTATGGAACTTCATAGTCTAGTTTAAAATAGAGTGTGTTCTTTTTTTTCTATAACTAGGCTATGTCGACGCAAACCTTCCAAGTGTAGTTGATTTGTTTACTTTTAAATCGCTTTGCCGTTCACTGTGCAGAACACTGTCAAGTTTAACTTATTCTTGTTTTTTTTTTATTTAATTTTCACCTTTTCTACGTCATAGAAAGTCAATAACTTTCGACTAAGTCGTTAACAGAGTTTTTTTATTGATTGCAAATTTACCATTGGTAGACGCAATTCTATCAGATAGCCCTATTAGAGGAGCTTGCAATAATTCACACTGGTGATAACTTTTTCCAGGGGTTGTACATATTTTCTGGGAAGGAGTATACCGTGAGGAATAAATGTATTGGCCTCTATTTAATTGGTTTTATTTCCTATAATTTTAAATTAGGATACTTTTAAGTACTTAGACACTGCGATTTATTTACCCGGATATGACATTAAATATTTGTTCTTTTCCAAGTTGTCTCTACTACAATTGTTCGTAGTATAATCATTAGGGCAAATTTTAAAGTAAAATTTGGTGGCGCCTTTTTTCCCGATTTAGACATTTATAAAACTTACACAGGCAATATATTAAAAATAGTGGAACAATATAAAAACAACGAATCTACCCTGAGATGAGCTAGCGTATAGGTAGACTCCAGCCAGCATTAGGACAATCATTAGGTAAGTCTGAACTGAGGTACCTTACAGAGTGTTGCCAGGATTTAGTAAGGCGTTTATAGTTTGTAATAATATATTACATGGCATGGTAAAATTTTGAGATTTCATTTGCGCCAAAAATTCATGATTTCACTGGCGCGAAATTAATTGCAATTTTAATTACCCAGTTTAAGATATTTTTTTTTACGCAGCAATTCACTAATCATCTAAAAATTCTAATTTTTCACACTGAGACACTCAGGTGTAAAAAATTCAAACAATTTGTATGTTTTCGACCAAATCGAGAATGTTTAAAATCCCATAAAATCATTGTTTAGAGTAAAGTCACTTTATTCAGATACAATACTGGATTTGAAATATTTGCAACATAAAACAAAAATGTGGACGATCTTAAGAATATTACCACCTGACGCTCTGCATATGACTTCGCATGGGATCTATTAAAGCCCCGTCACCTAAGCGCTGCAAAAAACTCTACTAGGTTGCCTAAGTTGCCACAAAAATGTTCTATAGAAGTGATATATTGCCAAACTATGCGGTGCGAATACACAATATTATCCACAAAAAAATGTTGGAATCTATGGATGATGTATACGGGACTAAATGCTTTTGCAGAATCATGGTCCCTTTTGGCATCATCACTACTTAAACCAGCCTAAACCATAATGTAGCTTACGGGGATGTGGGAATGATATTGCACTGGGATAATTGTTCCTCCTTGCCTTCTCCAAATTTCCTCTCTTTCATTTTGTGTCCTCAAAAAAAACCTGAATTCATCTGAAAACGAAACGTTACTTTAGTTTTCAGATGATATTTGATTATCCAAAAACCCATCAAATTAATTAACGCCTAGAATTTGATCTCTTATTTGGGTAGATTTAGGAAGTTTCTTTTGAATTTGCGATCAGTATATGAACTCACTGCTCCTGTAAAATTAACTTTCAATAAAAAACTGTGCATTACAATTTTCTTCACAAGCTAAATTATCTATACAGAAACGAGACTCGTTATTTTATGTACCATTCCAGGCGCTGATGATGATAATATGCTATTATGTAAGACATGGTTCATTAGAAAAACCTGATAACACTGTAGACTCTTTGCTTTCTAATACGCATTCTAGATTTCACTCATTACCAATTGATGTTCTACTTGTAGAACGTTCCTGCCTTCGACTATGCTTGTATGTTTAGCTCAGCCTTCATCGAAACACATTCAACAAGTTCTCGATACCATATGAATGGTCCTATTTACTTCCTTAACAATTTATAGGAATAACAATCCAACCTCTTTTAGACCAACTAAAGATACTATTACTTGGTTCCTTTACCTTTGTCACTTGTAAGTTAAGTTGCCCAAGTGTCAATCGCCAATTGTTTTATAACCCGAGAGTGATTTTATTTATTTATAGGAAATTCTCATTATAATACAGATACACAACAAAAACAGAAGCTCCACAATTCTGTGTTGTATATAACTATTGGTGTATTAAGGCCCCTCAATCCAAACCCAGCATCTTCTATACGCCACCATGACAGGTTTCGACCCTAACTTCAGACAAGAAAAATGAAAAATTAGGATCTTAGTTAAAAACGTTAAATTGTTATTTTAAAATCCACCCATGAAAACTACATAACAACAGGGTGTTCGGGAAAATGTGGGTAAAATGCATCTTTGTTTCTTATCAAATGTTCAACCTTCAAACTGATGATAAAAATTGGATCCAAAATTAGAGTTTACGTCTTTAGTTAAAAACATCTAATTCTGTGTGTTTAAAACGGACTGCTTAGAATTCTGCTTCTAAAATGGGGAGGACATACACAAGTTTTTCCATAGGTTATTGTAATGGTTTTTCTTTTGTTATGATTTTCGAAGGACCATTAAAGTTTATAAATAAAAGAGCACCATAGCTGATTTCCTTAGTATTTCTTAATAACAGTAAAAAGAAGAATTATAAAAATGGTTATTTACAGTATTTCTCATGAAACTTTATATTGTTCCACTGCACTACTTTTTTACTATTTCACTTTACTTTTATTCCGTCAAATCTACGAGAGAGGGAGAGAGATTTTACTAATACAGAATTGCACACACCGTATGTTTGTTTCCAGAGATTTACGACGAGAGTTTTCTTTTTCAACTTGAGAGAGCGAGATATTTCTCTCTTTTTTACGCGAGCTGAGAGAGTTCTTATTACAAGAGCTGAGCGCTTTCTGACCCTTTTCAGATGCGGAAAATATATCTCTTTTTAATTCGTATTCACGTCCTTTTCTATCTTAAAAGCACCCGGTAGCTGTGAAACTGCCAATCGCAATTTATTCTGACGATCAGTTTGTCTCTCGGCTTAATTCCACCGGTGTTCCACATTTACTGCGGCACGGATCAAATAGATCTAGTAAATCTTGGAAGCAATAAAAAATTAAAACATAATATTTCAACTTATTTAAAGGAAAATAGCAACTTTTTAAAAATATTTTAGAATAATATTTTCTTATGAATGTTTAGTGAGTTTTAGCATAACCAAATTTATTTATTAGATTTAATTAGTGGAATTATCTACTGACTCCGTTATGATCATTTTCACAACACTGTGAATTGCAGTTCGACCTAGGTCCCCAAAAAACATTGGTTTTATTTTATCGCCACCAAAATCAAATATGCTGCATTTAAAACTTATCAATTTTCACATCGCTAACACATTAATTCTTTACTTGGATATTAATTTACTGACGAAATCTGGAATACAGGTTTATCGAGTATACAGATATCCATCTGATGTATGGTCTTGCATCTTGCAATGCTTTGGAAGCCAGGAGGTTATATCACGACAGATATCCTAATCATACTCTTCCAGATCAGAAAACATTTCAATGAGTTGACAAACGTCTAAGGGAGAATGGTAGACGATTTCATTTAATAAGGTAATATTATTAAATTTCGTCATAATTTTAGGAAATTTTGGGAAAAGTACTGATGCTGGTCGGGGAAGAACAGTACGTACGCTGCAATTAGAGGAAAATATTTTAAATGCTGTAGATGACACTTCGTCAACAAGTACTCGAAAATTATCAGCGCAGTTTAATACGTCGAAAACAATAATAGATGAAGTTCGTTAAGAAAGCTGTTATATCCATACCATTTGAAAAAAATGCATGAACTAATTCCTGGAGATTTTCCCCGTAGAATGCAGTTTGCAATCTGACTACTGGATCAGCAGCGAAATAATGTCAACTTCAATGGTATCATAAATTTACACAACTCGCATGTATGAGCTGATGAAAATACTCATGCAACTATTGTTTCGCATCTTCAACATCAGTTCCAATCAATTAATGTCTGGGCAGAAATCAATGGCAATTTTTTGACTGGACCATTCGTATTGCCGGCAAGACTGAATGGAGAATTTTATTTGGAATTCCTCCAAAATGCTTATCACGGTTTAGTAGAGCACTTGCCACTTGAAACGAGCCGAAACATGTACTACACGTACGATGGGGCACCAAGGAAATTGGAAGGGGATGGAAACCTACAAAAATAGGCTAAATGCCCAAAAAAGTGTTCCACCATGCAGAAAATAAATGTCATAAATTGACATCGACTGGCTATGTGGAGCAAGCGCAAAAAGAAATTTTGTAGTAAATTTGTTGCATGAAGTTAGCAATGTGAGAACGGGAAACCAGAGCAGGGTTTGCGACACGATCGGCGTCACGGCATATTCTTTATGTTTAATACGGTTGTTTGCCATCGTCCCCAACGCTTATTTTCTTTGTTGTGCAGTGCAGTATCATTAGTTAAATTTCGAAATTTATATTTGTGTATGTTGTCAAGACATTTGTATAGACTTTAATTTATAACAATGTATCAGTGTATGGTATTGTTTTGTAAATCGCGTGGTTCGATCCCGGAAATTCATTATTTTCGGTAAGTACCTACGTTTTTTGTATTACATCAATATGTAAGATTATACTGAAGATCTTTTAATAGATCGACGATTTTAAAGTTTTGTTTGCGATAGTGGGTAGTTTTTATCATTTTTTTGATCAGAAATTAATTATTTTAAAGTTTAAAAGGTACATGGAAAACACTTTACTTAATAATAACATAAAGGAAGAGTAACATATAGTTAATCCCTATGGCCAGATCCTTTTTAACATTGTAGATAAGATAAGATTTTATTTCGAATTATGTTTAAATTTCTTTTCAGGCAGTGTTTATTTCATTAGTCGTTTTATAACCTGAACTTTAAATTGTAATTTTTCAATATAACAACATAAATAAAAGGTTTTTCAAATGCAGTCCTATCCCTTGACCTACTGCGCAAGTGCAGCATAGCCACATTGAAGGGAGTACAGAGTTACATGAGGAACCAAATTTAGTTTAGGGTATTCTCCTTCCTTTTACCCCTTCCAACTTCCTTGTGAGGCACTAACTCGTTTCAGCATTGTCTGGCTTCCTCAGTCTCCCGACCTAACGCCGTTGGATTTTTACCTGTGGGGACATTTCAAAACCCTGGTATATTCCACTCCGGTCGATAGTAGGAAGGAACTTCTGGAGAGAATCATGTTTCATTGTGATCAAATAAGGAACAATGTTGAGTTAATGTAGCGGGTATAACAGTCATCAATTCGTCTTGCCCGTGAGTATATCAAACTTCACAAAGCCCATGTTGAACCCTGTTACGAAGTTTTTGACTAAGCCGCTAGTTCCACTTTTTATTGAAACTATGGTGACGGGAAAATGCCTCTTTTTCATATTCAACCCGACAGAAGTTAGGGAACTAACAGTGTAAATAAAATGACATTAACCTTCTTAAACTCACTGGTTTAATCTGCATTACTTGTTTGAGATTAAGGTCGACACCTGACGTAATATAGTTAGAGATATTCCAGATACAAATTCAGTGATCTCAAAAATGTAAGATTATGTTGTTGTCATGGGAGGATTTTAAAATAACCATTTATATTTTAGCAAAAATTCTAGTGGTTCATATTATTTCTCTTGAGATTAGGGTCAAAACCAGGAGTAATAGAGTTAAAGATATTCCAGATTCAAATTCAGTGACCTTAAAATTGTAAAATTATGTTGTTTTCACAGATAGACTTTAAAATACCTATTTAATATTTTTATCGAACATTCTGGTAGTTTATATTATTTCTTTTGTGAATAGGGTCAAAACCTGACGTGATAAAGTTAAAGATACTCCAAATTTAAATTTAATAACCTCAAAAACGTATAGTTATGTAGATTACATGAATTAACTTAAAATAACCATTCAACATTTCTAGCGAAAAATCTGACAATTCATATTATTTCTTTTGAGATTAGAATCACAACCTGATATACTAGAGTTAAAGATATTCCAGATTCAAATTCAATGACTTCAAAAGCGTACGATTATATTGTTTTCATGGATGGACTTTAAAATAACCATTTGATATTTTGAGCGAAAATTTTGGTGATTTATATTGTTTGTTTTAAAATTAGTGTCAAAACCTGACGTCATAATGTTAAAGATATTTCAGACTGAAATTCAGTGTCGTCAAAATCGTACGTCATTTTCATGGATGGACTTTAAAATAACCATTTAATGTTTTCGGTGAATATTCTGGTGGTTCATCTTATTTCTTTTGCGATTAGGATCAGAATCTGACGTAGTAGAGTTAAAAATACTCAAGATTCAAAATCAGTGACCTCAAAAACGTAGAGTTATGTCATTTCATGGATGGATTAAAATAAGAATTTAACGTCTTTAGCGAAGATTCTAGTAGTCCATAACCCTTTTTTGAGGTTGGGTTCGAAAGCTGACGTGATGGAGTAAAGGAGATGTCGGATTTGGATTAAGATACCTCAAAAAACAAATAATTATGTTGAGCATGAGACTATGAAGCTTCTGTTTTTGTTGTGTATCTCTTTTGTAGTGAGAATAACTGATAAGTGAACAAAACATTCTAGGGTCATTTCAATCCTGCGAAAGTTTCGACGGTCCTAATAAAAACTCGTGTTCAATGTTTTGTCATATCTTAATATCTTACATGTATGCAAAGTTGTAAAACAATTAAGAGGTATGTGTAAAAACTTTCAGTATAACCCACATATTTACTTATAATATTTGCTAAATAAAAAACAATGCAATTGCAGCTGACTTTACCAAGAAAGGATAAATACGACGAATCGATACACCAATGTAACAGTATTATTGTTCTAATATCCGAAATTTACAAAATCGGGTCATCTGGCTAAAGATATTCACTTCAATCTAAAATAGAGTAGCTGTCAACTTGATGTAGGATATGTTTATTGTGAAAACGGTACGTAGGGAAATTGGAGCAAAGTAGTAATACTCACAAAAATATTCAGTAAAGTGGAAATCTATGTGGGGCAAAGTTACTATAGTTTATAAATAGGGTTTCAGCAGAAATTTTATATGATAATATACACTATCAAGTTTAATAGAATTCATTGAATATAATTATATATATATATATATATATATATATATATATATATATATATATATATATATATATATACTTATATATATATATATATATATATATATATACTTACACTGTTAGTTCCCTAACTTATATATATATATATATATATTATATATATATATATATACTTATATATATATATATATATATATATATATATATATATATATATATATATATATTTGATTACATTTTTCAATCATTTTAAAATACATACATGTACATTTATTGTAAAAATTGTTTTATTATTACAGAAAATTGGTGAATGCATATAATTGAAAATAGTTTTTCCTAGCAGAACCGCTCATCCAATGAAAATTCAAGTAGAAAAGCTTTCAAATACATGCGATTGAATAAATGAATGAATGAGACAAAGGGTGGTGATACTAGATCATCGATGCCTAGGCCTCTATTGGGACCTTTACATACCATCCATACGAGACCGATCGCCTTTGTCAAGCAGCCACGTTGGTTGAACTTGCCTAACTGCTTCCGGTAACAAAATTGTATCTCCGAAATATCTTTGTCCCAATCCGTTGAATGCTAGGCACTCTCAGTAAAGTGGAAATCTATGTGGGGCAAAGTTACTATAGTTTATAAATAGGGTTTCAGCAGAAATTTTATATGATAATATACACTATCAAGTTTAATAGAATTCATTGAATATAATTAGATATATATATATATATATATATATATATATATATATACTTATATATATATATATATATATATATATATATATATATATATATATATATATATATATACTTACACTGTTAGTTCCCTAACTTATATATATATATATATATATATATATATATATATATATATATATATATATATATATTTGATTACATTTTTCAATCATTTTAAAATACATACATGTACATTTATTGTAAAAATTGTTTTATTATTACAGAAAATTGGTGAATGCATATAATTGAAAATAGTTTTTCCTAGCAGAACCGCTCATCCAATGAAAATTCAAGTAGAAAAGCTTTCAAATACATGCGATTGAATAAATGAATGAATGAGACAAAGGGTGGTGATACTAGATCATCGATGCCTAGGCCTCTATTGGGACCTTTACATACCATCCATACGAGACCGATCGCCTTTGTCAAGCAGCCACGTTGGTTGAACTTGCCTAACTGCTTCCGGTAACAAAATTGTATCTCCGAAATATCTTTGTCCCAATCCGTTGAATGCTAGGCACTCTCTGAGGACATGGTCAACAGTTTCATCATTCTCCAAACACCATCTGCAAGTCGGGTCAGCTTCGACACTGATCTTATGAAGATGGCCCCTCAGGTGATAATATCCTGTTAACAAACCCACCACAATTCACAGCTCTTCCCTTCCTAAGGAGAGAAGCTCTTTAGTACGCCGTGCGCTAGGTCCAGTTATATGTCCCTTAGCATAACTTATTTCAGGAGCTCCCCTCCACGACTCAATAAATCTTCTTTCCAGCAACGATTTTAATTTCTTTTTGCCAACGGCAATTGGGACAGATAGAATTGGTTGGGGTCCATATGGTTCAGTTGCGGGACCCAACTTTACCAAACGGTCTGCTTCCTCATTCCCGCGTATGCCCGAACACTCCAGCTCCAGCTCTTTAATTTTGTCGAGATCTATCAGTATACCACCAGGATATAATTTCTCGGAAGATTTTGCCCTCTCCCCCAGTCCTCTTTACGTGGCAGAGATATCTCCAGAGAGAGGTTGGGATTTAAAGCGACGTCATGTAATCTGTCTGCATGTGGAGTGATGGACACCTCTCAACCGCGCTTTCCCAGACATCTGAGTAGCCGCCCGTTCAAATTTCAAGAAGCCCTAGGCAACTGACACGATAAATAATCTTCAGGGCCTCGTTCTCCATGTATAAGTGAAGTGGCAGTTTCACCAGGACTTCAAAAGCTGTCTTCATCGCACTCAATATTCCCACGCAAGCCATTCCTTGAAATTTGTCAAGTTGAAGGCTGTGTTTGCGCGTTGTTGTACTACGCCACTATAGAGTAGAGGCGTACGTTATCATGGAGCGGATCATCATAGTGTATATCCAAAATAGCACTCTAGGTATCAGTGCACCCAAAGGCTCGTTTACAAGCCCAGAAAATACATATAGCCTTCTTGGTTTGAGCCCCAATATGATCATTCCAACTCAGTAGTGAGTCCAGAATTACTCCCAGGTATTTAACTGTCCCCTTGTATTGAAGTCATTCCTGTCAATGTAATTGTGGGAAGTCTCCCCATTTCCTCTTTTTGTAAAGAGTACCACCTCGGCCATATAACTGGTTCCTCCAAGTCCCGGATATCCCGACCAAGGCACAAAATGACCTGATCATCGGCATAGGCCTGTGTATACAAACCAGCATCATTTAGGTCACTCAGCAGGCTATCCACCATAAGGCTCCACACCAAAGGCGATAGAACTCCTCCCTGTGGACAGCCCCTACTTGACAGCGCTTTAACAGTAACATTGTTAAGCTCAGCATATATTATTCTCTGAGTTAACATTGCTCTGATCCATGCGACAGCGCGTTTTCGATACTTATGACGAGTCGGTGTAGCGCTGCATCTGTGGATTTTCCTGCCTGATAGACAAATTGTGAAGGATGAAGGGATACTGCACCATTATTTCCTCATTAATCTGCCGATCCACCAACCTTTCCAGTGTCTTTAATAAGAAACTGGTCAGGCTGATAGGCGGAAAGATTTGCGGTTATCAGATTGAAATATCTAGGTTGTCATAACGATGATGACATAAAAAATAAAAGCGATATTTATCAGTGACGTCACTTTTATAACACAGACTACTTTATAGTAGGTCAATATACCACTAGAAAACGTCATATAATGTTAGTTCACACAACCAAAATCATTAAATTCAGTTACCACGTTTTTAATAAATTTGGGAAAAATCAATATTTTCTTGAAACTTTAACGTCTTCTAGTATCTAACGAAGTTGGCGTAAACCACCTATTTTGAGACTATCATTATCAGGGGCAGATCCAGACCCTCTCTCTTTGGGGGAGGGGGCGGTGATATCACAAGAGTACAGTATGGCAAGCAAAAGCAAGTTGTCGGAATATGCCAGCAGCATTCACATTCCTAGTATATGAGAGAGAATCGGGTCTATTTTTCTGAATTCGAAGCTCTGGGAGGAAGGGGGCAATCACAAGCGTAAGCCAGTTGTCGTCGAGTGAGAGGGAAAGCCAGCAACATTCACATATCTAGTGTATATTTTTCTGAATTCGAAGCTTTTGGGTGGGATGATCGCAAGGGAAAGCCAGTTGTCGACTGGGGAAGAGATACCAGCAGCTTTCACATTCCTAGTGTAAGAGGCAGAGTCAGGTCTATTTTTAGAACCTCTGGGGCGGGTCGATCGCTCCCCTCCTTAGATCCGCACCTGGTCATTATAGTATCATAGTATAAAGTTTGAGATTTGGTGTGTTCACACTATAGTAGGTAAGAATGTTTATGTATTAAGAGCTTTGAAAGGTATTAGGTAGTAAAGGTGCTCAACAATACCAATACCGTTATAGTATAATACATTATTTCTGAGTATGTTTAAGAGGACAATAATCAACAATTGTCAGACATTTTGGCAGGGTATTAGTTTAACAAAAAATAAATGGTGTCATTGAGGTCATAATATAAGCGACGGAATTTTTATACATTATTCTAACGGTTATCTTACAACAGTACCTAAATAGGCAAACCCATCTAAAGTATCTAATATCCCCCAGACCCGAAAAAGGGTCAGTTATAAGCGAGAAACAAGCATCAGAGAGCATGAATGCAAAGCAAGAAAGCATTAGTTAACTTTATAAGTAAAATAAATATAAACACTATCCCAGGTGAAAACAGCAGTTAGAAACCCTGGTAGAACAGAAAAAGAGATGATTCTACAATCAGTGGCTAAATTCTGGAAGTCAGGAGGATATGGAAGAATATAAAGAGAAAAGAAAACAAGTTACCAACGAGGTCAAAGCTGCTAGAAACAACTACTGAGAGGAGACATAGATAAGTAAATAATTGTATTGGATACACAAGAGCAAATAAAGCCTGGAAAGTTATCAGGCGACTTAGGACACAGAACCAAGATACAGAGGGAATAAGTATTATCGGTATACAAGAATGGGAAAGCTATTATCAAAAATTCCTGACCGAATTTTAAGAAAGTAACATACAAGACAACATCGAATCAGTAGTAGTACAAGAAATTATAAATCCGGCAGAAATAAAACAAAGCGTGACAAAATAAAAAAAATGAAAAGGCTCTTGGTGCAAGAAATGTCAGTAATGAGTTAATAAAAACGAGGACCTAATAGAAGTTCTAGCAACAACTTCCACCATATGTCTTAATGGTGATAGTTCACCCATGGAATAGAAAAAGGCTATATCGTCTATCTACATGAAAGGAAGCCGAAAGAATTGTCACAATTATAGAGGCATTAGCATATTGTGTACAGCGGCTAGACTAGAACAATTTAGAAAATCCGAGGAACAGAATGACTTTAGAGTCATGGTCGATCATGTATAGATAGCATTTTTACAATTAAGTAACTTGTTGAGGAACGTATAGAGCGAGGAAGAACTGCTCATCTAACTTTTGTGGATATCGAAAAGGCATACGACATTGTGTCGTATGCCTGAGTAAGTTGTGGTTATGCATGGAAAATGATAGTATTTCAAAACCTTTTATCAATGCCGTTATATTTTAGATGTTCCAGTGCGGTGAAAGTTGGCAATGTGCTATCGGAAGAACTTGAAATTAGCAAAGGACAAGGACAGGGTTGTTCATTGGCTACTCTGTTATTCAAGATATACTTGAAAGGGGCTTTAAAAGCATGGAGAAGGAAATGAGTCCAACGGAAATATCCACAGATAATGACAAACTATTCTACCTCCTATTTATTACCGAGTAGGTGTTAACAGTCGCAGACACTGACGATTCTAGCTACAATTTGAAAAAGCTCTTTGAGGAATATTACAAATGGGGTTGGAAAATCAACACAAAAAAGAAGGAATATAGGATAGTTGATGCTGATGATTAGTACGATTTGGATTCTGGGAATTGGATACCAAAAAAAAAAAAGAAAGCCAAGCTGCCACGATCAAGAAATTTTCCAGGAGGATGACTGACAAGGAAGATACCTAAAGTGTCCGGCTCCGATTTTAATAAAACTTTCATATATTCTGGAGGGTACAAAAATAAGAGACATGTGCTCCTTTTATCTACGGAGATTCACTATAACGGGCTGAAAACCGCCCCTAAAGTTCACTACTAAAAACAGTATTTTTGAAATATCTCAGGTTCTAAGTGAAATGTGGAACAAAATGGAAATTACTTGTTATTCGAAATGATGTTAATCCATGGTATTTTCACCCACAAGGATATCATGTCTTATTTTTTATTAAGTAAATTATAGATTGGTAAATGAGGGTAAGTCACCTCCAAATATATTTCTTTAATATCTCAAGTTCTAATGAAGATATCTCTACAAAACAAAATGAAAATTAGTTGTTATTCGAAATGATGGTAAACTATAGTATTCTCACCCAAACGATATAATCCCTTATTTTTTTATTAGGGTAAACGCACGTAATTTAATTTTAAAAATTACGAAAATTAGTGGAATTGTTTAAAAATATTTTTTTCACGAATACTATAAGTACCTTAAGTTGACGTGTTTCAGGGTTCCTAAAAAAACTAGTAAAAGAGGGTAAGCCACCCCCAAATACGTTTTTTAAGAATAAGTTCTAATTGGGATATGTTTACAGAACAAAATGGAAATTACCTCTTATTTAACATTATGTTAAACTATGATATTTTTACCCACAAGCATATCATCCCTTATTTTTATAACGATAAACCATATATTCGCGCAGGTACCCTGGGATGCCTCAATCTCACGGTATGTAACATGATACCTATTCTTTTGAGTAATTATCAATTGATCAAAGTGAAAAAAGTGGAACTGATAATTTCATGTTCTTTTGAATACGCATTTACTTGTCATTGGACTGAAATGATCATGATTAATTCAAGTGATAGAAGCGAAAGTGATAATGACTCAAAAGAATAGCCCTATGATGATCGTATATTATCAGTTCACGCACAGCATCGATGTTGCACTACAAACGGCCACAAGCGAATTAATTAAACTAGCCGATATACAACCGTTTTTGTAGGTACTTTACCGCCATATAAAGCATTAAGTTCATCGATGCACTGTTGTTGAGATGAACGTTGATTAAATAAATTATCGCTTGATTTTGTAAAAAGGAATCGCTCTTTAAAATACAAGGTGTTTCAAGAACATGTGGTATCACAAATGGAGAATTTTGAAGTTCGAGACAATAATAGGGTATTAGTTCTGATTACAAGACTATAATGAAAATGAAGGTTGTTTGATAAATAATTAAACTTTTTAAAATAAAAGGTGATATCCCTTACTTCACCTAAAATTAAAACAAAAAGTTTTTATGAACATGGGTTCACAAACGTTTCGATTAGATTTTTCAAAATAATCCTAAAGTTAAATTAAAATCTGTATCAACAAACTTCACACGTACGAGTAGAATGAATATTTTGTGGAAAAAAACTGTATGCCACTGGCATTTTACTTTAAAAAAAACATTTTTATTCTTGGATGAACTGTAAGTGAAAAAAGCCTCTTGGCATCTTTTCGCATCTTTCTTGGTTTGAAAGAAAGATTATTTAATAAAAAATAAAGGAAAGTTTTTGATAAACGCATTATTTGTTTTCAAAAGTTTCCTCAAACTAGTTCCTAAAGAAAAAAATGTCAAAAGACGATTTTTACTTGGCCTTTAACCAAGATCATAATAAATTGATAAAAAGTCAGTGGAGTGTAATGCAAGAAATAATAAAATTGTTAAGCATACACACACAGGCATTAGTGGACTCATCTTATAGGAACATGGCGGTAATATTTTTTTAAGTGTCAATCACAAAGTGAAACACGAAAAACTATTTGAAGTGCTTAAGAAGCATGAAATAGACAATGCTGACCTTCGAATCATTCAAAATTTAGATCAACACCAGAAAGCAAATATGAATGACGGAAACTCTCAGGAAATTAAAATACAACAGGGGGTTAAACAGGGTTGCGTTTTGTCTCCAATGCTGTTTAACTTGTACTCTGCGGATATAGTTAGAAGAGAAATAGAAAATGAAAGTGAAGGATTGGTTCTGATTGTTTAAAAATACCGATGATTTTCTACGCCGATGATACGGTGCTGATTGCTGAATCAGAAAAAGAACTACAAACAATGTTAACTTCAGTTTCACACATTAGCGTCTTCAAAATAAATACTAAAAAGACCAAGTCAATGATATTAACTAAAAATCCCACTATTCGTGTCTCCAAGTAATAACAACGAACTCATACAAAACGTATCACATTTTCGGTATTTGAGGGCAAGGATCAGACTGTTAAATGCTACATATTCTCAGCGCAGAAACATGGACGCTAAGAAGAATAGACGCTTTTAAAATCTGGATTTACCAAAAAATGTGCTGCATCTCATGGTTTGATAGTGTTAGCAATATACAGATACTTGAAATAATGCAAAAAGAAAGGGAATGCATCAACAACATACAAATACATAAATTGGAGTACTTGGGGAATATCATGAGAAACTTTAAATATTGGTGGCTACAATTGGTGCTGTAAGAAAAAATAGGACGCGGTCCACCAGGCCGCAGAAGCATTTCCTGGCTAAAAAATCTTAAGAGACTGGTATAACCTAACTATTTCGATGAACAATGTCCTTGCTAATGGTCACGAATACCCTTCTCCGAAAGGCATTCACTTGAAAAACAAGGAGTTAATCACAAAAATAACATCGTATAACTAAGGAGCGTGTCCACCAGAGTTACATACATAATGATCAAGTATATACAAGAACTTCGAAGCACGAGGATCAGGAAATTGAAGAATTCTATGATGAAACATCGGTGGCTCTAAATGAGATATCTACACGCTATAGCGTCCTCTGTGGTGATTACAATGCCAAAATTGGTACAAACAAGAACTATCTGGAAACACCATTGGGGAATTTTGAGGACGAAATGAACGTAGAGAAATCTTACTAAATTTCATTCCTATTGCAAAACAATCTATTCCAAATAAACAGTTTCTTTTACAAAAAGCAACATAGAAATAGACATGGGAGAACCCAGATGATAGAACCCGAAACGAAATATATTACATAATTAGAAATAACAAATAAATAATAAATCAGGTAAAAGTTTTAAATAAATTCTATATAGGTTGTGACCATAGAATAGTAAAAGAGAAAGTTGAAATACTTCTCGCTAGCGAGAGATACCAGATGCTGAAACAGGAAACAAGGCAAACATGCACACATCCAACTGATATCAAATAACGGGCCAAGTCACAACCGTGTCTTTAGAGAATTGTCAATTCTGAACGGTACATAGCCATTTGTTTGTGTGTAAGAAAAAATTATACTATCAAAATGGAACAAAGCAGTGCTTATGTTGTTGAACAAATGTAAAATATGAATCTACCTTGAACATGAAATGGAATTAGGTGGAGAAGATTTTGAAACATGAACCAAAATACCAATTTCCGATATAGTTTTTGACGTTAAATCCAAATCCGTTTTACATTTTTCTCCACCACATCAGATTTTTGAGATATATCAATATAAAAGTTCAAAAAAATTTGAGGTTATTTTACAACACAAGGTAAGGTTTTTTTAGTAAAATAATCTTGACATCTCTAAGTACTACACTTTCTCTTCACTTGAACCGTTCGGTGTCTTGTTTCCTCTCCGAGAACTCGTCTTGTGAATTTGAGTCGTTTTGCGTTGACAAATGTTTCTTCTAAGAAATTTCACTCACTTACCCACACTGTCCACCCATCTCACATGTTCAGTGGTTCAAGCTACTCAAATGTGCCATGAGCCCATCGGCAGGCCGGGTTAGTAAGTGAAGTTTTTCGTTCATAACGACGACTACGCAAAAACGACCTAATATCATGACATGATTTTTCGAAGGGTAGTACTTTTGGATGTTATGATCAATTTTATGAAGAAACATTACCTTCTAACTTCGGGACTGGTGTCTGAGTGCAAGGATATACTAAATGGGCTGACAAGGCAAGGCTGCACAGTCAGACTCCTATGGGTCGCGAGTCACTCGGGAATACGCGATGAAGAAGCAGACCGTCTGGCAAAGTTGGGTTTGGCGACTGAATCGTATGAACCCCAACCAATATTACCTGTCCCAATTGCGATTGGCAAAAGGGAATTCAAATCGTTGCTGGAAAGCAAATTTATTGAATCGTGGAGGGGAGCTCCTGGAATGAGATGTGCTAAGGAACATATAACTGAGCCTAGTGCACGGCGTACTAAAAAGATTCTCTCCTTGGGAAGGAATGAGCTGCGAATTGTGGTGGGATTGTTGACAGGACATTGTCACCCCAGGGGCCATCTTCATACAATCGGTGTCGAAGACGACCCGAGGTGCAGATGGTGTTTGGAGGAGGATGAAACTGTTGATCATGTCCTCAGAGAGTGCCCAGCACTCAACGGACTGAGACAGAGATATTTCGGAGATACAATTTTGTTACCGGAAGCAGTTAGGCAAGTTCAACTAACGAGGCTGCTTGGATTCGCAAAGGCGATTGACCTCGAATAATCTGCAGCTATGGTAGGATATAAAGGGCCCAATGGAGGCCTAGGCACCGATGATCTAGTATTACCACCCTTTTTCATTCATTCATTCATTACCTCGCATTGTGAAACAACCTCAAATTTAGCAAAAATACGTGTTTTTCCATTTAATATCCAGTTAATATATCTTGGAAACATGACGTGATTGGGAAAATCGAAGGATGTCAGTGTCAAAAACTAATGAAGGTTTTGGTTCTTATTTCAAAAAATCAACATAATTTTGAAGGCCTGTGTAATCAAACACGAAAACTGCAAAAAAAGATAAAGCAAAGATGGGCGGCGTATTTGAAAGCGATATGTCATTTAGTATGGAGACAGGGGTATTTGACCAATGCGTACTGCCAATGATGACATATGAAAATGAAATGATATGCTTACAAACAAGAGTGCATCAAAACTGGAAGGAGCCCAAAGAAGAATAGAAGATTCAATGCTCGGAGTCACATTAAGGGACAAAAAGCGAAATGATGAATAAGAATGGAAATCTGCAAGACATGTAGCTAGAATAAAGGAGACAAGATAGACTTGCAAACTGATTAAATGGAGACTGAGAATAGACAAACACAGCAGGAAAGACTACCAACTGGCTACATGGGCGAGTTAAGAAATATCGTTACAACAAAAGTACAAGACAGGCAACTTTAGAAGTAGATAGGAGAAACCTACGTTCAGCAGTGGGCCTAAACAAAAGGCATACAATAATCATGATTTTAAGTGGGATGAACACCCTGTAAAATAAACAAATTTGACAAGACTTTGTATAATTGATTCTAAAGCTTTGTTAACTTTCAATTGGTTAGCAGTTTATAAAATGTAGGTTTTAATTTAGAAATGTAATATTAATACATACCTAAAGCAATTCAGCATACAGTAATAATGTCCCGGTTCATCTGCAATAATTTAAAATAATATTACATTTCTGAATAATAACTAGAATGCTGCAAACATATTGCCAAGAGCAATTTATAAAGTAATAAAGCTAACTTGTTAATTTAACATTAAATCTAATTTAAATACGAAAATAGGGTACTAATTGCTACTATCGGTGTTAAAATGGAATGTGATGCACTGAAGCAATAAAATTGAGTAAAATTAATATTATTCAGTAGTATGGTACTGTAGGGGAAAGTCGGGTAATTGCGTATAGTTAATCATACCGAATTTCGACCAGAGAATCAGGGAGATACGAGAATGGGCTTTGACGAATGCACATCCAAAATCTAATAGGACGTTTTGCTAGTCTATAAAAGTCAAATTAACATTTCCACCTTCCAAAATTCATCCATTCTCCAGTGTATATGGGCTGTTCGATATCTACTAATTACTCGGCAACATTTAGGGAGGCCTAACTAAAAATAGTATTGTCTATACATTTATTTTTTAAATATTGAGTCTAAAAACTAACTAATCCAGACCATAAGCAACCTTCGACATAAGAAACGGACTGAACAAAATTAACGCAACAATATAAAATTATCCAGAAAATTAATTTGTCTTTTTCTTATGCCACATTTTTCAAGTTTATCGAGTATTTGAATGGTAGGCTAAGAATATTTTTTTTTTCATTGTTGAAGACAGCAATCCAAACAATTCGTTTAGATTTACACTTGCAAAGAATTTTTTAGATGAACAATTTTGTGAAATTCATGTTATAGATTTTCTTTTAAATTAAGCTTATAATTAGTTTACTTATTTGAAAGTAATACGTTTTTGTAGTAGACTGTTGTATTCGTGACTTCGAAAAATTGGAAAAATGAATCGAAAAAGGAATTTACTGAACAGGAGGTAGTGCGAGCATCAGTTTTATTCGACGAGGGATATTATCAGAATTATGTTACCAATTTATTAAGCACACTTCGTTCCACAATAAGTCGTATGGTAAGACGTTTGACTGAAGTTGAAACTTATTCCAGGAGGCCAGGGTAAGAGACAAAATGATGCAGTAATGACCGAGATTAACGTTTTCTTAGACAATATGCTTTAAGAAACAGGACTGCCACTGGTTCTATGACGAGAAATGAACTCGAAGCTACCCGTAATGCCATAATGTCTTCTAGAACAATTAGAAGACGGTTAAATATAGCTGGACTAGACAGAAGGAGACCAGCCACTGCGCCCTTGCTTACTAGAGAGAACAGAGTTGTCAGGTTACATTTTGCTGGAAATCATCAAAATTGGTCTGTGGATGATTGGAAACAAGTTTTCTTAACAGATAAAACTAGGGTTAACCTAAAACATCCAGATGATTGTAAACATAGCGACGACCAAGGGAGAGGTTTGCTACTTGCAATATTTCTGCAAAAATTCCATTTGGCGGTGGCTCTGTTATGTTCTGTGGTGGCATCTGGTTTGACGCTCGTACAGAATTAGTTCCAGGCCATATGAGATCTACGAATGCTGATTTCCATCTTGTTAATATTGTAGTAAAACATGTGATGTCATTCGGCCATTTTGTGGGACCCAAGTTCTTGTTTATGCAAGACAAAGCTCGACCTCACGTACCTAGGGAGGTACTCGATTATCTTAATCAAGTGGGTATAACAATTATGCAATAGCCCCCAAAAAGCCCAGATCTGAATCCGATTGAACATGTACGAGATTACCTCAAAAGAAATGTAAAACGTCATATACCTGCATCTAGAAACCTGAGGGAACTTGAATATGCAGTTATCACCGAACGGGAACAAATTCCTCAATATTTTATCCAAAACTTAATTAGAAGCCTACCTATGCACATAAATGCTGTAATCCGACGAAGAGGAGGCAAAACACGCTATTAGTGTCCCAGTTAAACCATTAATTTAGTTCAAATCTTAACAGACATATTGTACTAAATTCACATTTAAAGTATCCGAAAATGTTTTTTCTAACTTTTAATTAAAACAATGTCCATAAAAAATTATTAAAATTAATGAATTATAGCGATTTGTATGATCTATATATTGTTGAGTTAATTTTGTCCAGGAGTGTATTTAAAAACTTTAGATAATTATCTAAAAAAAATACTCTACATTTATCTAAAAAAAAATCAACCATTTTCTGAAAAAATCTACTTGTTTGCGTCCAAAAAGAGTAACAAATCCTGAATTAGAAGAACACGTTCTGGATAATGTTGCTGAAAATCCTTTTAATAGCGTAATAAAGCTCAAATAAACACAACTAAATGGGTTATTCGTGAAATTTTCCAAGAACATTTGGAATATCCTATCTATGTTCAAAAGGTACAGGCAATGTCACCAGACGATTATCCTGCAAATCTTAATTACTCAAACTTTTTACAATAATTTAGGGATAATTCACATTTTATTAGAACTGTTTTATTTACGGTTGAAGTGGGTTTCACAAGGGACGACGTTATAAATCTCATAGTTTTCACGTTTGGTATGAAGAAAGTTCCCAGACTAGGCACCAACAAATATTTATGGTTAAGTTTTGGGCGGACATCAATGAGCTGATTTGGACTTTCTCTTTAGATGAAAGATTATCTAGTGCACTTTAAATAACACAAGTTTACAAAAAAAAAGTGGATGCCTATTTGGTCAGACTATTTTATTTTTATGTAATTAGACGCCCTGAATCCAAATCTGGAATCCGTTAACCTCTATAATGCCAGATTCAAGGTCATTTCAAGGCCAAATGGGGTAAAATTAACTAAATAAATCTATAGAAGTAGATCTGTGAGTTTCTGAAATCGTTGAATCCGAATTTGTGGTTTGTTTAATCCTCCAAGGTCGACCAAAGGTCATTTTAGGGTTATTACAAGGTCAAATTAAGTGCTAGATCGATATCTGTTACGTAGCAGACAGGCAAGCGCATCAAGTTTTTGAGCCGAAACTCAAGCTCCCAAAATTTCGTACCCCGCGCACATCTAGACTGATGTCCGTTACACACACAGCAGATATGCAAACGGAGTTACTTATTATGAAATAGTAATCCAGAACCCAAATTCACATAACCCGGATCAAGTTTTAAAGGTGAAATCCAAGGTCCCAAAACCATACACTTCATGTGCAGCTAGATTGATGGCCGCTACACCCCAGACAGGCGAGCGGATCAAGTTTTTATAAATCTGCCAAAACATAAGCTTTCAGAACCACATATTCCACGCGCAGCGAGATCAATACCCGTTACGCAGCAGACAGAGGGAAAAACAGGGGTGTATAAGTATAAAATAAAGCCAATCCTCTCCGAAAATCATAAAACCCAGACACAGCATGTATGAGGGCTTTGGATTTATGTTATACACTTATAAAAACTCGCTTCGTTAGCCTAGCAGTTGTATAATGGATATCGATCTAGCAGCGCGCAGGGTATGCGGTCTTAGAAGCTTGGCTTGCACCTTGAAAACTCACTCCATTCACGTGTCTGCTTGTAACGAACATCAATGTAGCTGCGCGTGGGATACGTGGTTTTGGGTGTTTGAGTTTCGGCTCAAAAACTCGATCCGCTTGTTTATCTGCTATGTAACGGATATCCATCTATGTGCGCGTGCAGATTTATTTAATGGATTCTTTTCAATTTCACCTTGACTTTGAAATGACCTCTGGTTAATCTTGAAATATTAAACAAACCACGAATTCAGACTCGGCGCTCCTAAAATTCTACACACCTTTTTTTACAGATTTATTTAGTGGATTCTGCTCAATCTGACCTCGAAAATTACGCTGAAATGACCTCTGGCTGATCTTGGGGAATTAAACAAATCACGAATTCGAATTCAGCGACCCCAAAAACCAACATATCTTTTTTTTCAAATTTATTTAGTGAGTCTTTCACAATTTGACCTTGAAATGACCCTCAAATAACCTCTGGCTAACCTTGGGGAATTAAACAAACCATGAATTCGGATTCAGTAACCTCAACCATATCTACTTCTTCAGATTTATCTAGTAAATTTTACTATATTTGACCTTGAACTGCCCTTGAACCTGACGTGATAAAGGTTAGCGGATCTCAGATTTGGATTCAGGGCGTCAAATTATATAAGAATAACACGGTTTGGTGAAATAGGTATTAATTTTTTTTTGTAAACTTGTGTAATCTTTTAGAAGATGTATTCTTGCAAGTTAGAACTTAAATGTGGTTTATGCACGATGATGCTCTACCAGCTTTTAACAATTTAATACGTAGCTATTTAACAGATACTTTTGGTAATCATTGGATGGGTAGAGGCGGACTTCTCGTTGTTATCGCCACCAAGATCTCTTAATTAAAATCCGTTAGATTTCTTTTTTTTTGGGAACTTGTTCATTCAATGCTAGTAAACACCAGGGAAGATTTGCTTGAAACGATCATCCATTACTTTAATCTTATTCCAAAATTATCCTGGAATATTATTTCGAGTACAGGAAACAAACCTTTTTCGATCCGATAAATTTTGATTTGGAAATATCTAGACATGAATTCTTCTTGCCTGCAAAAAATTGCGTTTTGCTTGTCCATAAATTCAATACACGTTACATGTTAAAATTTCTTTGAATTATTAGGTCCATTTATTTCTAATAACTAGTATTAACTAAGTAATTATATCGTAAGAGATTATTGTTAGATTTCTTTACATTATAGTAATTTAATTAGTTGATGATAATAAAGAGCTTAATTAATTCCATATAAAGTGTAATCACTGATATTATTAGGGTATGCACGATTTAGATTTTTTAAAATTTTTTCGAAACAAATGTAGAGTACTTTTTTTCAAATAATTATCTGAAGTATTTAAACAATCTAGTTCTAGCTCCAAACGAGTTTAGTGGCGAGTCCACTTCTTATCGGACACCCTATATACAGAGTTTTTGACCCTTACAGCAGAGAATATTGTGGCCAAAATACGTGACTTTCAAAAAGTTTTACTTTTGGGATATATGTTGGTCTAATATAGTTATTTTTAAAATTATTTTCATATTATACAAGGTGTTCCAAAAGCTCTGAAAGTATCCAGGTTTTTGTTTTAATATTGCATTTTTAGATTATCGGATGAAAGTAAGTGCCTATTTTAATAAGGTTTATAGTACCTAAACCTTAGGGTTTTTGAACAATTTGAATTTTGACAAAATCTAACCTTATTTTCATGTTTCAAATATTAAGAAGTACTTCAGTTACGTACTCCAAATTTACAGTGTCTTCGCGTTTTCACAGAATACGCCAAATAATCGTTTTCTGCACCATTTTGTGTTTTTTGAATAGATGTTCTAATGTATCTAAATACCTACGGTATTTAGAAACGTCAAATAATTTACAACTATAAAAATAATAATCAGGAATATCTTTACAAACGTTCAGAAACTCAGAAATCAATTTATAGTCGCCCTACAAGCTATAACAGCAATAATGGTAATAACATTTTGGCGATAGCACAAAAGAGAAGCAAAATATTTATAATAGATGTTCAAAATGTCGACCATCCATTTTCAAACACTTACATATTCTTTTTCGAAACCACTGCTAACTCTGGACAACATTTGCGGGGATACAGTTTGAAAAGCGTCTCTTATGCTTATTTTCATACCTTGTGGTGTTGCCGTGGGCACATTGTAGACAATTCCCTTTATGTATCCCCATAAAAAGAAATCCGGTGGAGTTAAGTCTGGAGGATCTCGGGGGCCCATTTTGAAATCCGTCTCTCCCAATCCACCTGTTTCGAAAGTTGACGCTTAAAAATTGCCGAACCTCGCAATGACAATGCGGCAGAGGTCCATCCAATTGAAGCCACACAGTTGTTCTAATATTTAAAAGAACATCTTCTGATAACACTGGAAGTTTGAGTAAAAGAAAATCGCGAAAAAAGTAGGGTCCAATTAAGTATGGACGCAGTATTCCTCTCCACACATTAACCGACGACCTACTCTAGTTTCTCATAATTCTGTATTCATGCGGATTTGAATCAGAATAGTAATGAAAGTTGTGTCTATTCACGAAATCATTGTTATGAAAGGTACATTCACAGACATTATCAAAAGTGAGTTAATTTTCTACCACTTTATCTAACACCCACAAACAGAATTCAGTTCAGTTGTCAAAATCATTTCCGTAAAGCTCTTGACAAAGCTGGATTTTATAAGAATATATCTGTTAAGAATCCTTAAAGCACTTGCTTGGCTAATGTTAGTATTTTCGGATATATGATTATGACTAATATTGGGATTTTCGATCACTGAACCAAGTACAGTAAAAACATTTCTCCTGTCTCCTCAATGCCAATCAAGTTATAGCCACTTACAGTTCTTATCTAATTAGTTTTAATTTTTGGACACCCTGTATAATATAGCAAGTTTATTATAATTGGGATATACATTTCACTGTAAATTTAGAGTACATAAGTGAAATACTTCTTAAGTACTTGAAACATGAAAAATATGAATATTAGGCTATATTTTGTCAAAATTCAAATTATTTAAAAACCCTTAAGGTTTCGTAACTATAAATCTTATTAAAATAGGCACTTATTTTGATCGGAGAATCCAAAAATGCAATAATATACAGGAGTTCCATTTTAAAAAAAAATACAACTTTGATACTTTCAGAGCTTTTGGGAGACCCTGTATATAAAAATAATTTTAAAAAGTAACTATATAAGACTCCCATATATCCCAAAAAAAGTCATGTATTTTGGCCGCAATATTCGGTGCCGTATAGAGTGAATAACCCTGTATTTATATATATATATATATATATATATATATATATATATATATATATATATATATTGTGTATTATTTTTTTGAGATTAGGTTCATATTAAAATAAATTTTCCATTATTTATAATATTTTCAAAAAAAAATTGTCTGCAAAACTCATGTTTCATTTTCAAGTTAAAAACAAATACGATAGATGTCCAGATCTTTGCATGTGAATAGGAAAATCTAGCCATTTTTCTGCGTGGTCAATTTAGTATAGATATAGGACAGATTCTTTAGTCTGTCTATTATTTGATTTTTTCAAAAATCATGATATTGGTCAGTATAGTAGTTTTCACCGTTACTATTTAATATGTACTTGTTTTCTTGAATCTTTGATATTTATTTTTATTCTTCCTTTATTTTTTTTGGGATTAAGTTCACATTAAAATATGTTTTTCATTATTTCGACATTTCATTCCTTATTTCTTTTTTCAAAAAATAATTGTCTGCAAAATTCATGTTTCACTTTCAAGTTTAAAATAATAGGATATATATCCAGATCTTTTACGTGGACAATTTCGTGTAGATATTGGACATATTCTTTAATCTGTTCACCATTTGATTTCCATAATTCTGTTCAATCTCATCAAAACATGTTATTATCTTGGTCAGTACAGTAGCTTCCACCCTTCCTATTTAATATATACTTGTTTTCTTGAACGGTTGATATTTATGTTTATTGTTTCTTTATTTCTTGGGATAAAGTTCACTTTAAAATATGTTTTTCATTATTTTAACGTTTCGATCGTAATTTAGAACATGTTCAAAAAATGATTGTCTGCTAAATTTATGTTTCACTTTCAAGTTAAAAAAAATCCAGATCTTTACATCTCGATAGGAAAATACGGCGATTCTTCTCCGTCCAATTTGGTGTAAATATTGTTTTTTATTGTTTTGAACTTATGTAAATAAAATAACTGATACATTCTATAACTCAAAATCTGTACTTGGTGGAAAATTTTCGTTGTTGAATTCGCAATCAGGATGCTTTAAACTCCCACGAGCAGCCATTATAACAAGAGTCGCATTTTTTTGTTGTATTTGTTGACTACTGTAATTTAAGAAAAAAAAGTCTCAATCAAACTTACAGGGCCTGAAATAAAAATAAAATTCTAATCTCACCCCTATTTTTGGGTGCAAAGGGTGAGTTCCTCTCACGGTCAAACTTATTTTACTTTCCAGTGTCATCAAGATAAATAATTGAAAAAAAAAAAACATTCAATCTAACGTACTGGGTCCGAAATTAAAAAAAAAAACTAATCTTATCCCTGATGGTGCTAAGGGTGGGTTCCTGTTTACAAATTGGGGCCAAACGTTTATGCGGTCAAGTGTCATCGAAATAAATAATTGAAGAAAAAAAACGTTTAATCTAAACTACAAGGTTGGAAATAAAAAAAATAAATTCTAATCTCAAATAATAAAAATAAATTAGGCCATGCCGTCACCACCCTTTTAATTCGCTTTGAGGATTAATTGAGTTCTTATAAAGTGCCCTAAACACTAAAAAAATAATTATTGAACCATTTTTTATCAACTTCGCAAACAAAGTTAACCACTAGCGAATATCCTTTTTCGTTGATATTAACCGATTTCAAGTTCAGGTTCATTGCAAAAAGTTCTGGGACTATTTTTTTACGAATGAAAACAAGAGTTTAGAAAAAAGATTTTATTTAGTTTTCAATATAATCCCCTCCTCGTTCTATATTAATTTTGCTGCTTTGGTATAGCCGCTGGACGACCTGGAAAACCTCTTCTGGAATAGCTTTCAGAGCCCTGGTCACATTCCCTTGAATCGCCTCAACGTCTTCAAAACGTTCTCTCTTCATCGTCATTTTCAATTTAAGGAATGAAAAAAAGTCTGCCGGAGCCACATCTGGCAAAAAGTGATATGTTGTCGAAGACATATATATACAAGGAATTAAGATTGCGTAGATATAATTATAGGTTTGTTTAAGTTTCGTTAAAAGTTAGTCACATAACTTGTCTATTCGAGAAGGGAGGGTAATGAATCATGAAGACCGACTTTTGCGCTAAAAATTGTGGGATTAGTATTGAGTAATGGACTGGTGCAACAGAAACTAGTCACTGGTGCGATACAAGCAGTGTTTGGCTCGGGGCACAAATTCACTATGGATAATCTGGTCAGAATTGAAAAATGGAATCGTTATGATTTTCGACTTTGTCGCTTGAACTTTGGTGGGCCGCCCTTCGCTCTTCCCTCGCTACTCAGCGGTTTGACTTTTGATCGATGGATAGTATTGAAAACGCCATGATTCGTCGTGGGTTACAATTTTATTTAAAAAATTTTCATGCATGTTTGCCCATTTAACCAAATCGCGTGGAGCTTCCACACGGGGCCCTAACTAATCTAAAATTATTTTTTAAAAATTCAAAATAGCGGACGAAAAAATCAATTGTGCCCGATTTTCTTTAAAATTGGTACGGAGGAGTTTTCGGGGTAGCACATAACGAATCTAAAATTATTTTTTTAAATTCAATATGACGGATCCAAGATGGCAGATTAAAGATTCTAGATCTCCCGATTTTGTCTAAAATCAGTATTGGGGTATTTTTGTTAGTGTTAATTATGAATTTTTTGAAAAACTCAATCTAGCAAATTCAAAAATTTTTAGTTTTTCGATTTTCTCCCAAACTGATATAGGGGGTTCTTGAGGGTGTAAATTACGAATTTAAAAGTGTTTTTTCAGGATTCAATATGGCAAATCCAAGATAGCGGACTAAAAATTTTACATTTTTCGATTTTGTTCAAAGGTGGGACTGAATCGTTTTTGAGGATGTAAATAGCGAATATAAGTCTAGAAATTTTAAATTTCCGGATTTCATCGAAAATTGATACTAGAGGCTTTGAAGGGTTTAAATTAGATTAAGACTTAAAATAATTTTTTAGAAATTCAGTATAGCGGATGCAATATGGTGAGTTGAAAATTTTACCTTATTCGCATTTTCTCAGATTTGGTACTAGAGGGTTTTCGGGGTCGTGTATTACGAATATGAAGTTAATTTTTTACACCTATTAGGTTGATAAGATACAATATGAGGGAAAATTTTTTACATATTCCGATTTTGTCTAAAATTGATATTGTGAGGTTCTTGAGGACTATACAAACTCAATATGCAATATAAAATATATCGAGGTAAGAAATTTACATCTCAGGTTCTTTAAATATTGAAAATTGATATTGTGGGGTTCTTGAGGCGTATACAAACTCCATATGCGGTATAAAGTATATCGAGCCAAGAAATTTACACCTCAGGTTTTTTAAACATCGATATTGGAAGTTTTTGGGACCTATATTACCAATCTAAAATTAATTTGAAATTTAGGATAGTGGATTTACTATGACAGACTAAATATTTGTTTGACACAATTTTACTGGTATTTGGAAAACTCTAAAAACCACAGAATTTTTAGTGGTTTCTTTTTAGGGTGATTTACAATTTTGGATAAAATGAGTACTTTTTTGCTACCTTGGAGTCATTGCAAGATACAGTAATCTCGATTAGTACTTAGTTCAAATAATTTATGGATATCATAATTAATTCTAAAACTAAAAATAGAAAAATAAAATTTTTATAAAAAAAATTGAACGAACTTCTAAAAGTGCGCTAAAAAATGAAAAATAACTATAAATTTTTATATGAAATTTAACTTTTTGAAGTCAGCACCAAATTATTTGTAAGTGAAATAAATAACTACTAATATACACAAAGTGAGGTAAGAAAGCAATTACAAATATGTATCTGTTTAAGCAAATCACATTTTGTTAGGTATCAGTTTGGCGCCGACTTCAAAAAGTTCAATTTCATATAAAAATGTATAGTTATTTTTCACTTTTTAGCGCACTATTTTATTAAATATGAAATAAAAAAAAAACTTGTTATTGAAAACTGCAACTAAGTTTTCAATTTCATTGTCATTTTTGTATTCGGCGCCCCAAAATGACCAGAAAATGCACTTTTCATACAAGATACAACAAATAAACTAAAAATTTGTTGCATAATGTAATTAATTTCTCAAAATTGAAATAGATGCCCCTCTCGAAACTTTCCTTAGAGCATTATCTTATCATATACTTTCAATTAACACAAATTTTGGTTTCAAATACGAGGTCCACGAAATAGGTTAATTTTCACTTATTTTTGCGGTCACTCTGTGAATAAAGTATAGACTGTCTAACGTTTTTAGCAACTGAATCGTGTTTAATAGTTATATCTTAAATAACTAAGAAAAGTTCCATTTTGATAAACTTAATTTAATAATTTTCCAAGAAGCGTATAAAGTTAAAAGGCTTTTAGACTACACGGCATTCAGAGTTTCTAATAAGAACTTTAACTCACTAGGGGTCGAATTCAATTTTTTTTCATTGAAATAGCAATATAAATGGCTTTACGTCAAGTACTTAATACTGTTTTTATCGGAAATAATGGGTTATCGTTGACAGAGATGTAATAAATCAAATTTAAATATGAAGTAAGACTATTAATCTATAAATGCTAGAACACTTTACAAAAACTTAATCGTGTCGGACCGTCGAATTAGGATAAAGTTTTTTAAATATATGTTGCCGAAAAAAAAACAAAGGATCGCCTTATTTAGGATGATATATCTGAATAAAATAGAAAAAAGTATTAAGGTTATTTTCAAAAATTCTGTAACTTGTTTTTACCGTTGAGCAAATTAAGGTTGTTTCAATGAAGACGGACACACAAAAAATTTTATGAAAAGGGTTGCATATATTTCTACTTTCATTATTTTTGAGAACAATTTTTTTATAAAGCTTATTCTAATTTCCTTCTCATCTGTGCCAGTTAAATGGAATTTTACTCCAAGGCAGTGGCGTAACTACCGGGGTGGTAGGAATGGCAGTTCCACTCGGCGCTGAGTCACATTAGGCGCCACAGACGCCGTCCCTATCCTATTATTTATTTACTGTAATAGTTTGCAAGGCATTTATCATTGAAATAGAATATATTATGAAAAAAATAACCAAATATAGAACTTCATTCCACTTATTTAAACCCACTCATTTAAATGAGCTCGTCGTAATTAGTCTTCTTCTTTTTCAGGTGCCATCTCCTATCAGACGTTGGATATCATCTTTGCCACTCTCACTCTATTTGCCGCTACTCGAAAAAGTTCTACTGAGCTACAATTGAACCACTCTCTCAAATTTCTCAACCATGAAATTCTTCTTCTTCCGATATTTCTTCTTCCTTCTATTTTACCCTGCATGATCAATCTAAGCAACTTGTATCGCTGGCCTCTCATTATATGTCCAAGATATTGCAGTTTCTTTATTTTTATGTTGTTAATTATTTCATAGTTTTTGTCCATCGCTAGCAATACTTCTACGTTTGTTTTTCTCTCCGTCCAAGATATTCTCAACATCCTTCTATAACACTACATTTCAAACGCTTGCAGTTTATTTATGTGTTCTTGTTTTAGTGTCCAGCCTTTCAACCCATAATGCAGCACTGAAAATACATAACATCTTAAAATTCTCATTCTTAGTTCTAGAGTGATGTGTCTGCTGCACAGAATGGTTTTTAGTTTTACAAACGCGCTTCTTGCCATTTCTATTCTCGTTCTTATTGCTGTTGTTTGTTCATTATTTGCTGTTATCCATGTGCCCAAGTATTTGTATTTTTGCACTTTTTCTAAATTCACACCTCGCAACTTTATGCTTGTTTGCATGTTTTGTTTTTAGTTACTACCATAGATTTAGTCTTTTTGATGTTCATTTTTAATCCGTGTTGCTCGCAAACGTTATTTGTTTCGTTCACTATTTCTTGGACGTCTTCAGCGGAGCTAGCTATGATAGCAGTGTCGTCTGCAAATCTTATGTTGTCTACAGCTCTTCCATTTATTATTATTCCCTTACTTTTCGTTAACAGTGCTTCTTCGAAAATCGATTCACTGTACACATTGAATAGTAGGGGTGACAAAATGCATCCTTGTCTCACTCCTCTTCCTATTTCAATTTCCGGACTTGTTTCGTTATCTACTATTATTTGTGCTCGTTGATTCCAATATAGGTTAGTTATTTTTCTTAAATCTTTGTTGTCTATGTTTTTTCTTCTTAGAATCTCGACTAGTTTTTCATATCTAATTTTATCAAAAGCCTTCTCTAAGTCAACGCAATAAATGTGTATCTCGGTGTTCATATCCATACACCTCTGTGAAAGCAGATTAAGTGCAAACAACGCGTCTCTGGTGCCTATACCATTTCTGAATCCAAACTATCATCTATCCCCTTTTCAAGTTCTTTATAAATGCGTCCGTGTATTACTTTTAAAAACACCTTGAGTACATGGCTTATCAAAGATATTGTTCTATATTCGCTGCAGTCTTTTGCATTTTTGTTTTTGGAATAGCGCAAAAGGTGGAGAGTAACCATTCTCTTGGTATATTCCCGGTTTTATATATTGTGTTGAACAGATCAAATAATATATCCATGGTATCATCATTCATGCATTTTAAGATTTCTACTGAGATTTGATCTGGACCTAGTGCTTTTCCATTTTTGTTGTTTCTTATAACTGCTTTTATTTCATCTTTCAGTATCGTTAATGCCTCGTTATCTTCTACTTCAATCTCCATCTGCTCTACTCTATTGTCTTTAAACAGGTCTTTGATGTATTCTGTCCATTTTTTAAGTTTCTCTTGGGTGTCTAAGATTAGCTTGCCTTTTGCATTCTTAAGCAGTGTCGGTTCTCTCTTTCTGTTACTATGAGTTATCTTTTTGTGCATATTAAAACTACCATGTTTTCTCTGATACTCTTCTATTTCTTCACATTCTTCTTGCAGTCATTTATTTTTCGCTAGTCTAATCTTGTATTTGATTTGCTTGTTTCTTTCTTTATACTTTTGCGTATCTCTGTTTTTGAATTGTCGTCTCTCATCCATTAGGTCCAGTATCTCCTCTGTCATCCACTGCTGCTTTCTATATCTTGTTGAAGTTAGTATTTCTCTTTGACTTTCCTCTATTTCTGTTTTCATTTAAAGCCATTTGTTCTCTGGTTCTGCGTTTTGGAGAATCACCTCTTTGACATTCATTAATCTTTTATTGATATCTTCCGTAAAGAGTTGTTTTACGTTTGTATCTTTGAGTCTAGAAATGTTACTTTTTGCAGTGTATATTCTTCTTTTAATGAGTTTCATTTTAAATCGGATTTTGGCGACTAGGGGATTATGGTCTGATCCTATGTCAGCACTTGGATATGTTTTTACCGACATAATTGCATTTTTATATCTTTGTCCAATCAGACTGTAGTCGATTTGGTTTCTTGTGATCCGCCCTTCTCTATCCGCCGGTGACTTCCATGTATACAGTCTGCGTTTGGGTAATTTAAACCATGTGTTTGTTACAACCAACCTATTATTTAGGCAGATTTCGATTAGTTTATCTCCTCTTTCGTTTCTAGTTCCAAGTCCGTAACTACCTGTACATTATTGTGTTTTTTGGTCTCCCACTTTTGCATTTAAGTCTCCCATTATAATTGTTATATCATGTTTTTTAGTAGACTTTATCACGTTTTCCAAATCTTCGTAGAAGTTTTCTATGTCGTTATCGTGCTTATCCGCGGTTGAAGCATACATTTGTATAATGTTTAATATTTGTTTAGTTGTGCCCAATTGTATCATCACAATCCTATTTGAAAATGCAGTGAAGCTTGTTACTGTTTGACTGATGGTTCTACTCAATACAATTCCTACTCCATATCCGTGCGAGCCATCTTTGCTTCCTGAATAATATAGTTTTGTTATTTACTACTGTAACTCCTGCATCCGGCTACTGCATGTCACTGACTCCCAGTATGTCCATATTGAGTCGTTCCATTTCTCTAATCAGGTTATATACTTTTCCAGACTGGTATAGGCTTCTGGTATTCCATGTCCCTATGCAACAAGGTTTTCGCAGGTTGACGACCGAGGAGGCCTTGCAGTTTTGACATTTTCCTCCCCTGCCGGATCTTGGTATCCGATTTCCATGATCAGTAATTAGTCTGTGATATGGCAAACTTGTATTTTTACTGTTTAGGTTTATCTCCGAGGCAGTCAAACCCTAATCTTTCATAATAGTAAGTAGTAAAACGTTTACTGTTAATATTTGTCTCTTAGTAAAGATAATTAATAGATTGATCGACTTACCTGTAAGGATGATCGATCTGAATTATTCGAGTTGTTGTCCGAAATGATTATTACACACTGTAGTATGCATTCGTCATGCCTAGGCCAGCACGATTTAAAAGATAAACAAAAAATCCTGACTCGTGTTATCTTTTGATGACCCACTTCATCTTCATTGTATTTATTTAGTTAATTAGATCGTAGGGGAATGAAATGGGAAGGGAGGGTTGTAATAATCATTTCGGACAACAGCTCGGATAATTCAGATCGATCATCCTTACAGGTAAGTCGATCAATCCATTAATTATTCTTCGCAGTTGTACTTCATGATAATTACACACTGTAGATGTTCAAAGCATAAAGGCAAGATCTAATTAACAATTATTTTATTTATAATCGAAACAATTACATGGCGAATACCTATAAAAAATAATAATAATTATATTACGAAGTATAACATTTAATGATTCTTTTTAACCATTTTAACGCGCCTAATAACTTATTGTATTAGATGCGTATATATGGAAATGGATAAATTATACATTGTAGTTCCCCATCATCACCTATACTAAAATAATGTAAATAACATTCCTTGAGGGATAAACAATTTGAATGATAGAAATAATATAATAAAGCAAATCAATTGATCCAAAAGGCAAAACGATCCTGTATAGCTTCATATTTTATTTCTTTTTTAATTCCATCCTTTTAAATTAATTTTATCCTTCTTGTTTGAATAAAATATTAAAGATAAACTACTTTATGGGCATTCAAGGAGAGAATGATAATCCGCCTTTTGAAAATATAAAAAATATTGTTAAAGTATTTTCAAATTATGATCATATTGTTTCATGGATCTCTCACACAAGGAGAAATAAAATAGTCATTACTATTTAAAGTAAGTAAGTATTCTAAAGATCCAAAAGCTAAAAAGAAAATATCGCCAAAAGGTCAGATATAAGAAATTTTTTAAAACGACGATACCAGTATTGACTAGGCCAATCTGGTACTACTACTATTCTAGGGCTTCATCATGCTCCATCGTGGATGACCCTCTCTAGAACATTTTCTATCAATGAGGAGTGTGGAAATACAAAGAAATAAAATGCATTCCAATTTATAATGAACCCTACACATGTTGATCTTGGATCAGGATGGGACATTTTTTATTGTAATAGCTTACAAATAAAGTGATATTTGGATTAGCAATTGTACGTATAATATAGTTTTTCTGTGTGATTCTGAATCAATCATGTTGTTTTCTGAAGAACTTAAATAAGTTGCTTGTGCAAGGATGTTTTTCGTTCACACCAGTTAATAATCTTTCGAGAAATGTCATTAAGATTTAGCTATCCATTTTGTTAAGCTTGCTATATTTATAACACTATATGTTCTAAACCAATATTTTTATTAAATAATTGTACGATCTTAAAGGCTATTGCTACACTTTTTCGTCTTGTTTCCAAAAACCCATGTATTTTAGAACATTTACAACTTGCATCCCATCCATGGGACAATTTGATGTTACCAAAAAATAAAAGTAAGTCATACATCAATTACTTTTGAAGAAATCATTGTTGCTAGTATCTTCAGCCTGGTTCTCGCAATCTTTGTTAATTTCGTCAATTTTCTGGAACATCTAGAAAAACTTTCAGTAAGGCATCGTCAATTACTGAAAAACAATATAAAAGTAAGATATACGTCAATTAATTTCTAAGAATTCATTGTTGCTGATCTTTTCAGCCTATTTCCTCCTTTTACGTATTTTGTCGACGTCCGCAACAAGCAGTAAAAATTTCAGTAAGACATTACGTCAATTACTGAAACTGTGTTTTTCATGCGGCAGTTTCATGTTAGCAAAAAATAAAAGTAAGACATACGTCAATTACTTTTTAGAAATTATTGTTGCTGGTACTTTCAGCTTGGTTTTTGCAATATTTGAAAATTTCGTCAATTTTCCGCAACATTTAGAAAAAAATTCAGTAAGACATTACCTCAATTACTGAAAAATAAAATTAAAGTAAGACATACGTCAATTACTTTTTAAGATATCATTATTGTTAGTATTTTCAGCCTAGTCGTCAATCTTTGTGATTTTCGTCAATTTTCTGCAACATCTGGAAAAAATTTCAGTAAGGCCTCAATTACTGAAAAAAAAGTCTAAGTAATACATGCGTCAATTACTTTTTAAGCATTCCTTGTTACTGGTCTTTTCATTCTAGTTTTTCGCCTTTTTTGCGTATTTTGTCAATTTTCGCAACAAGCAGTAAAAATTTCAGTAAGGCATTATGTCAATTACTGAAAAATAAAATTAAAGTAAGACATATGTCAATTACTTTACAAAAAATCATTGTTGCTAGTAGTTTCAGTTTGGATTTTGCAATATTTGAGAATTTCGTTATTTTTACGCAACATTTAGAAAAAATTTCAGTAAGACATTGAGTCAATTACTGAAAAATAAAATTAAAATAAGACATACGTCAATTACTTTTTAAGATATCATTATTGTTAGTATTTTCAGCCTGGTCGTCACAATCTTTGCGATTTTCGTCAATTTTCTGCAACATCCAGAAAAAATTTTAATAAGGTATTAAGTCAATTACTGAAAAAAAAAGTCAAAGTAAGACATGCGTTAATTACTTTTTAATAATTCCTTATTACTGGTCTTTTCATTCTAGTTTTTCGTCTTTTTTGCGTATTCTGTCAATTTTCGCAGCTGGTTGTAAAAATTTCAATAAGATATTACGTCAATTACTGAAAAATAAAATTAAAGTAAGACATACGTCACTTAACTTTTAAGAAATCATTATTGCTAGTAGTTTCAGTTTGGGTTTTGCAATATTTGAGAATTTCGTTATTTTTCCGCAACATTTAGAAAAAAATTCATTCAGACATACGTTAATTGCTTTTTAAGATATCATTGTTGTTAGTATTTTCAGCCAGGTCGTCGCAATCTTTGCGATTTTCATCAATTTTCTGCAATTTTTTCACAACAAGACAGGCGTCAATTGTTACTAATGTAACAAAAAAAACAAAAGAAAGACATATGTAACTTACTTATGAATTTATTAATATGCCTACCTTGAATGAGCTGACTGTCACTGTTTTCACTGGTCTGTATGTAACTACGAACTTCACGTTAAATAACCCGTAATTTTGATAATAAAAAATCGTATTTTTTATTATTCTTTCTTGGCTTTTCCAAATTCCGGTATACTTTACATCCTGATTTTATCATATTTCCCTTACTTTGTGACTCAGAGGTCGATAGAATACTTTTTCTAACCACTTTGGGCATTTTTCTCCGTAAAATTTGGATATGTATTAACAACACTAATAAAAAGATGTGTGCTGACCGGTACAAACAAATACAATGAAGATGAAGTGGTCACCAAACGAAAACACGAGTCAGGATTTTTTTGTTTATCTTTAAAATTGTGCTGGCCTAGGTACGACAAATGCATACTACAGTATGTAATAATCATGAAGGACAACAGCGAAGAATAATGGTAAATTTGTAAATTTTAAAATAAACAATGGAGTCAGAATATAGTAAATGCAAAAAACGTAAATTAGGATAAAATTTCAGTCCACAAAATGTGTATGTTCATAACAATAACCGAGTGATACAAATAAAACGTACTGCTGATGATTTGTGGTGTAAAAATTGTGATTTAGTTACCTGTTGTTGAAGAGGAAACTTTTGAGTTAGTAAATATTTTTCTTGTAAAATGAATAAAAAATAACAATATACATTTAGTTCATACAAATAGTTATAAAGAAGATAATATACATCATATATGTAACGACACTTACTTCAGGTCTCACAATAATTAATTAATTTTTATTATTTCAAAGTATCAATGGGTCAAAGTTTTCATCATATTGAATGTATTGAAAGATCTGAAGTGCGCGCTTATGCAACGTTGCCAAACGTCTCAACTTCATTTTAACGCAGGTTAATCTTAAATTTTATGTCATTTATTTAAACCCCACGATAAGCTAAATATTTTACTGTAAAAAAAAAGAAATCTGTATGTCCCAAAAAGCTAATTTTAAATCTTTTTCAACCTCATCTAAACGACAAATGGTAGTACAATGCAAAGGGAAGTATCAAGATCCTGATTTTCCATAAGATTTGAATTCTCAAAAATTTACGCGATAAACTTAATCCAAATTCTGCGATTGTATACGAGGTTTGTCCCAAAAGTATCGAGCCTACCTTCATATCTCCGCATTAGTGTTATTCTTTATCATCCAGTGAGTGACATCCTTCAAAGTAGTCCCCATTTAATTGAATAACACGTTCCCAGTGGTGTTTCCACTTCCTGAAGCAGTCCTGGAAGTCAGTTTTCGGAATTGTCTTCAGTGCATTTGTCGCATTAGTTTCAACTGTCTCTTTGTCGGCATTTTTAATCTGGAAAAGAGCCAAAAGTCGCAAGGAGCTACGTCGGGACCGTACGGAGGCTGGCGAAGCTGTACGACTTGGTGCTTTGTTAAATACTGCTGCACAAGGTTCGATGAATGCGCTAGCGCATTGTCATGGTGAAGCAGCCAATCACCGCTTGTCCAAAGCTGTGGCGGTTTTCTTCCGACTGCGTCACGCAATCTTTTTAATACTTCAACATCGTATTTTTTAGTGATCGTGTAACCTCTCGGACCATGTTCATGGTGCACAACACCTTCATAATCAAAGAAAACAGTCAACATTGTCTACACTTTGCTCCGACTTTGACGTGCTTTTTTGGTCTTGGCGATTCAGGAGGTTCCAGTGTGAAGAGTGTCGCTTTGTTTCTTTAAATGCCTTATTCATCATATTAATTTTTTCCGAGCAAGTTTTTCCAAGATTAAAGCAAAACTTGATGCAAATTCGTTGATCTAATTTTTCCGTCATTTTTTACAATAGCAAAATGTGACGAACAAAAAAAAGACACCGTAAACAAACGCACATAGTTCATGAACTAACACGTCCAATCGGTAACTACGCACACCAACGAGTTCGTGAAAACTTACTGGAGACACCCATGTCCCACAGAGGTCGCTCGGAATTTTTGACGCGGAGATATGAATGCAGACTCGATACTTTTGGGACAAACCTCGTATGTGACGATTTTAACTATTATACAAAAAGTCAATTTTCATTATAATTTAATATTTTTTATTTAACATTGGCAGCGATTGGACCTCCTTAAAAAATTTAATTATTTCTCATTTATGTAAAAACAAAATAATTGATTTCTGATTGATCTAACTGATGTTTATTTACCTTTAATAGAAAAGTATCGTCGACTATGATGATCAAGTTAATCAGACCACAGTATTCCGAAAGAAATTAGGTGCTTAAAATAATAAACACTGATCGCTACAATTTAACGTTGTCGTTTCAAAAAGGGCATGTTTTATCATTATTTAAAATTTGAGTTCTTCATTTTAAAAACGCAAGTTTGTTTTGTATACTTTTTTCACAAAAGTTCGAACCCTTCCTGTTAACCTGACCTAAATTCGCAGAGTTTTATCTCTGTTTTCACGCATGGGACTCATTCTGAATTTTAGGGAATTAATATTGGGCTTATCAGAAAAGTTTTTGTCGATTAAAAAAATTTAAATTGGGAAAAGTTACATTTTAATAAAATCCCTCTACCACGGTATGTATTTTTTTGGTATTTAATATTATTAATAATAAATATTATGAAGTCATTTTAGTCCTATCGTATGCTAAGTTACATGTCGATATAATAATAAAAATCGAATATCACAAAGTGGGAATTATTTAGGTTTTTTTATTTAACTAAAAGCTTAAGTTGCATACTGATATATATATATATATATATATATATATATATATATATATATATATATATATATATATATATATATATATATGAATGAAGTAAAATGCGAACTGTAAATGCAAACTTCGTTCCAACCACATCCTTTCCGTGTTAGAGGTTGCACAGCTGGAACAAATTGCTAAGGAACACAATTTATTCTATTCCACCACCATCGAGATGATGGCCTACCTGATACCGAGAAGAGAGTCAAAACTTACCCTCTCCGCCACAGTAATACGGCAGAGGTACATGTTTCGTCTCTACTAGACTCATCAGGGTACCGACATGCACCTGTTTGTGCAAATGACAGGTCGGAAGGAAGTATGCAACACTGAACGCGGCTTCGCCGACCTCCCGCCAGATGGCGTATATATGTTTATGCGGCTTTCACGGATTCCTCAGTGTGAGATGCAATAGCAGTGGATATATCCACATTATGCCGTTGTAGTGTTGAATTCACATTCAGCAAACATACAACTATATGCAACTCCATGTATCAATGAAGTCAAATGCGAACAGTATATATATATATATATATATATATATATATATATATACTGTTCGCATTTGACTTCATTGATACATGGAGTTGCATATAGTTGTATGTTTGCTGAATGTGAATTCAACACTACAACGGCATAATGTGGATATATCCACTGCTATTGCATCTCACACTGAGGAATCCGTGAAAGCCGCATAAACATATATACGCCATCTGGCGGGAGGTCGGCGAAGCCGCGTTCAGTGTTGCATACTTCCTTCCGACCTGTCATTTGCACAAACAGGTGCATGTCGGTACCCTGATGAGTCTAGTAGAGACGAAACATGTACCTCTGCCGTATTACTGTGGCGGAGAGGGTAAGTTTTGACTCTCTTCTCGGTATCAGGTAGGCCATCATCTCGATGGTGGTGGAATAGAATAAATTGTGTTCCTTAGCAATTTGTTCCAGCTGTGCAACCTCTAACACGGAAAGGATGTGGTTGGAACGAAGTTTGCATTTACAGTTCGCATTTTACTTCATTCATATATATATATATATATATATATATATATATATATATATATATATATATATATATATATATATATATTTATGCAGCTTTCACGTATTCCTCCGTGTGAGGTGCAATAGCAGTGGATATATTATGTTATATTAAAATATCAAATTATAGTATATCTGACTTAAGTTTTTGACATCTTGCTTGTCATTTACAACATTTTTATTTTTTTTTATGTGTATCATTTCTTTGATTACTAATTTATGATAATTTCTGTCAGTATCTACAATATAGGTGTTTTTAAAATCAAATTCATGCTTAGATGTTTGTTCATGTTTATGTAAGGATGTTGATGCGTTTTTAGTATACTTGTGTCCATTTATTCTATTTTCAATATATTGTTCGTCATGCCAATGTATTTCTTAGGACAGTTTAGGCATGGAATTGCATACATTACGTATGTTCTAGTTTTGGTCGGAACTTTGCTTTTTAATTTCGTATAAAATGATCCTACGGTAATGCAATGAAAGTGTTTTGTATTTTGGTATTGTTAATTTTATTTTTTTTGTTTGTGTTATAATGTAACAAGGTTCTTTGTTTAATTATTTTTTTATGAGTAGTTTGGGAAAATGGTTCATTATTAGGGTCTCTTCTATTTTTTTTAGCATATAGACAGAAATAAGACGGATAACAATCTTCATACAAAATGGTTCACGAAAGATACTTGGTCGGGCCGGTATCTGAATTTTAATTCTCAACAACAAATAAACAGAAAAATAGTGTCATAATCGGTTTAGTTGATCGAGCTATAAAATTATCTTTACCCGAATTTCGCCCAGAAGTGCTAAAAAAAGTGTAAATTTAAAATAAGTATACCAGCTCTTTTGAAGAAGCTCACTATGTAGAGCGAAAAATTGTTGTCCTTTGTTTCTCTAATGGAAAAACCTGTACCCAAGAAAATATTACAAATATATATATATATATATATATATATATATATATATATATATATATATATATATATATATATATATATATATAATTCTCGGCTATGCTGACATCAATTGTTAGTAAATATTACTCTGGTATTAAAAAATACGAAGAACTCCAAGACAATGGAGAACGTGTCAGAAAAATGACAGCAGAGCTGTTTCGCCCTCAATAGAGACCCATGAGGCTATGAGGTATAATCTATAATCCCGCAGTTGTGCCCTATCTAATGTCTTTACACTGAAAAAAATCAGAAAAGGCACCAATTGCAACGGATCATTCAATAACACAAGAGCAATATCAGGCGTATTGTTTCATCTTCATTTTTCTGATTTTGTTCCTAGCTCCGCAGTTCCTCCTTTAAGGATTTTTTGGTAATCCACAGAAAGATTCCCAGCTGAGAAAAAGAGTTTTGCCCCTTCTTGTGCAAGACTATCCGCTTCCTCAATTCCCTGAATTTCTTTGCGCATTGACACCCTGTTATTCCTTGCCAAGTGCACTTAAACTCGTAAGGGTTTGACCTGAGAGAGGTTCCGCGCACCGGCAGCCTACCGCCAGTAGTATTCACTTGATAATTTCCACAAGCCCAAGCATAAAAAAGAAGACACATTCAACAACCGCGGTATTTCATTGCAACCAGATTTGAGTTGATGTTGATTTTTATTTTATCAAAAACCATTCATTTAAATGAAAAAATCCTTTTATTTTATTTTATTTTATTTTTTTTTTTATTTTCACAAAAAAATGGAAGCAAGTCGAGAGGATTTAATCATACTTATAAAATGTATTTTATAACCGAGTATCAATGCTCACGTAAATAATTCACCTAAAATTACTGTAATATTTTTATTATTTATATATTCATATTTCTAAACCTATAGATTACAAGTAGGTATATACGTTCATTTTTCTGTATATTTTTATTCTCATTAAGATAAATTCAGAAATTATATTTTTATTTTTTACCGATATCCTTCAGCAAAAATTTATTATCAGTGCCCAATAAGGTAAAAATATTTTGGTAATTAAAAATCTAAACCACTTATTTATTATTTAGCATAAATAACTGAATAGGTTTTCTATTACTTTTCACTTTTTCGTTCGCCGAATAAATAATCAAGGCTTCTTTTCCTTTCTTTAACCGAATTATTTTTAAAAAATTCAATATGGCGGATCCAATATGGCGAACAAAAAATTTAATTTTCTCCGATTTTCTCCAAAACTGACGTGGGGGAGATTTCGGGGTCGTACATAACGAATCCAAAATATTTTTAAAAAATTCACCAATATGGCATACAAAAAAATCAATTTTGTCAGATTTCCTCCAAAATTGGTACGGGGGAGTTTTCGGAATCCCACATAACGAATCTAAAATTATTTTTAAAAAATTCAATATGGCGGGTCCAATATGATGAACGAAAAAATCCATTTTATACGATTTTCTCCAAAATTTTTCGGGGTCACACATAACGAATCTGAAATTATTTTTAAAAAATTCTATATGGCGTATCCAATATGGCGGATCAAAAATTAATATTGTCGGATTTTTTCAAAATTGATATGGGGGAATTTTTGGAATCGCACATTACGAATCTGAAATTATTTTTAAAAAATTAAATATGGCGGATCCAAGAAGGCAGATTAAGGATTCTACATCTCTCGATTTTATCTCAAATCAGTATTGGGGAATTTTTGTTAGCGTAAATTACGAAATTAAAATATCTTTTGAAAAACGCAATCTGGCGGATTTAATATGGCGTCCTAAAAATTTTACTTTTTTCGATTTTTTCCAAAAATTGATATAGGGGATTCAATATGGCGAATCCAATATAGCGGACTAAAAATTTTAAATTTTTCGATTTTATTCAAAGGTGCGATTGAGTCATTTTTAAGGATATAAATAGCGAATATAAAATTATTTTAAGAAAATCTAATATGTCAGATGCAACATGGCCATCTAAAAATTTTAAATTTCCTGATTTTATCCAAAATTGGTACTAGGGGGCTTTGAAGGGTTAAGATTTAAATTAGATTAAGATGGTAAAAATTTTTTTTTGGTTTTGTCTAAAATTGATGCAGGTTTCTTGGGACATATACAAACTCAATATGCAGTATAAAATATACAGGGCTAAGAAATTTACGTCTCAAGTTCTTTAAATATCGATATTGGAAGGTTCTGAGGCCTGTATTACCAATCTAATATTAATTTAAAGAGAGTGGATTTACTTTGACAGACTCTAAAAATCAAAAAATTTTTAGTGGTTCATTGTAGGGTGATTTACAACTTTGGATAAAATGGGTACTTTTTTGCCACCTTGGAATCATTGCGAGGAGGTATACTAATCTCGATTAGTACTTTGTTTAAATAATTTATGAATATCATAATTAATCCGAAACTAAAAATCAAATCAAAAAGTGAAAAATAACTATAAATTTTGATATGCAATTACAAATAAAGTATTTTTAATCTGTTTATGCGAATCACATTTTCTCAGGTACGACTTCAAAAATATCAATTTCATAGAAAAATTTATAGTTATTTTTCACTTTTTAGCGCATTTTTAGAAGTCGGATCAATTTTTTTAATAAAAATTTTATTTTTCTTTTACTTTATCAGAACTTGTCTTTAGCGACTCTTACTGTCAGAAAATTATTGTCAAGACTCTCTTACTTGTTTATCTATAAATTATTAAGGCGTAATAATTCGTGTTGATTTTGTTTTATTACTGATTATATTCTGGTTCAGTGGAGTGGTATAATTTGTAATCAAATAATTACTTTCGTTGAAATGGCTGGGAGCAAACAACACTATATCTGGCAATTTTATATTACGAAAATAGATCCCAATTAATCTGGTTGTAGAGCAATTTGTAAAAGTTTCCAAAAAAATCCAAAGACTTAAGTAACATCAAGGGTTTTGTATTAGTAAGCAGCAAGGTGCAATTTATACAGGTAAGCAGTGTAAGTACCTAGCTAAGTAACAAACTTTCGAACAAAATTAACACACGACTTTAAAATTGTGGCGTATTTTCGAAGTATTATTTTTTTTAAATCTACTATCCAATGTAAATGATTTATGACACAATACTAGCCTATTTCTTGATAATTAATTAAACTGCTTTAGTTATTTTTCTTACCAAAATGTAATTTTTTCATTATACACACGGGGTAATCAAAATGAACTATTTTTCTTGAAAGTTTCTATGAGAATAAAACTAAATTTTTGGTTTCACATACGCAAAAGAGTACTTCAAAGCAGAATGAAGTAAATGGAAATTCAGCTTCATCAGCTTTGTCAACTTCTAGCTTTATATCCAGCATCGAAAAAAGAAAAGAACCGAAAATTGTTCCTCTGTTAGCAGTTTTGTAACTCGTACATCATCAGCTCAAAAAAATTTTTGCTATTATTTCAAGATGTATTGATTGAACACTGCCAAATACTAAAGGCGGTTGAAAAGTTGAGATCTGGTTCGTAAGAAAAAAAAATGGAAGAAGGTGTCAAATTTGTTATATTACAAAAATTAGAGAGAGCAGTTTGTATAATGAAAGAAAATAGATTGTTGTAAATTAATAAGTTTAAGTTTTGTCAGATAAATAAAGACTTTTTGATGTCTGATAATCTACTTTATTTTTTTTTTATGTAATCAGGTGGGTCTGTAATGGTCTCTACCTTTTAGGGCTCATCGGGCTAGCTCCCAAAGGGACGGAGAGTGGTCGAGGTAAAATGCGCCACCTGTTTTGGTGCCCTAAAGGTTAAGGCAGAGACCGATCTAAAAACAAAACAGGAAATCTAATTTAACGCCAAGAAAACACCCAAAAAATTTCAAAAACAAGTATCTATATTTACGTTTCACGGTGTAAATTCAACTGTGTGGCTCAGCGCTTCTCTGATGACAAGAATAAGCCTGTGACAGCCAGCTATTTAAGCGGGTGGTTTTTGACAATTTACATTTTCAATGATTAATCTAACAAAAATAATTATATTCTAATCAGTTATTTTTTTGGCCGTGATACTAACTATGAAAAAGTGATTTATGGTAAATAATAAATATATCTATAAAGTGTTACTTATTGAGTGCACTCTACCCGTGTAAATAGGCCCATTTACTGGAGTGGCAGAGTGCCGTAGAGATATCAGCAAGAAGGCCCGAATGGTCTGGTATGTATAGCAGCCAAAGCAAGTGCCTTAAAGAAATCAGCAAGAAGGAAGCGAAAGGAAAGAAGAAAGTGAAAGGAAAAACGAAAGAGGAAAAGAAAAAAAAGGCCTAAAACAAAAGATGGACTTAGAAAGAACTCAATTTTTTAGGTTATGAGTGAGGTAGGCTACGTCAAATCTTATTCCTTTTTTTTAAACATACCCACAATTATTAATACTTAAGAGGTAATAATTAAAACAAAGACTTACCAGTGGTGTTAGGTGGCCTTTTTTGTGATATCGGGTTTGTGTCCCGAACTGAGCAAACCAAATCAGCACACAGCTTTTAAAGTACACAAAGTAACCTTTTACTATAAATTTGGTCAAGGACCCGGATCTTTCACACCTAGCAATAATGCCAAGTGACCTTTCCAGGTGCAACTCTGCAAGGAAAATGTCCTTATTACTCTATCATCTTTTTCTTCTCCCCAGAAAAACGTCCAAGGAAACGGCGGGAAAAGATACAGGAATCTGTATGTCGACGTTATGACAACTGACAAACCTTCAAAACAATGAAAAATAAAAATACGACATTTTAATTATTACAAGATATTTTATTAGCAAGTAACTAGGAAAATTGTGGTACGTTCAAAAATTTATACCAGTAAAAAGGCTTTGTTCAAGTAACACCGTCTTGCAAGAAAAGTCGAGTAAATTCTAACCTTAAAGTTTATTTTTATTTGACACTTAGGTAATTTTTCCGTTTTTTATCTTAATAGAATCTCTCATAGTTACACGATAACTGACACAATGGGAAAATTAAAGTGCCTAGAAGACATAGAAGATCCAACAGAATCCAGAGAGCTTCCACTCAGAAATTTGTCGATCCTGCAGCCAAATGATTATCTGCTCACTCGAGATCTCTCGATGAAGGTAACAATAACCGCAAAATACAATTTAAATTAAGAATTTCTAACTAAATATTCCATACCGAGCAACTATGTACAAGACTAATACCTTTCTATATTTTAGGAACAAAGGAGAGAAGCCTTACGAACTAAACATAACAACGACAAGGACTATCAAACAATGACCATCAATTATAATACCATAATTGTGAACCCAATTCTAATAAACAAGATATAATGCCAACGTTTTCTTTCATAAAGATGGAGGAGGTAAGCGTAAAAATTATTATATTTTAGATAGGAAATTAGACGGGAAAAATAAAAACGTAACAGGTTATACACCCCATCCAGAACATCTATAGCAACTATTCTTTTAGGTAAAATTTATGAAGAAGGAAAAGAAAAATGTTTTTCTTCTCTTCCAGGAGCATGCGTAAATATGTCAACTGACGGGTGGTCAAATGTTCGCAATGAACCTACAATATCTTCAAGTATAATAACGAAAGATGAACGAGCATTTGTTTATGAAACTATTGATATCTATGGAAATTCTCATAATTTGAGATCTTTAACGAAACTTTCTTGTGATTTAATTTCTTCATACGAACTAAAATATCAACGTTAAGGCTGATATGAGAAAAAGTATCGAAGAAAGCAGTTTTAAAATTATAACCTTGCTCGGCACTCCTTTTGACAGTAAAGAACACACTGATCAAAAAAACAAATATTTTTATTACAATCATCTAGCCCGAGCTAAATGCAGCCAAGCAAGGGTCAAATAGCGTTGCTGACTGTTTAGAAATTGAATGTCTTTCAGTGAGACATAATATTAAAACTCTGTGAACAAAAAAAAAAAGGAGATTGGTTGCACCACATACCAAAAAGTATCCAAGATTGGACTTAAACGCGTAGCAAAGAATATCTAAATATTTTGAAACCTATAGCAATTCCCCTTGATATTTTACAAAGAAAGAATGCAACTATTTCAGATGCTGTAGAGCAATGAAAACACTTTTAGCATATCTTCGAAGAAGAGCTAGAGCTTTCTCTACAACAAGAAACAAGGCATTTCGATGTCGATATGATCATATTATTTTGTAGCTTATAAGTTTGATCCGCAAAAACAAAAGTATAAGTTATCTCCAGAAGAAATAAATTTAGCCTTAGAAACTATTAATAAATTACACTACTGTAAGGCATTTTGCGACTGAAATTTAAAAGGCAGCCTGAAATCGCGAATTTTTGCTCTCTAATGAAATGTCAAAATTTTACCAAGAAATATACTATATTATTACCAACTATGAACGTCCTACCAAATCCTGGCAACACCCTGTAAGGTACCTCAGTTCAGACTTACCTAATGATTGTCCTAATGCTGACTGGAGTCTACCTATACGCTAGCTCATCTCAGGGTAGATTCGTTGTTTTTATATTTTTCCACTATTTTTAATATATTGCCTGTGTAAGTTTTATAAATGTCTAAATCGGGAAAAAGGCGCCACCAAATTTTACTTTAGAATGAGCCCTAATGATTATACTACGAGCAATTGTAGTAAAGAAAACTTGGAAAAGAATAAATGTTTAATATGACATATCCGGGTAAATAAGTCGCAGAGTCTAAGTACTTAAAAGTATCCTAGTTTAAAATTATAGGAAATAAAACCAATTAAATAGAGGCCAATACATTTATTCCTCACGTTATACCCCTTCCCAGATAATAAGTACAACCACTGGAAAAAGTTATCACCATGTGAATTATTGCAAGCTCCTCTAATGGGGCTATCTAATAGAAGTGCGATTACAAATGTTAAATTGCAATAAAAAAACCTTGTTGACTTAGTCGAAAGTTATTGTCTTTCTATGACGTAGCAAAATGTGAATATTTAAAACAAAAGAATAAATTAAACTTGACAGTGTCCTGCACAGTGAACGGCAAACCGATCCAAAAAGTAAATAAATCAACTACTACCTTTGGAAGGTTTACGTCGACATAGCCTAGTTATAGAAGAAAATAACACACTCTATTTTAAACTAGACTATGAAGGTCCATAAGCCCAACAATGCAGGAGACTATCAACTTTGTAGTAATAAAAAAAAAGCAATATCAAAAAACTACCAAAAATATCTGCAGAGAGAAAGAATTAGAAAATTGATAAGGAGAGAGATAATGAGTGTTTAAATGACAGTTAATAAAAATATAAGCAATAGAAAATTACAAAAAAAAGTGATAGATAATTACAAAAATTAGATCATAGAAATCAACTTATAACTGTCGCTCAAGTGGTTAAAATCTTAATAAAATTTTACTGAAAAGTATGTTACAAATTTGTACAAAATAACTAGTTTCCAAAATATTCAATTGTTAAGCAATTAAAATTTTCAATAAATGTGTCACTATAAAATTCATTATTTTAAACAATAATTAAATGGGTACTTGGCCACTCTGGGACTCTAAAACAGAACCATAAAAAAAAACCTCAATTACAGTGAAGTATCGCAAAAATAAAACATTTAAATTTGAGGCTGTAGCGCAACGAAGTCGACTGCGTTTCACCTTACATAGTTTACTGGTTCGCCGCAAATATATGATATGGTAAATTACCAAAAGATAAATATCATTAAAAAAAATATAATATTAAAGTCCAAATATTTAAAGTCTATTATTTAGAAAGGTTCAAAACATATACACAAGAATCCCCCATCTGTTAGCCCTCTAGGTAATCGAACAGAAAACTGTGCTTAGATAACTAAACAATTCAAAATAGAGGTTTAATACCCATTAGGCTTAACAATCAGAAACTCCTGTGTACATATTTTGGCTAAAATTTAGGCACTTAGCTGAATCACTTTAAAACAGGTGGTTGAACAAGGCCTGTGACATAGACGGCTTCCCAGACAAGACGTTGACCTGCCTCAATATGGAGATTGTCCCTTTCAGAGGCTCACAATCCCAGAAGTGCAGCACGAAAACCCATACTGTACATTATAAATATCCATCCAAAAAAAAGACTGAAGAAATCCAAAGACATATTGTACTTATTCCAAAGACAATACTGTAGTTATTCCTAAGACATATTCATTCCAAAGACCCTAAAATAAAGAAATAAAAATTCCTACTCAATCAGTCGTACAAAAGGCCTACGCAAAGCCTAGCTAAATTTTGCTTAAACACAAAAACTGATTGTTTCAAAAGAAATATGTACATACCTCGAACTCAAGCAAATGTTGGCATCTGTTAACTGATAAGCCGTTGTTTCTGGCTGGCTGAAGAAAATAATCGCCAAACTGGCTGTAGAGTGAAACGACCAAAATCACCAAAAATTGTTTGCACCCCGACTAGGTTTTGTTTCTTTAATCGGTCATTTAATACCAAATCCCTTAACTTGGGAAAGAATTAAAACTAAAACCACGTCTTCACGCTCTTGCGTCAGATAGCCGAAAGAGAACGATTTCTCTCAAATCACTAGCACATTTCTTCCAACGGAAGTTACCAAAAAAACTTTATAAAAACGTCTATCAAAAATCTATCCAAAAAAAATAACCTTAATCTCGTAGCCATAATCTCGAACCCTTGACATTTATCATACAATTTGAACTACTTCCGGAAAATATATACAAAAATTCTTCTATCTCAACTTTAAACTGGCCAGTACTAAAATCAGACCGAGACAACCAATATCTTAATAATCTAACCTGCCTCGTACTACAAAATGAATATCCAATAACAAACTACTTAATGGGTTCGAAATATTTAAAAATGAAATCCAATTAAGTTCAAATTAGTTCGAATTAGTTCGAGGGTCAAATTTACAATATTATAATTACCAAAAATTCTAATTAGTAAAGCAAAAGGGAAATATTCAATTAATAAACTAAAAACATCATAATGAAAAAAAAATCGATACCATCTCATTTTAAATTTAGCATTTCGATAATATTCAACTAATGTGCCATCTTATAGGCAACCCAAAAAAACTTTTCAAGAATTGAGTGGGCCTGACTAATAGCTGATATGTGACAATAAATAAATATTTTCTGAAAAAAAGGAAAATCAACAAGAAAGCAAATAACCCTATTTATATTTATCCAAACATTAAGAAAACGTTTTTCCCAATCTATGATACATTGTCTCGAGGTACCTACTGAAATTTATAAATTACAGAAATATATTAAGTTTCGATGTCAATCAAAATTTCAAAATGTAAACAAAAGGAATGATCTGAATATAGATGAAACCAATATTAATGAATGAAAAACAAAAGGTAATCATTAGTTTTATAGTAGAAAACATTGTTTACTGTAAATTTACGTACAAAACAAAAATCTATTTATGACTTTAGTAATCTGAACCTGTAATTTAATCTTGAAAAATGCAAACAAAAATATTTATTATTTAAGATCAATTTTTAACCATAACAAGCCTTTGGATAATTTATGCTCTCTAAATGCAAAAATGATGGTAAAAACTTCCTAACGCGTAAAATTTTTCAGTTTTGATTTTTTCAGTAAAAAAGTATTTTAATCACATTATTTTATAAAGTAATTTGTAATATACCAGAGCGCGACGTTGCAAAATTTACGTTTTCCATAAGTTAGGGAAATTGTGCACAATCTAGCAACGCCACGAGAAAGAGGCCTAGGGATGACAAGTCATCCACGAAGTCTCAATCCCCTAGGGATTAAAAAAAAAAAGAAGTACCGTTATAAAAGCAGCTGGTCAGGAGTCGTATCAACAGTATAGGTTTAGCACGAGTAGTGGTCTAAAGTACAGAAACGTGTCTGCGTTAACCCCGCAGATGGTTTTTGCTACATACGTGGCCCGTTTATCCCGTATCAGTTACTTTTAAACGCTCTTCTATGCTTTTGCAGTTCCAGTCATTGAAACTGCACAAGGCATAGAAGAGCGTTTGCCATTTAACCAGTTACTTAGATTTGCTGCACAGGTTTGGCAACATATGTGAGAAGCCCAGTCCCGATCTTGATCGCCAACAAGACATACAAAATACTTATGATAAGGTACTTTGGTCATTTTGTTAATTCTCCTTTTCTGCAGGAGTAAATTGACCACATATGTAGCAACAACTATCCGCGGGGTTAACAAAACCACATTTTTGTACTGTCGCGGACGTCGTTTTAGAGATGTGGTACTACGTTAACAGGTGTGTTATTTAACACAAAAATAATACTAATACAAGTCTCTTATTATTGTCTTGTTCGCGCAATTCGCTTCTCCATCTAATACTGACCACTACTCATGCTAAACCAATAATGACGATACGATTGCCGGCCAGCTGCTTTTATAGCCGTTTCGTACTTCTGGTATTTTCTAGAAATATCGAGACACCCCACGTGATGTTGCCAAATTGTGCACAATTTCGCTAACTTGTGGAAAACGTAAATTTGGCAAGTCGCGCTCCGGTATATAACAAATTACTTTTTTAAATAACATGATTAAAATACTCATTATGCTGACTTGTGTCCATTTTTTCCTACTGTACGGCTCGGATTAAGCGATAGAGCGTACATAGGATACAAAACAGTGTTTTTAATAACATTTTCGCGCACATCTAGGATGAAACGTTTTTCTTAAAGATGAGCAATAAAGAAATGTAAGTTAAAATTTGCTTTCCATTTTAATTTTCTGTCTTTAATTCTACTTTTACATTTAGGATAATCTTTTTATTCATAAATGTTCCTAGTTGACTGGCTCTTGAAACATACATACAATTATATTTAAGTTGAAAGTGGTTAATGACATTTAACAACAAATTTATAACATTTGAACATTTTAGGGTTATTACATTCGAAATACGTTTTCCTTACAAATTATTGGGCCGTGAAAATAGAACGACGCCATCAGGTCGCGGTATTAGCAAGCCGGAAAATATTTGGTAAAAGTTGTTTTTCTTTCGCAAATAGCTAAAATAGTGTTTAAAAAAAGTTCGTAGGATCAACATTAGGAGAAAGATAATTTTAAGAACAAAGGAAATAAAGGAAGACAACTAAAGTGAAATTTGTCAGAGAGGAATTATAGAATACAGGTCAATTTAAGCAACAGCGATAAAAACAACGACCCTCAGGCAGCAGTTTTAGCAAGTAGGAAAATATATGGAACAAGTTGTTTTTCTGCGGCAAATGTTCACTTCAAGTGAAAGGAAAATTTGAAAACGAAAGAATAAAAGAAAACAGGGACAATAAAATTTGGAGGAGAGGAATTATGGAATAAAAGTAAATTTTGGCGAAAATGATTTTCGGTCTTTCAAGAGAAGATTTATGCTATCCTGCAATATGTCTCTGTGAGAGAAACATGAGCAGATCTCTGATAGAAAGGGTTACAATATTGGCTTTGGGGTCCCAAAGTAGTAGCTTGACGACTGGTGTACGAGTGCAACGAGGTTTTTGATAACCTAACAAAGAAGAGCTGTATAATCAGACTATATGGGTCCCGAATCACTCGGGTGTATCCGGAAACGAAAAAACAAATTCTTTAGCAAAGATGGGGTCCACAGCTAAGCCATACAGCTCCAACCGATTATAAATGTTAGTAAGAGAGAACTGAAATCGCTGCTGGAAAGCAAATTTAATGAATGCTGAAGAGAAGCCCCTGAAATGAGATGTAATGAACATGTAAATTTAATCTATTACGCGGCTTACGAGGGAGCTTCTTTCCCTGAAGAGGTGGATTGTGGTGGATCGCTAACGAGACGTTATCACCTGTGAGGCGTCGCGGATGACCAAGCATACAAATGGTGCCTGAAGAAGAATAAAAATGTTAATCGTGTTACAAGAGAGTGTCCGATTCTCAATGAACTGAGACAGATATATTTATTGTCGATATATTCTCGAATTTAGATTCTGTATAGACAGTTGTTGTCTGTGAATGTTGCGTTTGGTTCATTATAGCTCCACTAAAGAAATCATGAAGTAGTCAAAACGAATATGGAGGGAGAACCAGGTGTACAGGAAATAAACTTGATGTTTTTTCCTTCAACGGCCTCAAGGAAAAAACAGGTAACTTTTTGAACTAATTTTACCGCCAAAAATTTCTTTTTTAATTTTTTAACTAATTTAAATTTTAATTTTTAAAATAAAAGTAGTAAGTTGTTTTAAAAAACATCACAAGCGAAATCGTTTCGTATTTACAGGTAATATATTTTGCTGTTCATTCATATTTAATTTATTTATGGAAGGATCAATTTGACATATGGCATGAGGCTGCCCCTATTAAACAATTTCATCAAACTAAAACTATTAACTTCACTTACCAACAGAGGAGAGTTTAACCACCCAAAATCAAATTATTTTGATAGATCTGATTAAAGTAAAAATATTGTTTTAAAGGTGACAAAAAATTAAGCAAATAATATACTCTTATTTCAATGTCTCTAAAGCTTACAAGATTCAGCTGACTCAAGAACTGCAGTTTTCTGATCATAGAAAGTGCAGAAAATTTACTAAATGAATCTTTCAACAACGCAAGCTGACGATGCACTCCTTAACATAATCATCCTTTATGACGACGCTCACTCGCAGTTTAACAGAATCTGGGAGCAGAACATCCACATGTCTTCCAAGAAGTTTCGATGCATTCTCAAAACGTAAAAGTTTGATTTTTTGGTGTGCTCGCGACCAGGAGGGATCATTGGACCATTTTTTTTTGAAAATAATAAAAGTGCCTCCGTAACTGTCAATGGCTATCGTTATCTTAATATGTTGACTAACTTTTTTTGATAAGAATGGGATAGAATGGACGAAACTGAGTTGTGGTTTCAACAACTTATAACTCAACAAAACTTTGTGTTGCAAACAAATAAAACAGTAAATAAAAAACTAAAACAGAAATAATGGATTCAGTGCAGTAATAGTATTCTTTATTTAGTCATATACTAATATAATTACACACAAATCTTAACAACTAAATTCATATTTTAAAATTATAAACAACAATCAAACATCGTCAAGCTTTGCAGAAATGACACACTAAACTAAACTGACACAAATCTAAAAAAAAAACAAAGAAAGTTCATGTCTCAAGGATTGAACCTATTAAAAAAATACTGCTTCAGACACCGCTTAAACTTATTTAGAGATTTTAAACATTTAATATTTGTGGGCAATTGATTAAAACTGTTTAGACCCTTAAAAAATACAGAGGTTTGTGTTTGTTTCTTTAATACTGGAGGAATATAAAAGTCTTCCTTGGATCTAGTGTCATATGAATGTATATTTCTATTATAATTAATATGATTTTGTAAATATACAGAACTACCCGATCTGATTTTAAAAATAAAGATCAATGTTTGATATTGAAAGAAGTCCTCCACCGACAACCATTGCATTTCCCTCAACATGTAGTTAATTGATGTTCTTCTTGTACCTGAAAGTATAACTCTCATGGCTCTATTTTGCAATTTTTGAAATCTTGCCTTTTCATTTTGATTAAGAAGGAACAAAATTGTGGAGCAATAAACAAAGTGCGGCAATACCAGAGTGTTAAACAGGATTGTTTTAGTCCACCTTATCAAAAAATTAGAACATCAGTAGTGAACATAACCCGATTCGCTCGATCCCCCCACTCCTCGACCTTGACCTTGACCTTGCTTCACCCCTCTTTGGCCCCGCCCACATGTCCTTGTCATTGACCTTGAAAGTGCACGTGTGCTTTGGCCTTGGCCTTGTGTTCAAGGTTGTGTGTGTGACCTTGACCTTGACCTTGGTCGAGACGACCTTGACTTTGTTGAAGGTCATCTTGGGTGTGTGACCTTGAAGATATGTTACGAGGTTGGGGGTGACCTTGAATGGTTTTATATAATGTATGGGGCAGTTTCATTCATCAGTTGGCTCTGACTTGTATAGGTAGTACATGTGTTAATATTTGACAAATCATGGCATATGTTTGTGAAAATTGCGGTTCTAAGTTTACTAATATTTATAATATGAGACGTCATCAAAGAGAATCGTGTGCGGCGAGATTTAATGAAGTGCCTGGAGGAAAACGGCTCCGAATTGAAGAGTATACATCGACGATTCCGCTAATTAATTGCGCTACATGTAATGTAGATGTTCCAATAAATCATATGTCGGTGCATAAACGAACACAACAACATAAAAATAATTCATGTTTGCCGGTATGTCATGGTGTGCAACTCGTTCAATGTGCCTTCAAAAGGAGAATTGCAACCTATCGGGTTAGCAGTGATATGGAGCATTCCGATTACGTAATGTTCTTTGCAGACATTAAATCCAAGGTGGTGGAACTTGTTAATAATTTATTGCGTGTGCATCATGCTTTAAAAGTTAACATGACAGCTGTTGGCGAGTACATGCTTCCATCACAAGAAATATTCAGTGAAAAATCCTTCAACACTGCTAATCAAATAATTAGTGTAGAAAGTGATTTGGATGCCGTTTACCATTCTTTCACCGAATTAATAAAAACGCAGGCGACAGAGTTCCAGGAGAAAGATTCAGGTATGGAAAAATCAAAACCCGATATATTAAACTGATTTTTATATATTATTTTTCTTGTTATAGGATGGGCTCTTGTGCGAATTTTATACTTGGAAGTTGGTATCAACAAGTATATGCCTATGGGTGGCTCATCATACATCAAGTTGCCGTGTTCTATTGAAAAGAAAGGAGCTGTCGTCAATGTGATTAACCAGGACGAATTTTGCTTTGCGTGGGCTGTAACATCAGCATTGTTTCCTCCAACAGCAGAGCCTTCACAGAAGACATCCTACCCCCATTTTTCTAGAGTGCTAAATGTAACAGGTATGGATTTTCCAGTAAAATTACGTGACATTAAAAAATTTGAGGAAATGAACAACATATCAATTAACGTATACGGTCTGGAATCTAAATATGAAAATAATGAAGTAATACATGAAGTTATTGGTCCACTGAGGTATGCGTCAAAAAAGTTGGATAGGCATGTAAATTTATTGTTAATTACAAAAGACTGTAGTAGTAAAGATGGCGGTGAACATTTTTGTGATACGACTTGTTCAAAGAGTCATTATTGTTGGATTCGGGATTTATCACGTTTAGTTTCAAGTCAAATTAGTTGTCAACAACATAAAATATATTTCTGTGATGGTTGCCTCATTTATTTTAGTACACCGTCAGCTTTAACTTTACATCAAAGCTACGATTGTAACCACATTTTCACGCAAACACCCTCAGTGGATTTAAAAATCGATAAATTTGGAAAGAGTGTGCCGGAAAATATTTTAAAATTCGAGGGTATAGAAAAGCAAATGCGCGTTCCATTCGTGGTTTATGCAGATTTCGAATCTGTTTTAAAACCCATTGAAACGGTACAACCAAACCCACAAAATTCTTACACTGTAAAAAGTTTTAAACATGAACCATATTCTTTTGCTTATTTAATTAAATGCTCTTTTGACGACTCACTTTCGAAATTTGAGCTATTTCGGGGGAATAATGCAGCTCAAGTCTTTGTGGATCGTATCGAGTGTGATTTAAGGGCTCTATACAACACATATTTAAAAGACATTAAGCCTATGAAACCGTTAACGCCTGAAGAAAAAAGGGAGTTTAATGATGCTAAAATATGTGGTATATGTGAAGGCCCTTTTGAAGAGGGTGAGATTAAAGTACGAGACCACTGTCACATAACTGGTGCAAAAAGATTTGGTGCTGCACATTCCGTTTGTAATTTAAATTATAAATTACCCTCTTTTATCCCTATCATATTTCATAACTTAAGCGGCTACGACAGCCATTTATTTATAAAAGAGTTATGTAAATATGGGGATAAAATTGGTGTTTTGGCTCAAAGTAAGGAAAAGTACACATCATTTACCAAAAGCATTTATGTGCACGATTATTTTGATAGTAAATGTGGAAAAGTCAAGAGGAAATATTTAAAGTTGCGATTTATTGATAGTTTTAAATTTCTGTCAACGTCTTTGGAAAATTTAGGCAGCGGTTTAAACGACGACGATTTTATTGAAACGCGGAAACATTTTTCAAATATCAACCAATTTAATTTGATGCGTCAAAAGGGTGTTTTTCCCTATAGCTTTATTGACTCTATAGAAAAAATGGAAAATACATGTCTTCCAAGTAAAGATGAATTTTATGATAATTTACGGGAAGAACATATTAGCGATGAAAGCTATAGAAGAGCAAAAGAAGTATGGCGCTTGTTTGGGTGTAAAACTTTGGGGGACTATTCGGACGTGTATTTAAAATCAGATGTGTTGCTATTGTGTGATGTTTTTGAGCAATTTCGGAATAATTGCTTAAAATTCGATAAACTTGATCCAGCACATTACTATACCCTTCCAAGTTTATCATTTGATTGTATGCTACGTATGACTAAGGTAGAGTTAGAGCTCTTAACTGATATAGACATGATACATTTTTTTAAGAAAGGTATACGCGGCGGCATAAGCCAGTGTACAGAAAGGAAGCACATCGCTAATAATATTTTTTTACCAGACTATGACCCAACAAAACCTTCTTCATTTATAACATACCTTGATGCTACAAATCTATATGGTCATAGTATGTCACAAGCATTACCATATGGTGGTTTTCGATGGTTAAGCGAGCGCGAAATTCTGGATTTAAATATTATGGCTGTTGGTGATGATAGTTTACATGGCTACGTTTTGGAAGTGGATGTGCATTATCCGACTGAGTTGCATGATGCACATTCTGATCTTCCATTTCTAGTAGAAAATATCATACCGCCAACAGAAAACGCTAAATTACCGAAATTAATTCCCAATTTACAAGATAAAAAAAAATACATTGTACACTATAGAACTTTAAAACAAGCCATCGCCAACAGCTTAGTGGTAATGCAAACCCATCGAGTATTACAGTTTGAGCAATCAAAATGGCTAAAATCGTATATTGATTTTAATACCAATTTACGTAACAAGGCCACCACAAAATTTGCGAAGGACACTTTTAAATTAAAAAATAACGCGATATTTGGTAAAACTATGGAAAATGTGGAAAATCGAAAGGATATAAAATTAGTAACACATTGGGAGAACAGTGTAGGCAGAAATGGAGCTAGAGCACTAATATCCCGCCCCAATTTCAATAGTAGCTCGATATTTACCGAGAACTTTGTTGCTATACATATGAATAAAGTTAAAATATTGTACAATAAACCAATTTATATCGGTTTTTCCATATTAGATATATCAAAGACTGTAATATACGATTTTTATTATAATTTTATTAAATCCAAGTTTGGCGATGATGCTTCGTTACTTTACACCGATACTGACTCGCTTATATTAAAAGTGTATACGGAAAACTTTTATCAAACTATATCAGAAAACCCCGAAAAATTCGATACATCAAATTACCCCGAAATTAATAATTTCAACATAATTAAAAGTAATTCTGTAGTTGGTAGAATGAAAGATGAGTTTCCTGGTGATCCGATAATAAGTTTTTATGGTACCGGCGCGAAGGCTTATTATGTAAAGTCCATTAATAATGAATTAAAAAAAGCCAAAGGTATCAAAAAATGTGTTATCGAGAAAGACCTTCATCAGGAAGACTACCAAAGAATTGTTGAACGGGGTGGTTTGATATTAAGAAAGATGAAGACATTTAGAAGTGAATTACATAACATTTATACCAACATAATAAATAAAGTAGCATTGTCACATAGCGATGATAAACGTTATGTAATTCCCAGTTCAACCAAAACTCTACCTTGGGGGCATGCAGACATAGATTTTTACAAAACAGACCCGGAAGAAAACTTAGCAAATTTAGTCACCGTGTTGGAATCATTTCTAAGTCAGGACAGCACGTAATCTGGAAAATCCATATTTCATTATTTGTATTGTTTTTATTATTTCTATTAAACATACAACATTAATATGTAACGATAGTATTGTAATTTTTTTTTTTTTTTTTTTTTTTTTTTTTAAATAAAAAACATGTATTCATTGATTGATTGCTTTTTTATTGAACCTTTATTTTAAAATTATAAATATAATGAAGTGTCGACAAATAACAAACTGTAAAAGTTATTGTTGAAAAATTTGTCTAATAGTAAATTAAACGCACAGGTCTACGAGTAAATGTTTAATGTGAAACAGGTTTGCTGACAAGATCCTCCATAGTCTTTTCAATTTTCAACATTCTAGAGTTAAGTTCATCACGCAGTTCGTCTTGCCTAAGTTCATATATTGCAATAACAGTATCATCAATGTATCCTCTAAGTTCTTGACCGGTTTCAATTAATTTCTTGCGTACGTAACCTTCAAGTTGGTTTCTGAATATATCTTTAATAACAATTGTTGAGTCATGTAAAGCTTTCTGCGTATCTTGCACACACTGAGCAAGGTTATTATCAACATAATTTCGTGTGGTCGCATCGTCTCCTTCAAGAGGTTCTGCTAAATAGCACAATCTTTTGCTTCCCATATCGTAATCTCCATTAGGTGTAAGTTTAAAACCTATTCCTGAAGGACCTCGCATAAAGTTAAAATCCTTAAATTTTCTTTTGCGACCGAACTTATCAATAGTGTTTACTTCTGACATTGTTATGTGAGACTGATTTGAAACCATTAGATTTCACCCTAATATATGGTTCTATTTCATTAATAAACGGACTCTGCAGAAAAATATGGATTGCAAAACGTATTTTAGGTGATGTTTAATAAATACACATACAGATTCATTTTACTATTGTTTTATTGAAAAAAAATTAAAATATAACAAAAGATTGAGTTTACTTTTTATTATTAAAAAAAAAATAAAAAAAATAACAAACAAAAAAATTAAAAATTAAGAAATAAAATACATGTTAATTTCTTCTGTACAGGTAAGCTTCTTCTATGACCCAATTTCTTCTCTGGATGGCACGTTCATTAATGTCCTTGTTTTTAAAATAACCTTGACAGGACCAAAAAAAATCCTTGAAAATTACAACCTCGAAAACGACCCTGACATTGACGGGTACTTTGACCTTGGCCTTGGCCTCGCATCTAACAAGTTTAGTACTATATTTATATGCTTCTTTAAAATAACCTTGACAGGGACAAAAAAAAAATCCATGAAAATTACAGCCCTGAAAACGACCCTGGTATTGCCGGTTACGTCGGCCTTGGCCTTGGCCTTGCATCTGACAAGTTTAAATATTATACTTAATGCATCGAACAAAAGGAATAAAGGCGGTGTAGTGGGGGAAATGGGCATAAAAGCAGACTTGCTGGCTCGAGCTCTTCACAGTTCGTCAGAACAGCAAACAGTACAGTGCTAAGAAAAAGTTAATTGTGTGAGTTTGAATATCGAAAATGTCTAGTGTACGGTCTCTTTTAGATGCTCTTGACGTGAGCTGCGGTTCACAGCAAGGCATGCTGGATAACATGAGTGGTTTAGAGGTGCTAAGTCCGGGGGTGTTCGAGAACTGGAATGGCGTGGAGCATGAAGATGCCGAAGACCGAGCCCTCAACGATGGTCGCGACGAGGAGTTAGTTCAGTCGGCAGCGCAATTCCTGGAATGCTGGACGGAGGAGAAAGAGCCAAAAATTAATGTGATTAGTGATGTGGTTGTGCGAAAAGCATCGCGGCCTAGGGAATCTTCTCCGAAAGCGTCGAAACTGCAAAAGCTCTTGACTATGCGGAAGTCGGAAATCGCCGATAAAAAAACATTTTATTCGGCGATTAAAGGTGTGGGACAAGGGAAGAAGAAAAAGTTTAACTTTAAGCGTCCCTCCACCCCTGTTCCATTACCCGACTTCCTAAAAACAGCACCGCAAGAGCCACTGTCAGTAGAAGTGGAAGTCATAGAAGGCCCCGATGGACCAACACCACCAACGCCACCAACACCGGCCAGCGTCGAGAATGTAATAGTGTCGGAGGTGAAGTCTTCCCCAGCGCCAGCACCACTGTCGCCGATATTGGGGTGCCGGAAACCCATGAAGAAGCGGTTTAAGCGGTGTTTTGAAGGCGATGAAGTTTCCGCTGCTTCGTCGTCGTCGTCGTCGTCATCGTCTTCACCAAATAAAACCGCGTCTTCTTCCGAGCCATCACAACCGGAGTGGGTCGAAGACTTCACCAACTCTCAGAAGACCAAATTGACTGACATTTATGCCATGAAAAAACGCTTAGTGAATGAAGTGAACGAGTGTGCCAGTGACATTATAGAACTTGAAAAACAATTAGAGATAAAAAAGATGAAATCTGAGCGGTTAAAAAGACAATTAGAGGACTTTAATAAATTATGTAGTAGGTGTTAGGTAGTTGTAGATATTAGCTTTTAATTTATAGTATTAAGTTTGTATATATATATATATATATATATATATATATATATATATATATATATATATATATATATATATATATATATATATATATATATATATATATATATATATATATTGTAGTTAATAAAAAAGTGTTTGATCAAATTTTTTATATTTTATAATGAGAATAAAAATGACTTGAAAATTTATTTTTGTGTGTTATTTCATATAGGCCCTGTCCCACATAATATTAGGTAATAAAAAAAAAGAGTGAATAATCAACTAAAACTACGCAATAGCAATAGTTGTAAATATTTTCTGATAATATTTACAAGTATGCTAAAACATGGTTCGGTTTATGAAGTTAAGGTTCTGTCGCCAGAACTTCTAATACTTTGTATCTCAATATTGTATGTTTTTATGAAAAAAACATAAAATATTGGTTACAAAGTATTATAACCAACTAAAACTACGATCAAATTATTTTGTGGTCCTGAAAAGGACCGTTTGGTTTTAAAACATGCGACTCTTTTATTGAGTTGTGGAGTCGCACGGCCCGTCATCATCATCAGCGGGGGTGGCGGTGCTGTCCTCTGTGTATTCGATGATGAACCGCCAAAGTTCATCCCATCTAGGATCGTTCGGCTCCCACTCCAAACAATTCTCTGTGGTAGAATCTACCACAGGGCATTGGATGGGTTGTTGTTGTTGTTGTTGTTGTTGTTGTTGTTGTTGTTGTTGTTGTTGAGTCCCTGACATGTTGAACTAAAATGATTGTAATAAGTATTGGCGGTCGTATATATAGAGACAAATTAATGGTGGGGGGTGAAAACAAATGTCGTATTACGTATTGAGACCAAAAGTTGTTTGTGGTCTCAAATACGAACGAACGATTTAGCTGGGTTCCACCAGCACTTAAAGTTTTAATACTTTGTATCTAATATTGTATATTCTATACATACAATATTAGTAACAAAGTACTAATATGTACTAAAACTACGATCAAAGTATTTTGTGGTCCTGAAAAGGACCGTTGTTGTGTGCCCTTAAAAAGGGCCAGGGAGAGTGTGGGGCTTATGGTGCCCCATCCTCGCTGGTCGACCACCAGCTTGACGAATCGCAGGGGCCTTGTGGGTCGTCGGGTGTTGGTGATGCTGGAATTTCCAGCACCGCATCTTCCGTCGAGTCCGGCTCTGGCTGCGGCGACGGAGTTTCGAGTCTTTGTAAGACCCAATCACCCGCGTCGTCTAATTCCACTAGACCCGGATCATGGTCATATAGTAGCGGAATCGGCTCATCCAAGTCGTCCCAACGTAGGACGTCAATTTCAAAATCCACCTCGTCGTCGTCGTCGAAGACTTGCAGGTCTCCAACGTTGTCGGCTACGGTGTCATCACTAAAGATGGATGAGCCTCGGCTGGCGGGTCTTTCTTCCTCCATGTTCATCGTATGAGGGTTGATGAATATATGACTGTGTAACTGGCCCAGTCTCATATATATAGAACTACCCCCACCCCACCAACGGATTCTAAATGTTATGTATTGGTGAGAGCTTATAGAATTATTGATTTTTTCAAAAACTTTAAATAAGGAATTAGATTTGTTTAGACAATAAGACTTATTCTTAATATTTTGTGAAGAATACATTACAAAAAAAAAATAATAGAAACCTTGTTTGAACTGTTAACATTTTCATAGGTTCTCAAGCATATAACTTGGCACTTAAGCTACGAGACAAATCGTCGTTAAACGAATATCTCGCCCCATAAGTGACGATTACTAAACTACGATCAAAATATAATGTGGTCCTGAAAAGGACCGTTTTTGTGGCCCTAAAAGGGCCTGGGGGGAGGGTGGGGTGCCTACCGTGGAGTAATACCCAACGATATTAACACCGACCTAGGTGCAGCCCTTGGTCTCCTCATTGGCGGCACCGTCGTCGTCGCTGGTGGTGTCGGCGTTGCAGGCGGTGCCGAAGGTGCCGCTCCTGGTGCGGTACCCCCGCACTCCTCACACTTGCATATTTTGCCGGGCACGAATGGCCTGACAATGCCAATGATCCTTTTTGGTATATCTTCCATCTTGCCGATCGAATGTGTAATGATGAAATAATTCTAATACCGGCCTCTATATACATTCAAAAAGTTGGAGGGGGTAAGGTGGAGTGCATATATGCATTATATAAGTTTGAGAATAATATGATTTTATAACTCACCGTATCTCTGTTATGGACACAAACTACCCCCCTCCACTTTTCTAGCATATAGTACTAGACTTTCTCTACATTTTTTTCAAATAAATTTTTTTGATATTTCTAACCATTACTTTGCTACATATTTACAAAAAATGCAAATTATGCATATATTTTAATTATTTTCAGGCAAGGTAAGGAAAATTTTGAAAATGTTTTGACGGAATCGTAATAAGGAAGAGTTGAAGTATATCACACTATTTTTCCCGATTCGCTAATATAAAAAAAATTTTTTCATCGCATTTTGGATGGGCTCTGGCGTCGTAACGGTTGACGATAAAAAATTGCAAAAATACATATATTGTGGGAAATTTTCTCTAGAATCCAAAAAAAAAATTTCCGAACTTCTGTCACCGCAAATAAAAAAATCGATACCTCAAAAATTGCGAGAAAATGGTGAAGGAGCCGCGCAATCGCTCTGAAACCATCAAAAATCGATTTTTTTTCCCTCCGCGGGTGGGAGGGTGGCGGAGGCGGTGGTGGACTTAGAAAAAAAAAAACCTCCCCCTACAACTTCCACATACTCCCGTTCGGCGGCCCTAGCCTCCTAACTCGAGAATTTCAATTTTTTCATCTAAATTTTTTGTCATTTTTAAGATTTTCCAAATTTTTTTTTCACCATTGTATTCTACTCAAAATTCTAGGTAATTAAAGTGCTTTTATTTTTTCTCTATCTTGAACGGTTCCCGAGCTACAGCGCTTTAAAGAATTCAAATTACTAACTTTCTATAACCCTTTTTTTCAAATTTCATTTTTTCGAATTTTCAAAAATACTACAATATGTAGAAAAAAGTTCTCTCTTTAATTTCCCAATACCGTTTTTCTCTAAATCTTCAACTTTAGCGCGTATTCAGCATTTTCAAAAAAAAAAAAAATTATAATTTTTTTTACACCATCGCATTCTCCTCAAAATTTTGGGCCATCAAAGTGCTTTTATTTTTTTTCTATCTTGAACGGTTCCCGAGCTACAGCGCTTTAAAAAATCCAAATTACTAACTTACTATAACCCTTTTCTTAAAATTTCATCTTTCCGAATTTTGAAAAGTACTACCATATGTAGAAAAAAATTCTCTTTCTAATTTCCTAATATCATTTTGCTCCAAAACTTCAACTTTGGCGCGCATTCACCATTTTTCAATTTTTTTTTGAAAAAAATTTTTTTTACGTTTTTACTATCGAGAAAAATGCTTGCTTATAGTACTCGATTTCCTCTATAATTTTTTCTTATAACTTTTTTCCCTATTCCTAACCGTTACTTTCCTACAAATTTTCTAAATTGTTGTTTTCATATTTTGCCTTAAAAATTTTTTCTTGTGTTATTTAAGCTCTTTTTTCCACTTAATAAACCACCATTTTCTAAATTCCCGTACTCTTCTCTTAAAGAGCGGGCTTTTCCGCCAGCTTTTTTTTTTTTGGTTGGGTTTCAAATAAATATAAAACTACTACTTCACTCATTACAAATTTATTGATTCAAGAACATTATTTTGTGTTACATATAATAGATACATTAAAATATAGATTTATTGGTCACCGAACCGTTTAATACATTATAACTAAAAAATGAGTCGTGAATAACTAATGCGTACACTTTAGTGTCTTTGGGGAATTTATTCTTTCTCGTTTGGAACTCCAATTTTACATCCACTGTCGATGAGTTAATCGCCTCTGGTTGATGACTGCAATTGATAATAAAAACGGGGTTTTTCATATATTCCGCGAACGTTATCATCGGATCGTTTATCTCGCGCCCGTAGTAGCTGCTTTGGAAGTTTTCGTAATTGTAATAGGCTGCTGCGTACAGTTTCTTGGCGAAATCTAAATTCCATCTTTCGTATGGATAAACGGTTGAATTCAGATACAGTCTAATGTCGCATACGTCGGCGTGGGTAAACTGGGTTGCGTTTTTTTCTTTCTTGTCGCAATTATTGCTGTCTTGAAACCCGACGATTATATAGCGCGGTCTTTCCAGACTTGTACTCGTTCTCAAGGCCCACACGTCGGAAGATGTTTGCCTTAAAGCTGGTAATTCGTACAGATCCCATTTACGATATGCCATTTGAATACTGGCATTGTTTCCTCCTTTATTAATGCGAGACAGTATTTTCAATTTTTGCTTGTCGTCTGGAATGATGTGACGAATTTTCCATTCGATTTTGTAGATACTAATTTCTGCCTCTACTTCGCCGACGTAACAATTGGTAAAAGTGCGAGCTATAATCATAATAAGCTCTTGTTTTACGTTGAAAACACCTTTTGCGTAATCTTCGGCGAATCCCATAAGATATTTTAAGGGTAATTTCCCGGAGAATACGTTACTTGCCGTGTCTACGATATCTTGGTTTGCTTCGTCGAGACCCCATCCGCACGTCATGAGAGATCTTTGTTGCAAACTTCCGAATGAAACCATGGTTTTTAATGTCGTCGTAACTCCAGGTTTACGAACCACGGCGACCTGCTCACCTCCCATCTCGTAGCGAATTTCATCGAACAAAAATGCGAGGGCATTATTTGATAAAAAACATCTTTTCGTTGCATCTATGGGTTTAAATTTTCCTTCGATATATATGTAACTTTCGGCGATATCCAGTATAATATCTTGAAAATTAATGGGGATACGGACTTCATCCGAATTGTTGAATGATGGAGATCCGTATGGTTTATACGTATGCTCTTCTAGACTAATAATGGAATTGTCCAAGATGGGCTCGGAGAAAACCTCTATTTTATCGCTGGTGGTGGAAATCATTTTCGCACTTTAAGACCGATTGATTTTAAAAATTTATAGTCTTCGGCAGATAACTGTTGAGATGTTTGTGATCTAACGTCTGGACGACGACTAACCTTGACGTTAACTCTTCTTTTACTTTTATTATGTTTCGGTGGTTCCACCATCTTAGTCGACAGCACACACAATTGACGATTGAAGCAAAAACCCATTTCTATGAAAGTTTCTTCAGTTCCAATTTCACGATTATTTTCTCGCCTTGAAAATTGATTAGATCACCGCTATCGTCCAAGATGCGAAGAGTAATGTTGTCGATAAACTGACGTCCTGCCGGCATTAACGGCATATAAATATTATTTTGTGGTTCTTTACTGATTTTGTAACCGGGCTCCACGTCGATATCGAATTCGAACAAGGTATGACCTTCCACCGAATTCATATATGCTCCGGAAATTATATTACAATCTACGCGTATGATGCGTACTTTCATTATTTCCACCATCTCGGTTGATTCGTGCTTTTTGTCTCTTTTTAACACTGTATGATTAAATCCTAACATTTTACCGATACTCGCCTCTCCCCGGAAATCTATAGTATATTGGGATTTCAGTTCACATTTCAGCGTATTATTATTAGCAACCAAGTAAAAGATTCCATCGTTCTTTTCTTCAGTTGAAATCCTCAAAGCCTCCAACATAGCTTTACCTATCTCATCTATTTCATAGGCCCCAGGTGGAATCTGCAATTGTATCGGCTCGGTGGTGTAACCCTCCTTCATGTAGGCAAACTTATTGTTGCTTTCGTCCACATTAAAAATTGAATTGTATGTGTAAAATCCCAGCAATGCCAGACCATATTTGTTTTCTCTATTTAATTCGACTGGTGGATAAAAATCGGCGCTTAAGACGCTCGAGTGTCCTGTTAGTGTGAACGTATAAGACATGACTAACCATTAAAACATCACACATCTCGGTTTTATTCTTAGCGGCAACATTTAAAAAGATTCATCGTCACACCTTTTCTCACTGCATTAGATAGTGATGTTTTTATGCTATTTTCTGCTTTTATGCGCACATCGCTGATTTTGCAATAACAACAAAATATTTTTCTAGCCGTAAGATCCTCATCAGTCATAACCTCGTTTAAATTGCTGCTGCTGCTGCTGAAATAATGTTTGCAACCGCACTGATATTTTAAAATATCGATATCGCTTTTAAGGTGCTCCGGCAACTTTTCCCAAACGAATGGAATTTCATTTGGGGCTAATGCAATCATTACTTCCTTGGGCATGTTTTCTAACTGTTTCACGGTCATTTTCCTTAATCCACCGGCTAGATGAAATGCTTTCAGTGATTGCAACATTTTAGTATAGTTATTGCGATCCATTTGCGGTGTTAATGGTGACGATGATGATGATGACATCTTTTACGCTGATGATTCGACAAGAAACTTTAAGCACAAATGTCCACACCAGACTGTTCCAAAATCCTGCTGACGATCGTATGTATAGTAAATAATTTTTGATGGTTCCGATCCCGTTTGTAGATATCGTACCAATTCGATCGGTGGGGGTAAATCGCCGAAGCTGTCATAATATGTTACTTTAGAATTATTTTTTCTATAAGCTACCCAATGAGTCCCTGCACCACGCGTACTATCCAAATTCACTATTGCTGCTTCGTAACGTCGAGGACCTTGTCTAGGTAATAAATCCCTCATATAAACGCCTCGAAAGTGTCCTATTCTTTTCTTTTTGGCATATTTTTCTATATCGATGTTAGATAGTGGTCTTCGAGGTAGGGATTCAATTAGTTTTTTGATCTACGATTTAAAAATAATCCCATACCTTTACGATATGGCTTTAGAAACAAACCATTTCCTTTCGATTTTAAATACAGGCCGGCACCGGTTTTATCTTCGCTGCTTTTTTTTACTGCTTTTATGGCGCGCACAATTCCCGCTGCCCCACCGGCTAATGAACCCAAAGCTGATAACCCGGCAAAAATTGGTATTAATGGTAATATTCCACCAGTTTTAGGAATCGGTATTATTCTCGGTGTACGAACCTTCCTTTTGCCACCTGCCGCTTTTACCGATCTACGTGCTGCCGACAGAGCTATTTTAGATGCATTCATGACATTTTTTTCCAACACATTTTTACTTCCGGCTTTTAATAATTCCCTTCGAACTGCTTGTCGAATAGCTGTTCCGAAACTGGCTTTCCGAACATGTCGATTTTTATTAACACCTTTCCTTTTTGTATGACGCGCGCCTTTACTAGATGTTTTTTTTGTTGATAATGATGATGGTACACCCATACCAAAACGTTGTTTTCCTTTCATAATGTTTGTAACTAACCAAGCTGCTGTTTTTTCACCTAAACTGGAATCTTTCGATTTTACTCTATTCCAAGCACTTTGTTCGAGCTCGTAATCCGCTCGATGTCTCGCACTTATGTTGTCTTTATTATGTAAATAGGCTAAATCGTGTTTTTTGCATGCGGCATCCAAAGGATTAATGCCTGGATCACCTCTTGTCACACGTTTTATTACTTTTGTTCCGGGTCCGCAATATTGATAACCAGGAATGTGTACCTCGAATGGTAATTTATTTATTAACGAATTCACAATACCGTATCCAGTTTTGTTGGAAACGTGAGACCGTCCACTTCGTTTGACGCTCGGCATCTGAATGACAGTTTTTGTGAAAAATTGCCTATAAAATATCAAATTTTCCTAAGATGCGCGTTATCGATCTTAAACAAAAACTTCCTATTGACAATCTCGATGAAAAAGTCGGACTTGGATTTGAAAAGAAGATAATGAAGAGACACGGTCCTTTACTTCCTTCCTCTATTCGCGGCCTGTTAATTGGTCCATCCAATTGTGGAAAAACTAATGTCATGATTTCGCTGCTTACACACCCCCTTGGGCTACGTTTCGAAAATGTCTATATTTACTCGAAATCTCTGTATCAACCGAAATATGAGTATTTAAGGAAAATTTTAGCGCCCATCAAAGGTTTAGGCTACTATGCCTTTAGTGATTCCAGTAATATTGTGGAACCGTCCGATGCAAAACCAAACTCTATATTTATCTTTGATGATGTTATATGTGAAAAACAAGATGTTATAAGATCGTACTTTAGCATGGGACGTCATAAAAATATCGACTCCTTTTACCTAGCGCAAACATATTCGCGAGTGCCTAAACAGCTTGTGCGAGACAACGCCAATTTTATTATTATGTTTAAACAAGATGAGTTGAATATGAAACACATATTTTCCGACCACGTTTCACCGGATCTAACTTTTACTCAATTTCAAGAAATGTGCTCAAAATGTTGGGATAATAAGTATGGATTTTTAGTAATTGATAAAGACAGTGATGTGAAATCGGGAAGATACCGCAAAGGATTTGATAGCTATATATTACTGTAATAATAAGAGAAAACGCTCATTTGATTGTTGAAACGTCCTTTGTTAACATCATGAATAACGCGATCGACTTAAAACGTAAACTAGTGGAAGCTACCAATGCCGTCAGAAAAAAATTTAAACAAATTAAAGCGGCTAAAGAGTTTAATGTTGTGGAATTGGAAAAGTTTTACGAACCCATTTCTAAGCCGTTGACAACTATATCTGATGTGGTTAAGCAACGTCAGCAGCAGCAGCAGCAGCAACAACAACAGCAACAACATTATCCAGCTACAAAGCCACATAGTCTCAGTACATCAGTGCAGTCGACTCAAATATCAGGTTTTCCCCAACCTACACATTCCTTTCAAACCTCCACACCTATTCAGCAGCAGCAGCAGCAGCATCGCATTTCAAAAGAAGATATTAGCCAATCGGTGTTTGATACACCCTCGACATCAACTAATACATCTCTCGCATCCGCTGACACCACAACTTCCGATACTTTAAACGCACACCTGAAAGGATTACGTTCGAAACCATCTCTATACGATACTGTATATGGTGTACGTTTTGGTTCAAAAACAGATAACAAAAATTTTATTGGTAATTTAGAGGTGCGTTTTCGAAATGGAAATATTGTCTTATACAAAAAAGAGAAAAATATTGCAGAATATGGTGGATCACCGGCACTTTATGATTTGTTATTTCTTAAAACACCCCCAAGTGTAGGCAAGGAACAACAACAATTAAGTGATAATGTACTTTCAACGTACAAGGAAATTTTGGAATCAACGAATGCTGTCTACAACAATTTTAAAAAAAGTGATGGTTTACGGGAGACCAGATGGAACAAATATTTACGAATTATTAAACCTCTGATAATGGGCACAAAATTAGGTGGTACTATTACAAGAAAAAATCTCTCGGAAAAACTACAGTTACCCACAAACAAGAAATTATCTTCGAAAAAATTTCAATATGTCTACTGGAACAAAGCTAAAGAGTTGGTGGATCGTTTACGTTTGTTGTGGAGTTCCAAAATGGCCGGTCACACTGGACACGAAAATGAAATTATGTCAATCATAGAGGAATTACGAGAAGAAGATATAATATATTAAGCTCAATATTTAATGATATTATTCAGTTCTTCCTTCGATCTGAAACCTTTAGTATTACTAATAATATGGAGCCCAGTCTAGAAAAAATCAAGATTGTTAATGAACTACATAGAACGGCTAGAAAAAATTTTGTAAGACGGCGCACGATAATAAAAGGATACAGAGATTTGTGGCAAATTGATTTGGCTGAAATGCAGCAGTATGCTGATGAAAACGATGGTTATCGTTATATTTTGGTCTGTATAAATTGTTACTCGAAATTTGTCTATACCAAAGCCATAAAAAACAAGACTGGTATAGAAGTTACTAATGCGATGAAAAGCATCATTGAAGAGGCATCATATACACCAACAAATCTGCAAAGTGATCAAGGAAAGGAGTTCTATAATACAAACTTTCAAGCCCTGATGAAAAAATATAATATAAATCATTATTCCACATACAGCACAAAGAAAGCTGCAATTGTTGAGCGAGTCATAAGGACTTTAAAAAATAATTTATATAAACAATTCTCGACAAGAGGATCTTACAAATGGATACATATATTATCGGCAGTAACAAAAACCTATAACCATTCGAAACATCGCACCATTGGAATGAAGCCTGCAGACGTGCAAGAAAAAACACATATTAAAGCATATGATTATTTAAAAATTGTACCTAAAAAATTTAAGTTTTCCATGGGTGACATTGTGCGTATTAGCAAGTACAAAAGCTTATTCGAGAAAGGATATACGCCCTCTTGGTCAACCGAATTGTTTAAAGTTGTAAAAGTTAACGTTACAAATCCACCTACTTACTTGTTGGAATCGTTAGAAGGTCAGCCTATAAGAGGGTGTTTTTACGAATCAGAACTACAAAAAACAAGCAGTCCTGACGTTTATCTAGTAGAAAAGGTCCTTAGACAACGCAAGAAAAATCACATCGAACAATTATTTGTCAAATGGCTAGGATTTCCCAACCACTTCAACTCTTGGATAGATAAAGCTAATATTGTTTAAATAACATATTGTATGACTATATTTTTTTTATTTAAAATGTAAAATAAATAAACAATATATTGTAAAATAAAGTTTTTTATTTCAATCTTCATTATTAAAAACAATGACAATAAAACATCATACACATAAATAACATTTCAATATTCTTGGAGGGAAGGTCCAATTCACCGACGACTACGACGTTATCTTCAAGGCTATGCCACTCGGAGTGCGTTCTCCTATTCTTTAACCTGCTTTTTTTAGATTTTTTTTGAAGTCGAGTCGTACGACAGTGCGCTTAATGAGTCATTTAAAGGCTGATGATAGAGTATTTTCTGCATAACTTCAATTTTTGTTTTAAGCTCACTATTATTTTTGTATATCATGGGGAGGACATCCTTGTTAAATATGTCACATATTACAGCTGCAAAATTGTAAAACTTTCTATTAACAAAGTGTTTTGTCACAGCATCGTCATCATCTTTAGGTTCGCCTAAGTTGGTTATGATTTTTCCACCCATATCATACTGCCCATCCGCTGTAAGTTTAAAACCAACCCCTTGTGGCCCAGATAATATATGATATTTTTCATTATATTTCTGACGACCAAATTTATCAATTGTGTTGTTTCCTCGACTCATTTTCAATCTTTACTAAACTATTTTATTTTTATTTGCCCTACTTATATTAAATATTTCAGCTGAGAAAAAGAAACACTGACTATGATCTACTGGGTTGGTATGTTTATAAAAGAAATAAAATAAAACTGTGATTGTAACAGATATTTATTTACAGTTATTTAATTGCACAAATACAAAAATTATAAAAAATTAATTTTCCATGTCTTCGTTTTCGTTGCTCAAAATTCTATCCCATCCGACACTATTTCGATCGTCAACGTCTTGGGCTGTTGCTGTTGCAGAAACCAATTCATATTTTGCAGCAAGCTCACCTGGTAAATGTGGAATATTGACGAGGTATTCTTTTAATTCTTCTTCAACCATTTCAGCACAAAATGTATCCATGTCTATGGAACCATATAAAAATTTGTCGCACAAGTGTGCCCCAGCCATAAAATTGATTGTATCCCTGATCTCGTTCTTATATTGATCTTTGGTTACATCAATATGCGACCAATCATTTACGCTATCTAACATATCGTGAGCCCTATTTCTTAATTCTCTCCCCAACCAAAATATGTATCTATCTACACATTCGTTGGCGGTCGTCGTCGTCGTCGTCGCATCAGCAGACATCTTTAACAGAAATAATGAACACGCGTAAGTATTCTGACATGTGCAACTATATTTTAAATTTAATTACATCCTTTTTTTCAAACAATTTACATACAATTTACTCCAATGAGCCAAAACGTAATAATGTTCGAGTATTGTTTCCAAAAACTCTAGTGCCCTGTCCCAAATAAGTTAGAGTGTATTTATCTTTAGTTTTACTCATAATATCTACAATATCGTCAGGTAGTGTTTCGGCCACACGTTTTGGTAAAAAAGTCTCAAATGTGCTATTATCACCGTCATCGTGTAAAGCCACTAAAAGAGTTTTACCAAATCGTGTAGTCATTGAAACCATCTTTACAATTTTATACACTTTGCCTACAATCATTTCGGTAACCTTTTTTTTCTCTAAAACCTCGAAATCTTTGCTAAACATTTCATTAATTTCATCTAGAGTTTCTTTTGCAATACTCATTATTGAAAAAATGGTATATAAATCCAAAAATTACCGTGAATATAAAAGCACTTTCAGAACACTACACGAACACAATATTTGATGTTTATGCCACTGATATCTGCGACTGTTTGAAGTCACTTCTTCTCCCACGAACCTTTATAGCGAGGTTTCAAGGTCGAATTGTAACAATGGTGGGGGTAGCTTAACGATAGAAATAGTGGGAGGAGTATTCAAGGTCAAATGACGTCACACATTTAAATTGGTATAAGGATAACTTCAAGGACAAAATATAATGAAACAAATAACTACATTTTATGTACTTTATTCATTGATTTTTTTCTGCCATTCTTCTATGCGTTTAACATTATCACCTAAACCTAATTTCCTTAATTTGTTCAATAATAAGTGTTTGTTTTTATTTCTAAGAAAATTCTTACAAACTATACTAGCTAAAAGACACACTTCGGCATGGTCCATATACTTAAAAAATACACTAAAGTCCTGAGCCTCCGAATCTTGCATTTCATATGCGTAAAATTCCGAACCGGCTGCAGAAATTAGAAATTCCTCGTACATTTCTCGCACTAAACTTTCCATATTAACTACTACTACGTTAAACTTAAGTCCTACACTCTAATTTCATCTAACACAACCGGATCTGCAATGAACCTAATCAGTTTTTCCAAACAGTCACTAAACCCCAACTTTTTTATCTCACGAACAAAGTCTTGTAAATTTATTGTTTTGCTGCAATATTTACGACATGCATTCGCAGCCTTTTCATATTCATAAGCCAAATCACAATAGCGCGACGCCCATTCTGCTCGACTTTTCATTGCATCATTGAAATAATTATTAGCCGTTTCAGTGAACTCATCGCCCAATTTTTTTACTGTCTCTTGCAAAGCACTATTCATATTATTCACTCATTTTTTACATTCACGACACTTTTTTATTGCTGGTGGTGGCCCATCTATATGATGACGATATATTTGTTCATAGTGAATGTAACAGGGTAAGCTTAACTGTAGTTCCTTGTTACACCGATATGACGCTGGCAGCTTATCCCAAATTTGCCGTAAACTCAGCGTATCAACGCAAGTTTTTAAATATTCGAGAGGAAAAAATGCTAGATCCTTCTCTTCAAAATCACACAAACTTTTTAAATTACTCTGATATAAACAAATTACTCTGCCGACTTGCTCTATAATTTTTTCTTTAGATAGTTCCGTATCTGACATTTCACACTGAATGAATGCAAGTAGACTCACACAATTTATAGAACAATTTGCAAGGTCAAAATCATTTCAAGATCATCCCACACTATTACAATGCACAAATAACTACTTCAAGGTCACACACCCAAGATGACCTTCAACAAAGTCAAGGTCGTCTCGACCAAGGTCAAGGTCAAGGTCACACACACAACCTTGAACACAAGGCCAAGGCCAAAGCACACGTGCACTTTCAAGGTCAATGACAAGGACATGTGGGCGGGGCCAAAGAGGGGTGAAGCAAGGTCAAGGTCAAGGTCGAGGAGTGGGGGGATCGAGCGAATCGGGTTATGTTCACTACTAACATCTTTGAATATAGCTAATTTTATAAGAGATTATTTTTATTAAGTTATTCGCATGTTCTTTAAATTTAAGTTGTCTATCTATGATTACTCCTAAATATTTAAACTTTTCCACCATTTCAATTATTTCATTGCATGCTTTAATAATAGGCTCTCCACGAGAAAAAGTTCTGTAATCATTCTCATTACAGATTATCATAAATTTGGTTTATTCCACATTTATTTTCAATTGGTTACAAGAACACCACCAATATAAATTTTGTAATGTAGAGTTAAGTGTGTCAACCAATTGAATACGATCAGAACATGCGAAATATAAAAGAACATCATCTGCAAAAAGATGTACACAACAATCACTAGATGTATTCACCATAACGTCAATATATATATATATATATATATATATATATATATATATATATATATATATATATATATATATATATATAAGAAATAATAATGGACTTAGCACACTACCCTGTGAAACACCCATGCTGCTCTCAATCTCGTCAGATAAAACGTCATTCAATTTCAATCTCTGTTTTCTTTTAATTAATTAATTATTCATAAATTTCAACACTTCACCCCTTATACCGACGCTTTCTAATTTTTTAAGTAGTCTTTCCCTATCTAAAGTCTCAAAGGCCCTCCTCAAATTTAAGAATATAGCACCCGTAATAAGATTGTGATCGAAACTGTGTTTCCAGTCATTAAGTACGTACTGCACTGCAGTTTCACAGCTATGCTTACCCTGAAAACCAGATTGCATACTATTTATAATTTTTTTGGCTTCTATGAATTCTAACAGTTGTTTTATCACTACTTTTTCCATTATTTTTTCAACACAACTAAGCATATTAACAGGTCGGAAATCAACAGCCCTGTAAGAATTATTTACTTTAGGAACCGGAACAATAGTCGATATTTTTAATTCATCGGGAATTTTACATGCTAAAAATGACGAATTGATCAAATTAAGAAGTGGTAGAGCTATATTATCAAAACAGCTCTTTAAAAACACAGCATTTATATCATCTGATCCATTTTTATTTGGTAGGTCAAAACCATCTCCTTAAGTTCCTCAACAGTAACAAGCTTAAAGGTCTCCATAAACGCGCCTCCATGTCTAGGTAAAATTGGAAAATCTGGTCCAGATTTGTCTATGTTCATGACTATTGCTCCAATACTGGTAACATAAAAGCAGTTCAATGAAGTTGCCATATCATTTGGATCTGAAATTATTTCATCCTCAATTTTCAGTTGCAAATAACTGTTAGTTTTACCTTCATTAGGAAGCAAAGTTTTTAAAATATTCCACAATGCACGGGAATTACTTTTATTTTCGGTTATTCTATCTTTATAATATTCTCTTTTTTCCTGGCGCATAACTTTCACCGCAATATTTTTTTTTTGTTTGCAGATCTCCAAATCCTCAGATGTTCCAGAACTTACATACCGCTTATAACTAACATCTCTGGCATTTGTAGCAGCCTTAACTCTGTCATTCCACCATTCCTTGTATTTTGAATATATTTTAACAGTTTTTTCTGGTGCAACATCATTAAAAATGTTCTTCAAAGTTGAGTAAAAGTAGTGGTATTTGAGGTCAATATCAAATATTTTATAGTTCCAGTTTAGGTTTTTGCAAGATTACAGCCGTTAAATAAAGGAAAACAATATAACGATCTATGATTCTGGGTGTTTTTATGACTTGAGCCACGCTCTTTTCAAAAATGATTAGTAATTATCTTGTATGTCCCCTCTATTCTGTATACTGGATGTTAAATTTTCAATTATATCCTGGGGAATATTCTATTATTCTGCAATTACTGCATCCATTAGTGGATTATGGTAAATGGATAAGGGATTAAGTAGTGACCATTTCATCATCGATTCAAGTCTTCTCTAGGGAAGAGCATTATCCTGCATAAATAAACAATTTAGTTCTAAAAAAGGAACAAATGGTAACACTTGTTTGACTACGATGTTTTCCAGATAATAATTCGTATGTAGGTCTCATACATATAATGTATTAATCCTGCGCGTTCTTTGAAGCAGATTCTTCCGCAAAACATTTCACAGCTTCTACGTCAAGTTTGAAAAAAATGTTTCTCCTTTCACAGCCCGTCCCATTTTATTTTATTTTTTTTTACAGAAATGTTTTCATAAAAAATAACCCGAATATAACTTGTTGAATTTCGAGGGAGACCTTGAAAGTAAGTTTTTTTAATGGGAAACCCTTTTTAATTACAGAAATAGGAAGCAGAAAAAAATGCATGTAAAACGATAAAAATGACATATGACATAATCTATTGGTATTCAAGATCCGCTTGTCTCATGGATGCGAAGCCATCTTACGGGGAAAATACAAATTGTGCAATATGAGAACTACTGGTTACGTGAATTCAGGATGCAATCTGGGGTCCCTCAAGGAGCCCATTTGGCCCCTCTTCTGTTCAACTTGTGTTTGAATGATGCTGTCGACTCATTTTCGCATGAAATGACACTGCTTCTTGCCGACGATTTAAATTTTTTTAAGAGCATTATATCTCAACAGGACTGCACCGATATGCAGTCTGATTTGGATGCATTTAGTGTATGGTGCACGACTAACAGAATGTACCTAAACGTCGGAAAATGCAGACAGTGCGGTTTTGTAGAAAAAAGACTTTAATTAAGCACCATTATAAGATTGACGGTATGTCTGTAGAATTGACAGATTCTATATCTTTTGTTACACGAAATCTATCTGACTTCAATGATATCTTAAAAATGCTTATTGCAAGATTGTGAGTTCTGTATTGGAGTATGTCTCACCAGCATGGTCACCTTTCTACAATGTGTACCAACTGGAGCTAGAAATGGTGCAAAAACTCATTTTGAGATTTGCAGCCTATAAATTAGTTATTCCTAAAGAAAATATCTACTACCAGTGGCGTAAATAACGACCCTGCAGGCCCTGCGAGGGGTAAGGAGGGGCGCAGCCAATCCAGAGGCGCCCTCAAATCCCTTGATAAAAGTCAATAAATACGAAGGATCAAGACGGGGCAAAATAGTAGGGCGCATTCAAAAATATACGGGGCGGTGCACATACTCTTAGTTACACCACTTTCTATTACCCTCATTTACTACTCCAATTAAATTTGAAGCCTCTTGAACATCGCAGAGACTACTTCGATTTACTTTATCTATTTAAAATAGTTAATAGTATAATAAATTCTCTAGAATTGCTAAAGCCTATTCGCTTCAATGTACCGCAAAGAATATGTCCGCCTAAATAGATTGTGATTTTTAGCTAACACGTTATCCCGTGATCATGTTGATCTGGACATCTTTAGCATGTCTTTAAATAGTTTCAAAAATTTGCTAAAGCGGTATCTGTAATGTAAATTTTAATATTTCACTGTTTGTGTACTGTAATTAAATTTATACTTTGGATTTTTTGGTAGTTTTGATCTGTCTAGAAACTTGTTTGTTAGTTACAAAGTGCTGTAAATTTTTAAATTGGTTTAACCGTTAATTTATTTATATATGTTTTCCTTTCATTTAGAGGTCAAATGTGTTAAATATGTCTGAAGTAAACAAGCTTAAACGCCAAAATTATTCAGGTATGGTGATTATCGAGTAATTTTTAAGGACCTTTTGACGTCCAGTTTGTTTTATGAATAGAATTCCGCAAATCCAGGCTGTCATTAGAAAAGGGTTAAAAAGCTGGTGACCTTGACCCTCACTTTCAAAGTAATTTAACGATCGCATCGGGCTAATCCGATGACAACCCCTATTTATAAATCCATGTCGTAAATGAAAATTACCTCCCCAGGTTATTAGTAGGTCAAATTATTCCTACGGAATATCACTTTTCATATAGGGATTCCTCTTCATATCACTGAAAGAGTACTAAATTCATCGTTTTGATTATTACATGTATCAGGAGTCAATTAGGTATAAAAAAAAATATTCACACCAGCGTCTGCATTTAGTCATCGCTCAAGACTCATGATTTGGGAATAGCAGGATGGATTTTCAGGACCCATTTCGGTCCAGCCAATATAAGGTAAGGCCGTGAATAACCCGACTAATGAAAGCAAGATTCTGAAAAAAAGCTTACCTGTGAAGGTAATTTTCACTGACGGCATAAAAACATATCTAAAAGTGGAATTTCGCGTACTGTAAGTATCTGATTTTAAAAATAGAGCTTATCATATGATTAACACAATAACTTTGAAAGTGAAAGTCGAGGTGTTCAGATTTTTACACTTTCTTTGATGTCAACCTCTGTTACTTCCACTATGAAATTAAGGGGTTGTATTCATAAAGCTATTGAATAAATAACCCTAGACTTTTACCACTTATGGACGCCTTGACAACTATTTTTGATATTTTTGGCGAGAGCGCAAGATGAGAAATTTCTAAATATCAAATCCAACTCATTTAATAAATTTAGTTATAGTAAATAGTAGTAAAAAAGCACGAAATGAGACGATACAGTGTTGCCGTGCTGGATAGTACTTTACGGGTACAAGTTTTTAATCCCTCCGTTTATATTCATTTAAATTGCCATGAATCAGACGACCACTTTATATTCATATTCATGAATTTTTATGGATATGAAACAATACTATATATTATCCATTTTTTTAGATTTAACGGGTGATATACTTGAGTTTTTGGAAATGTAAAATATGAAAAGAAAGAGCGTCTAAATTCGAACGGTATGTATACATGTATATATATATATATATATATATATATATATATATATATATATATATATATATATATATATATATATATATATATATAAATAGATAAGTTTTTGTCCGTGTAATTAAAAATAAAATAGCATAAAATCTTGGATAAACGGACGTGAAATTTGTCAATCCAGATCATTCTCGCGTTAAAAAGTGCGGAGCACTCCAAAGTATGGGGTCCGAAAGATGGCGACAGCGCTGTTTCGTCGTAATACGGGACTTGTCAGGCCACCGCATTCAGTACAAACTATCATCTCGCCTTTGCATCCTATAAAGCTGAATTTAAAATCAAAAATAGCAAACAAGACGACAAAGGTGACATCTCGATGGTTCACTTGATAACACAAGACCACACAAATTAACAAAGTTTGTAAAAACCGCCATGTGGTGGCGCGACGGTGAATTAAAACAAAAATATATACAATCGAGGTAGCGCGTTTCGTGTACTCGAAATTCAATATGAGAGACTAAAAATTTCATATTTTTCTAATTTTGTCCACAATTGAAAATGGATGTTTTTGAGAGCGTAAAATTATATTTTTTGGATTCTTCCAAGAATTGGGTGGCGCTGAATTTTGGGGGTTGTTATCACTCTCTAGAAATGTAATTCAAGATGAAAAAAATTCCTGTGACATATTCTTTAATGTACCACAATATATCACAGAAAAAGAGAATGAGTTTTTAAACTTTTTCACGGAAAGCTGCAAGGCGGAGTTTAACCCTTTGAAATGGTAGATTTCCATTATATGCCATTCATACTTAACGTTCCTAATGGTTTGTATTATTGCTCGTAATAAAAAAAATACTTTTCATGTCTTTTCAAAAAATGTTAAAAAGTAGTAAAGCTCGTAATAAATAATTGTGGAAAAAGCAGATACCCGTTAACCTAATTTTTTAAATTCACATACAATTAAGAGTTATTGATTAAATTAAGTAAATTTCAACATTTACGAATGAAAACAGCGAAAAGCAATAACGTTATTACCCTTATAAAGAAATATAAAGCAGCCCCTTACTGAGAAAATTATGTATATCAATCCCTTTTCGTAAACTTAATAATATGGATGATTTTTTTTGAAATAATCTGCCTTTTAAATTATACATTATATGAAAATACAACTCAAAACGTAAATATATATTGGATATTTTTTGGTTTACTCCAACATATTACAAAATGAAAGAAATCGAAGGCAGACCCAAATGTCCCAAGAAAAATTTTTCTATAAGTAAAATTTAAAAATATTTTTTAAAAATAAATATTATCAAAACTTACCTATATACAAAGCGCCCTAAAAGAGAAAAATTCATTTACTACAGAAAAATACTTTATTGTTTATAATAAAAACTTTCTGCAGTCTGCACCACTGAACTCAACAAACAAACGGAATAACTCCTTCTAAATAATCGAATTAAAACTAAAACAGAAACTAAAATGGCGGACAAACTAATAAAACCGAGTTTGCGAAAGAGAGAGCAGACAATACCTTATAGCAGTGATCTCAAGTCATAGGTTAAATTAGGCAACCAAAATACATTGAAGGGTGTCGTTTTGCCGAAGATGCAAAGTTGTCATATTTCGAAGAAACATTCAAAAATACAGATTTTATCATATCATAAATGTAGCACTGTGAGCATTATTTTAACAATAGGCCTATATTATACCATTGTTACAGGGGTGTTTTTTTCTCAAAGAACAAATACATTTAAGTTACTTTCTATACTATATTCAAGAACTAGAGAGAGTAATAAAACTGTCACCGAAACCTCTGACGTACCTGCTCCAGTGCCGCAGGTAACTGAGGACTGCCATAAATCTAATTATATTTAATTATATTTCAATATTATAGGATTTTATAAATTTACTTTAACAATAAATAAAATATCTCATAGTTCAGTTTAATTTCTGTCAGTGATCAAAATACATCTTACAGTGTGTCCTTAGTGATTTATCTTGTTTTCGCTTATTTTTATGTATTATCTGAGATTAGTGAGATACCCAAAAGATATGGCTTCCCCCTCGTATATTATTTCCAAAATCGTTAAATCAGGGCATTTTTTCCTCAGCGAAAAACATATTACGATGAATGTTTATGATGCCTTAAGACATCAATATCCAGATAATAACCTTAAAAGTTCTGTTGAGATGTGTTCCTAAATGACAGTTGTTGGAAAATTTACTGTTTATCGAATACTGAAAGAGAAAAAGACGACTGGAATTGTTAGTGCTCCTAAGTCACATTTGGTCACAGGAAGACGAAAAACCCCGTTGGAAGAAGAGATGAAAACGGCAATAAGAAGAGAGTACATACATTTTATTATGAGAAGCAGATCCCAACCGTTGACAAAATTCTAACTAAAATCAATGAAGATCGGGATTTACCTGAAATTAAAAGAACTGAGCTCTGGAAATGCTCAGATAGGAAATCTGTTCTTATAGATCGTCCGGAAACTGTCCGTTGGAGAAGGAAATATCTCCGAATAATTAAGTAACATCGCGATATGGGCTCAAGTAAAAGATAGAGTTGCTAGAAATAACACAAATTACAAAATTAGTGATTTAACTGAACTTTTGAAAGATTTTTTTGAATAAAGTTACTGCGGAAAATTGGGAAAAATCCATATAATAAAAGATTAAAACAAAATGTGGAAACTAGATCTCATGATCGGTGAGATAGCTCCACTGACTTGGATTACGAATTAGATAGGTAATGTTTACCAGTGTAAATACAATTTATTATTTAAATTTTTGTTTTTGTTGTATTTTATTGTTTAATGTTGTTTATTTATATATATATATATATATATATATATATATATATATATATAAATATATATATATATACATATGTGTGTGTGTGTGTGTTTCACTCTTTTATTTTATATATATCTAAATGCAATTAACTGTAATTTTTTATTTATTGTATTTGTGTCTTTTTCTTAAGCGCGTAAAATTAACACTGTGTTTTATTTTTTTGGGGCTATTGGATTAGATATCAGTGCAATAGAAATAAAAATAAGTAAGTCTAATTTTAACATTAACCTATAAAAATTAATTACATTTTAATCCCGTTTTAGTGTTTAATCGTAATTCTGTAGATGGTCTAAGAAGTAAATAAACTGAATCGTCAAATGTCCTAAAAGTGTTTTTAATTAATAATAAAATGACCCATAGTCTCAAAAATATTTCCATATTATGTGGACGAATTTATTTTTTTATATGTTTAACCTTTTGTAAAGGGTGTTTTTTATAGAGGTATAAAACTTTAAGTTGGCAACACTTTTTTAACTGGCGGCCATTTTGTCAGCTGTCAAGTGATTTATGTTTAGTTTGGTTTGGCATTTCAACATGAATAGACTGACGCCTGAACAACGCTTCCAAATTGTGGAAATTTATTTTGAAAATCATGTTCGAAATACGTGTCGCGCACTACGTCCATTTTACGGTCAACATAATCGTCCATCAGAGCAATTAATTCGATTAACTATGGAACGTTTTCACACCACATTTACTCTAAATGATAATACGCATCCACAGAGACGTCGTACAGTGCGTACAGAAGAAGTCATTGCTGCTGAAGAGCATAGCGTAGAGGAAGACCCGAATCAGTCTATCCGCCATCGTGCAAAGGAATTGGATATGTGTCCATTCACTTTATAGAAGATTTTGCGGAAAGATCTTGGTTTGCGTGCTTACAAAATCCAACTCGTGCAAGAATTGAAGCCACACGATCACCTAGCAAGGCGTAGATTCGGTGAATGGGCCCAAAACAAGATTGCCGTTGATCCAGATTTTCATAAGCGAATTTTGTTTAGCGATGAAGCTCAATTTTGTTTGAATGGATACGTCAATAAACAAAACTGCCGTATTTGGAGTGATGATAATCCTCAAGTGTATGTTGAGACACCGTTACATCCAGAAAAACTGACTGTTTGGTGTGCTTTATGGGCTGGTGGAATCATTGGTCCGTACTTCTTTAAAAACGATGCTGGTCAGAACGTTACAGCCAATGGTGACCGCTGTAGAGCCATGATTACTGACTTTTTCGTTCATCAATTGAACAACCATGATGTGCAGGAGCTGTGGTTTCAACAAGATGGCGCAACATGTCACACAGCTCGTGCTACAATTGATTTATTGAAGGAAACGTTTGGTAACCGCATAGTTTCACGTTTCGGACCCGTGAATTGGCCTCCAAGATCGTGCGACTAACGCCGCTAGACTATTTTCTGTGGGGATATGTGAAGTCGCTAGTCTACGCCGATAAGTCCGAAACGATTGATCAATTGGAGGACAACATTCGCCGCGTTATTGCCGATATACAGCCACAAATGTTGGAAAAAGTCATCGAAAATTGGACCTCCAGATTAGACTACGTCCGAGCCAGCCATGGAGGTCATATGCCAGAAGTCATATTTAAATTATAATGCCAGAAGGTTATATTTCGAATAAAGTAAATTTCATATCAATTTTAAAAATTCCTCTTTGTTTTATTCCATTTAAAAGTTCTATACCTCTATAAAAAACACCCTTTATTTACTATAATGGATATTTCATAAGTATGTAAATAATAACTTAAAATTTTTTGAGACAATAAGGCTAAATTTTAGTCTGAATATGCCTAAAACAGTTTTTATGCCAAAACTAAAAATAAAAAAAATAAAGTTGTGATTTATGTTAAATTTGACAAAATTATTTCTATTTTGTAATGTATTTGAATTATTAAGAAATCATTAGAAACAAAATAATATTATTATAACTATTTAGTTCTATTTTGAGCTTATGACCGAAATAATATTCTATGCCATAAATAGTGATAAAATAAACCTCCTTCCGATGCCTATGACAATGATTAAAATCCTTTGTAACATTTCACAGTTCCAAATATCTATTCGTATCCAACCCAAATAGTTTATTATTATAGACCGGTATTTTTGATTATAAAATTTCTAACTCATTTCTATAAATAATATATGTGTCTAACAAATTTTGCCAAAGACACCGGACTAAAGAACACAGGTAGTTTGCGAAGAAAAAAAGGGTCAAAAATGATTTATTACTCTCTCTAGTTCTTGAGTAGACTATAGTTTGTAGTTTTGTACTTGATGTTCTATAAAAAACATGTAGCATATTGTTTGTGATATTTAAGAATTGGCAACATTGTGACTTCAATAAAAGGTCGCTAGGAAGAGGCAACTGTGCATTTTAGGTCGGTTACAAGGAGGATTTTATCCTCTTTAGTCGGTTTGCCATGTTTTGAACGGAAATCCCACAATTAAAATTCTTTTATACTTGTTACAAAGGCATGTATATAACATTTTATTATTGATATTCAATCATTCGCAACATTGTAATGATAAATGAGTTATGTCCCAAAGTTCTGTCCATTTTATGAGCGTCAAAATAACAGTATTAACGTAATAGTCTAGGATTATTTAGTCAATGATAAAACAATCCGGAGTCAAAAATACCTAGAAAATCGAAAGTCAAGGTCATGGCCACAGTTGGGCCAGACACTCGGTGGTAATTAACTTTCGTCTGAATAATTTTGTAGTTCAAGTCTGCTTACTTCAATTTACCACAGTTGATGATCTCTAAATAAAAGCCTATAAGCCATTTTTCTTACTTTTCATTTCTGAAATAAGGGAAGGTTTCAATTTAAAAAAAAAAAAGCATTTGCCCTTGAAATAAGCTTCAAGGTACTACCCAAGGTTAAATTTATCAATGTTACCGTTAACAAAAACGGCTTTATTAGGTTTATTTTTTTATGAAAATGCTTCGGTAAAAAATTTCCACTGCATTTAATATATATCTAGTTCTCTCCCAGCCAAAGAACAAACCAATCAAATAAAATTAAACAATATCCCACAGTAAACACCTTTCGAGTGTGCAACACTGATAACAGAAAGCAGTAAATATATTAAGGATTTGTTTGTCATTGAACGAATGCAAAGTAAGATAAACCAAATGGATAAACATTAATGAAATTGCAATTTACTTTTAATTAAAAATATGCTATTGCAAACCTGTTCAAATCGCCAGGGAAATTATTACTAATGGATTAAATGCATACTTTTGAAGCTAAAACTGCGCTATTTTAATTAATATTTCAACCATTTACATTCCGAGTATCTTTAAAATACAAAATTTACGGCGTAGAGACTAAAGAACCAACGGAACATTGCGTCCCTTTAATTCATCTTGCTACTTCTTACAAATATAGAAAGATAATTTATAATACACTCCTGGACAAAACTAAAGGGCTGATAAAATAGGAAAAAAACTCATTTTCGTCTTTTTTAAAAACCTGTCTTCCGAATTTAAATTATTCACATTAAGAACTGAAATTTTAACTGTATTTTTTTTTAAATACATGTAAAATTGTTTAAATAAAAGCCTATTTGAATGGTGGTCCATCCGTTTACAGGGCGCTGGACTAGGAGAAGCCGGCACTTGCGCGCTACAAAATAGCGGTAAGAATAAAATCGATATATGATAACTCTCACAAGGAAGGTACCTGAAGTGTCCAGCTCCGCTTTTAATGAAACTTCAATATGTTGTAGAGGGTACAAAAATAAGAGACACATATTTTTTTTATCTGCGGAGATTTATTATAACAGGGTGAAAACCGCCCCCAAAGTTCAGCCCTAAAAACAGTATTTTTGAAATATCTCAGGTTCTAAGTGAGATATTTTCACAAAACAAAATGAGAGTTGCGAAGTAGTAGATATCTGTTGGACTTCCATTGTCTTTATTTTTGTTGAATATCACGACGTTTCGGCTAGTAGTTATCTCTAGCCATTTCCGAGTGAAACTAAATAAATCCCTTAGCTACATGACTATACTAAAACTAAATACGGTAGAGTATGACTGAGATGGGTGCAGTTATGCCTGCTATGCCAAAATCCCATTTTTATGCTGCATTTAGTTTTAGTTTACAATTATTAAGAAGTAGTTTCCCAAAAAATTTACGAAGTTTTAAAGAAAGGAAACTATACACCTCTTGCTAAAGATCCCACATCTGCAATTGAAGGAAGAATTTATCGCGTTCTTAAGAAACATGAACGGTATATTCCTGAAAGGATCCGGACTCAGTTGACGCCACACCATAACAAAACTCCACATCTTTATGAACTCCTGAAAATACATAAGCAAGACATACCCTTACGACCTATCACGAGTTCCCGGAACTCTCCGACTTCTGAACTTGCCAAATTTCTTCTTCCAATCCTGAGACCATTACAAGGAAATACATCGTCCTGGGCTTCGAACATACCCCTGTAGAATTAGCATAACGTCAGAACTAGGGCCCGGTTGTTTGAACACTGAATAACGTAATAATATTTTTATTTATATTTGAAAAAGTGTTGATAAACAGTAGAAATTTAATTTCTTGATACACACATACCGATTTTATGTTGTCCTTTTCTAATTGCATTATTTAAACGAGTATCATATAATAATCGGTACGTCAATTCTGATATGAATATATGGTTGCCTAAATTATTATTATTGTTGTTTTCAATATGCAAACAATATTTACCAATAAAAATAAATTTTTAAATCCTCTTTTTGTTAATATTAATTGTAAACTTCGCATTTATAGTAATTTCTAACACTTAAAAACACCGAAAAAAGTCTCGACAAGCAATTAAACTGAAAGAAAGGATATGTAAACATGTTTATGTCTGTCAAACATCAAAAAAGCGTCTCCCCCACCGACCGTAAACAGCCTTCAAACAAATCCATTGTTGTTTAAATCTAGGGTATGATCGAAGGTCCTGGGTTAAGAACTCGCAGCATTTCGAAGAAATTATACGTGAAATAGATGTACAATCGGAAGACCATTTTATTAGCTTTGACGTGGAAAGCCTATACACCAACGTTCCAGTTAAGAAGTCACTAAAAATCATAAGAAAGAAACTTGAAGAAGATCAGACCTTAGCAGAAAGAACATCTTTACCACCGCACGCCATTATGGACTTGTTGGAAAGTTGTTTGGCTAATTCCTATTTTCAAGAAAAGGAAAAATTATACGTCCCGGATGATGGACTACCGATGGGATCTTCACTCTCACCGGTGGTCGTGAATATTTTCATGGAATGGTTCGAGACGTTTGCAATTCAATCCACAACTAAGAAACCAAAGTTATGGCTCAGATACGTAGACGATAATTTTATTATTTGGAGTGAAAACGACGAAGAACTTCGAAACTTCCTTTTTCATCGCAACAATATCAGCCCAACAATTAAACTCACAATGGAGAAAGAAGTAGAAAATAAATTACCATTCTTAGATGTCTTGGTTGAAAGAAATGGCAAACAAATTCGAATTTCGGTTTACAGAAAAGCCACGCACACAGGACAATACCTTAATTATTCATCTAATCACTCCAACAACTCCAAACAAGGAATTATAAGAAATCTCGTAGATAGAGGCTTAATTCTCTGCAACTCCAACGAGAACTTGATGAAAGACATAGATTACATTGAAAATGATCTGACAGCCAACGGATAACCAGTATATCTAGTGGATAAATTTCTAGAACAACGCAGAAATAGGACAATATCGACAACGAATGAAGAACGAAAACTAGTATTGAACATCCCCTATGTTAAAGGAATTTGAGAAAAAGTTAGAAGGATAGGAAAACGATATAAACTCAACGTTGTTTTCAATTCAAATAACTCCCTGAGAAGTCGGCTCACTAGAGTCAAACCAGCAACTCAAAGGGACATGAAGAACTGTGTATATCAGATACCATGTGAATGGGGCAATTCCTACGTTGGCGGAACAAAGAGACCTCTTGACGTAAGGATCAAAGAACACCAAAAATGCACATCTCGAGGAGAAATAGAAAAATCTGGTGCCGCCAACCATGTCCGGACTCATGGACACCACATAAAATGGTCTAAAACTAAAAATACTACACCGAGAACAACATTGGAGAAAACGGAAATTCAAAGAAGCCGCGGTTATACATCAGAACCCGAGTTGTTTTAGTAAACATCTTTAGATATAAGAGAAGTGTGGAAACCACTTCTTAATAATTGTAAACTAAAACTAAATGAAGCATAAAAATGCCATAGCAGGCATGACTGCACTCATCTCAGTCACACTCTACTGCATTTACTTTTAGTATAAATAGTCATGTAACTAAGGGATTTATTTAGTTTCACTTGAAAACGGCTAGAGATAACTACTAGCCGAAACGTCGTGATATTCAACAAAAATAAAGACAATAGAAGTCCAACATATATCTACTACTTCGCAAGAAACATCGTTGTATATGACCTTCAAACAAACAAAATGAGAGTTACTCAGAGATATTCAAAATGATGTTAAACTATGGTATTTTCACCCTCAAGAATATCATCCCTTATTTTTTATTAGGGTAAACCATATATTTAAGCACATAATTTAATTCTAAAAATTACGAAATTTAATGGCGTTGTTTGAAAATATTTTTTTCACGAATACCATAAGTAACTTAAGTCGACGGGTTTCGGGGTTTCTAAAAATAAACTACTAAAAGAAAGTGAGCCACCCCTAAATACGTTTTTTTAAATTTCAAGTTCTAATTGAGATGTTTTTACAAAACAAAATGAAAAATACTTGTTATTTGAAATGATGTTGAATTGTGGTATTTTCAGCCCCAAAGATATCATCCCTTATTTATTATAACGGCAAACCATCTATTAACGCATGTAATTTAATTCTAAAAATTATGTCGTTGACATGTTTTGGGGTTTCAAAAAATGAAGCAGTAAAAGAGGGTAAGTCACTCTCAAATACATTTTTTTAAATATCAAATTCTAATTGAGATTTATTTACAAAACAACGTGAAAATGACTATTTAGTTAAAGTGAGGTTATACTATATCGTTTTAACTTCATAGATATCATCCCTTATTTTTATAAGAGTTAATTTTGAAATTCATTTACATAATTAAATTCTTGGACATTACGCATTTAAATCAAATTTGTTGATCATATTTTTTTACGATTAGAATAAGTAACTTTAGTTGATGTGTTTCGGGGTTTCCGAAAATAAACTAATAAAAAAGTGTGCCATCCCTAAATACGTTTTTTAGTATCTCCAGTTCTAATTAAGATATCTCTACAAAACAAAATTAAAATTACTTTTTATTCAAAATGATGTTAAACTATAGTATTTTCACTCCTAAGGATATTATCCTTATTTTTTATAAAAGTAAACCGTCATTTCATACATGTACTATTATAATAAGTTACAGACATGAATGCTTAACCAATGAAATAAATTTATATTTTAATTAAAAGAAAAAAATTCACTAAGCTCTGTAACGTTCATATCAACTGAAATTTGGCAAGGAATAATTAATTATACATGTATGAACTCACATCCTTCGAATGATAGCCTTAAGGGTGAAAATACTATGTTTAACTTCATTTCAAATAACAAGTAATTTCCAATTTGTCGCGTAAAGTTATCTCAAATAGAATTGGAGATGCAAAAAAAAAGTATTTGAGGGTCACTCACCCTTTTTACTAGTTTATTTTTAGAAATCCAGACACATTACAACTTAAGTGACTTATGTATTCGTGAAAAAAATATTTTTAATAATAATAATTCTACTAAATTTCGTAATTTTAACAATTAAATAACGTACGCAAATATGTTGTTTACCCTAATAAAAAATAAGGGACAAATTTGAATTGAGATTTAAGAAAAAATAGTATTTGGGTGTGGCTCACCCTCTTTTACTAGTTTTCTTTTAAACCACAAAACCCGTCAACTTAAGTTACTTATGGTATTTATGAAAAAATATTTGCAAACAATTATATTAAATTTCGTAATTTTTAGAATAAAATTACGTATGCGAATAGATGGTTTACCCTTATAAAAAATTAGGGAAGATAGCGTTAGGGGAGGAAAAAAACATAATTTAACACCATTTCGAACAAAAAGTAATTTTCAATTTGTTTTGTAAAAATATCTCACTTAGAAGCTGAGATATTTCAAAAATACTGTTTTCAGAGATAAACTTTAGGGGCGGTTTTCACCGAGTTAAAATAAATCTCCGCAGGTAAAAAAAATACGTGTCTCTTATTTTTGTACCCTCTACAATATATTGAAGTTTAATTAAAATTGGAGCCGGACACTTCAGGTACCTTTCTTGAAAGATATTTGCTCTTTATAAAATCAGCATTCCTTCATTCTAGCGTTGTGTGAATGAGCAAACCAGCACCACGACTTTGATAGGCTTATATTTAAATAATTTTACATCTATTGCAAAAAAAAATTGTATTCTGTAGTCTAAGCTTTTACCTGAGAGCCAATCCAATTTTAACTCTTAATGTTAAGAAACAACGATGCAGAACTTTTTGAAAAAAAGGTCTATCTCCATTTCTGTTGGTCCTAGAGCGCTAAATTTTTTTTCAAATGTGCATTTTTACCCAGAAGATTTCTAATGTCATCAATTTGAAATAAGTAGCGTTCGAAATAACGTAATCATTTAATTTGTTTAAAAGCGGAAAAAAGTATCTTTGTTGTCGTACATTTGAACAATTTATCTTGTAATTTGATACTTAAGGACCATCATTGGAAACCTTCACGGAAAAATTGTACGATTCGCAAAAAATAGATCCTTTTATGTCTCCTTAAAAAAATCTCCAAAAAGAAAAATTACATTTACAGTTAACATTTTTCGAAACAATTCAAAATTGGCAGGCTCTTGACTATAACATTTGGTCAATTAGACACTAAAATAGTCGAACACATAACGTTTCTTGGACTTCATTTAGATGAATTTCTGAACTAGCCACATTATATCTCTGTTCTGATACAAAAACTGAATTCAATATTGAATTAGAATCGTTGCTAAACATATGAATGAAAATATTGTAAAAATATTGTATGATGCCAATTTTGATATTTTTTTTTTTGATGCAAACAGCCAAATGAATAAGATATTTGCCAATAGTGGATACAATATACTTGACTGACTGACTCCGTAGCACTACAACCCAGGGTGGGTCTTGACTGCCTCGACTATCTGCTTCCACCTAGAACGGTCTTATGCCAGCTCCCTCCATTCTCGCTGGTCAACTTCAAAGATAGCTAGATCCTTGTAGATGTTATCTCTCCATTTAAGCCTAGGTCTTCCCAGTGGTCTTTTTCCTTGTGGTGCTTCCTCCCATACCTGTTTTATTAGTCGATCGTTTTGACTCCTTTGTATATGACCTGCCTATCGCAGTCTTCTGGACTTTATTTCTTGAATGATATCAGGGCTTTGATATATTTGCGCAAGCTCTATGCTGCTTCTCATTCTGTGACGGCCTGTTTCAAGGTCTCGGATACAATATACTTGTAGTTAGATATGTAAAATACAATTATGTAAGAGAAACTTACTTCTTAACCAACTGAAAAAATAAGGACCAACGTACACTGTTCTAACACAATTAGAGACTGTTGTATGAACGACGGCCCACAGAATATCTCACCTATAGATTCCGTCAAGGTTTAAGTTCCAATATAAGATCCGAAATATAGAAAGTACGTAAAAGGTCTCTGGGAAAGGCAGCGGCGAAACCCGCTGATGAGTCCGTCGCCGTTAGCCAGGACGGAACACCATACCTTTTAGTGGTTTATTATTGTAAAATGCAATTTATGAATCGTATATTTGCAATATGGCATCCCTGGTGGGGACCGATGTAACAGGACACTATAACGCCGTTACATCGAGTGTTGGGTAAAAGCACTGGTCCCAATAAAATAAATCACTAAAAGGGTAGTATCCGTTCATATGTTTCCTCAGGCGTCAGACTTTCTATATAATTAAGATTAAGATTCATTTAAAATCTTAATTACGTATAAAGCTTAGCCTTGGCGGGGCCGTGTTGTATGAACGACCGCCCACAGAATATCTCACCTGCAGATTCCGTCAAGGTTTAAGTTCAAATTTAAGATCCGAAATATAGAAAGTACGTAAAAAGTGTTTGAGAAAGGCAGCGGCGAAACTCACTGGTGAGTCCATCGCCGTTAGCCAGGACGAAACACCATAACTTTTAGTGGTTTATTATTGTAAAATGCGATTTATGAATCGTATATTTGCAATAAGTCAAAGCACTATCTCAGATTGCAAGAATATCAGGAAAGGGTGGAAGCCCTTCCTATGGTGGTGGTGCACCGCCATCTATAGACCGCTTTTGAACTTGTTGGTTCTCATCAGTATATAGACCAGAGCACCTTAGCATTGGACAAATAAATCCTTTAAGCAACTTATATTAGACAAAATATAAAATCTAATACAAGCAGCGCCATCTTCCAGCATTCCACGCAATCTGAATATATAATCTCGTAGAGATCTGTATATATACCAAATGTGGATAGATACAATATACGAGTACTTGCAATTCGGTGTATAAAATACAATTATATAAGAGAAACTTCTCAACCAAGTGAAAAACTCTTATACTATAAGGACAAACGTATTCTTTTCTAACACAATTAGAGGCAAAGCACTAGATGCTGAGATACGCTGACCTATTCTATACTGACGAGAACCAACAAGTTCGAAACCGGTCTATAGATGGCAGTGCACCACCATGGGAAAATTTCCACTTTTCTTGGTATTCTTGCAATCTGAGATTGGAACAGAGTACGTTTGTCCTTATAGTATAAGATTTTTCTGTTTGTTTAAAACTAAGTTTCTCTCATATAATTGTATTTTATAAATCGAACTATAAGTATATTGTATCCATTATTGGTATATATATATATATATATAATAAAATAGAATATATATATATATATATATATATAATAAAATAGAATGGCGAAACGGGCGTGAAAATTTGTCAATCTACATGATTCTCGTGTTAAAAAGTGCGGAGCACTCCAAAATATGGAAAAACTCCGGGTCCGACAGATGGCGACAGCGCTGTTTCGTCCTAATATGGGACTCGTCAGACCACCGCAGTCGGTACAAACCATCATCTCGCCTTTGCATCGTATAAAGCTGAATTTATAATCAAAACAACAGCAAATAAGACGACAAAGGCGACATCTCGATGGTCCACTTGATAATACAAGAACCACACAGATTAACAAAGTTTGTAAAAGAACCGTCATATGGTGGCGCGACGGTGAATTAAAACAGAAATATGTAAAATCGAGTACACGAAACGCGCTGCCCAAAGAATAGGGGTCGCATTTTTCGGTACTGGCAAGCAAACCTACCGCTTATTTTAGCAGCCAAAGCCACGTGCCGCACCAAACGATCCCACCATGAGAGCATCGTTTAGCGTGTTTAAAAGCCAAACAAGTAAATAAATAAATAGATAAGTTTTTATCCGTGTAATTTAAAATAAAATAGAATAAAATATTGGCGAAGCGGACGTGAAAATTTGTCAATCTACATGATTCTCGTGTTAAAAAGTGAGGAGCACTCCAAAATATGGAAAAACTCCGGGTCCGACATCATGTAGATTGACAAATTTTCACGTCCGCTTTGCCAATATTTTATTCTATTTTATTTTAAATTACACGGACAAAAACTTATCTATTTATTTATTTACTTGTTTGGCTTTGAAACACGCTAAACGATGCTCTCATGGTGGGATTGTTTGGTGCGGCACGTGATTTTGGCTGCTAAAATAAGCGGTAGGTTTGCTTGCCAGTACCGAAAAATGCGACCCCTATCCTTTGGGCAGCGCGTTTCGTGTACTCGATTTTACATATTTCTGTTTTAATTCACCGTCGCGCCACCATATGACGGTTCTTTTACAAACTTTGTTAATCTGTGTGGTTCTTGTATTATCAAGTGGACCATCGAGATGTCGCCTTTGTCGTCTTATTTGCTGTTGTTTTGATTATAAATTCAGCTTTATACGATGCAAAGGCGAGATGATGGTTTGTACCGACTGCGGTGGTCTGACGAGTCCCATATTAGGACGAAACAGCGCTGTCGCCATCTGTCGGACCCGGAGTTTTTCCATATTTTGGAGTGCTCCGCACTTTTTAACACGAGAATCATGTAGATTGACAAATTTTCACGTCCGCTACGCCAATATTTAATTCTATTTTATTTTAAATTACACGGACAAAAACTTATCTATTTATTTATAAATATATATATATATATATATATATATATATATATATATATATATATAGATTTTTACGCGATTATATATTCAGATTGCGCGGAATGTTGGGAAATGGCGCTGCTTGTATTAGATTTCATATTTTGTCTAATATAAGTTGCTTAAAGAATTTATTTTCCCAATGTTGAGGTGCGCTGGCCTATTCTGTACTGACGAGAACCCACAAGTTCGAAAACGGTCTACAGATGTCGGTGCACCACCATGGGAAAGGCTTCCAGCCTTTCCTGGTATTCTTGCAATCTGAGATAGTGATTTGTCTCTAACTCTGTTAGAACAGAGTACGTTTATCCTTATAGTATAAGGTTTTTTCAGTTGGTTGGGAACTAAGTTTCTCTAATATAATTGTAAGATGTTTGCAGTTCAAAAACGGACATTAGAAAATTAGGTTTTAGATAGCGCTGAGGGAGAATTTTTTAAATCAAACAGTATTCTGACGGTATATGACCTCTACATATTTGAAGGTTAAAAGTTAAAAAACCAAAGTACCTAAATTTCCATTAATATAATACAAGAAGTGCAAATGTTAACTATCCAACTCATAGACTAACTTTAACCAAGAAAAGTATATAACCTTTTTAAAAATGTTTAATAATATAATATAATAATACCAAATTCAAGTCCATAAAGCAATATTAATCGATTTGGAACCATATTGTATAAAAGATTATGTTGGATATTAGGATATATTTTTGTTGTAACATTGTATTTTATATTGTTTGTATTTCCAGAGAGAAATGTATTCCCTTGCCAAAGGGCTTCGTACTCCCTTCAAGGGAACATCCACTCATCACAGATATACTCAGATAACATAAGGATGGAGCTCTGTGGGGGCCCTTTCCATGTTGTCCGGCCCTAGATGTTGTTTTAGTCCTTGGCAGGTCCCACAATCATTCAGACAGTTCCAGCGATCCCAAGTAGCACTGCCTTTTACATAGCATTATATAGGTGATCGCGAAGGTTCAATCTCTTGATATTAGGCAAAAGACTCTTCGGTACTATGTCGCTTGTTAATTGAACTATAGGGATCGTCACGATGCTATTCAATCCCCACTCTGTGCTTATTTGTACCCTCAGATCTCTGTATTTGGCGATCTTTTTATTACGGTTGGCATCCTCCTGTTATATGCTTTATTGTTTGTGATGTTTGACATCCATATCGGCATTGGTCATCAAGATTGCTATTATTATTTTTTTCAGGCTCAAGTATCCCTGCACTAACAGCGCAGCCTTGCCCCTCAAAATTTCATTCATAAGTTCGGAATTTCAATATATTTTCTAAACTCCTCGGGCAATCAAGTCCACCAATATAACAAATGAATTATAATATATTTTTATATCGCTTAAATAAATTATATTCATTTTTCTTAATTAGAAAAGGTTCTTTTCAACGGATAAATCTAGCATCGATTTATCTTAGATTGAGTGAAATCACGGAGCCTCCTTAATCTCAAATTCAATTTGGTCTTTTTTACTGCGTCGCGTCGCTCGTTGATCATTCAGCAAACTGTAGGGTTAAGACGGCAACACTGGCTCAGTAGCCGTCTGTTACGTAATACAGATAACTACCTCCTCTTCTCGCATTTGGGAAGCTCACGTGACACGAATATAAAATAACCAATCGGCTTGCGCCAGCAACCAGACTCGCGTGTGCAGTAAGTACTTTTTTGTTTTGATGGGAAAAAAGTTGAGTTTTTCGGTAAGATATCCTTGTTATTTTCTTACTAAGTTTTTGTTATATCAATAAACTGATGTATATTACAAAAGTAAATTTATTTGAAGTCGTTTTGGTATATAATGCATCGTCAAATACTGTAACATGTGGCATGAGATAAATCCAAAATGGCGGTTAAGTACACAATGCACAACCACGACCACTTAGTCAATCATTATTTTAATCATAGTTTACAAAAATTATAATGAACAATATTTGTTAATTTTCTTCTACAGGATGAGTCGTCTAGAAAAGCCCCGACAAAATTGGAAATCACACTGAAGTCGACATGAAAAAAGCTTTGATAAATATAAAAAATGGAATGAGTGTGAAGAAAGAATCTAATATTCCCGGAATTCCTTTTAGTACACTGAGGCGCTACTACAGTAAAACCAAAGAGCTGAATGTTGACGAAGCTCGTTTGACTCCAAATTATAGTGGTAATAAGGTTTTTACTACAAAGAGAAAACTTTTTAAAAGATTATTTTAAATATTATGCATTACTATTTTACGGATTGAGCACGAAAAAATGCCGAATAGCAGCATATCAAATGGCAGTTTCCAATAATCGGAAAATGCTGGATTTATAGAAAAAGAAGGAAATGGCTGACAAAAACTGACTTTTGATTTTAGAGAAAGAAACCCAGAACTTTCTTTAAAAAAAAAAAACCAAGCCCTGCAGTTCTGCGAGAGCTACAGTATTCAATCAAACCAACGTGGACACACCTTTTTATAGCGTAGAAAAGGTAATAAAAAGAAACTCTAGATTTGCAAATGGAACAAGGATATACAATCTGAATTAAATATCTACTTCAACGGTCCAAAAGCCGCAAAGAGTCTTCGTACCTAAAGGCCGCAAAAACATAAGAAAAGTGACTAGTGGTGAAAGAAGTACGTTAGTCACCACCTGTTGTCAGAGGTGGAACCAGCCTCTCTCCTTGGGGGGGGGGGGGGCTGATATTATAAACGTACAGGATGGCAGCGAAAGCGACGGGGGGGGGGGACACCAGCAATATTCCAATTTCTAGTGTACAAGGCAGGGTCGGGTATATTTTTCTGAATTTGAAGCTCTGGGAGGGGGGGCGATCACAAGAAAAACAAGTTGTCGATAGGGGGGAAGATGTGAGCAGCATACACAATTTTAGTATAAGAAGCAGAATCGGGTCTATTTTCCTGAATTCAAAGCTCTTGGGCGGTGGCTATCGGGTGACAACGGGGGGCGGGAGAAGTCCCAGCAGTATACACATTCCTAATATAAAAGGCAGAATCGGTCCTATTTTCCTGAACTAAGAGCTCTTGGGAAGGGGAGAGGCGATCGCAAGCATACACATTGCTATACTCTATTCAAGACTAGAGAGAGTAATAAAACTGTTACCGAAATCCCCAACGTACCTGCTTCAGTGCTACAGATAACTGAAGACTGCCGTAAATCTAATTATATTTAATTATATTTAAATATTATAAGCTTTTATAAATTTACTGCAACAATAAAATTTATGATAGTTCAATTTAATTTCTGTCAGTGAGCAAAGTACAGCTTACAGTGTGTCCTTAGTGATTTATCTTGTTTGTGCTTGTTTTTATATATTATTTGAGATTACTGAGATACACAAAAGATATGGATTCCACATCTATATGTATTCCATAATCGTTAAATCAGGGCATTTTTTCCTCAACGAAAAACTTATTACGATGAGTGTTTATGATGCCTTAAGATATCAATCTCTAGATAATAATGGTAAAAACTCTGCTGAGATGTGTTCCAATATGACAGAAGTTGGAAAATCTACTATGTACCAAATACTGAAGGAGAAAAAAAAGACTGGAATTGTTAGTACTCCCAAGCTACAGTCAATCACAGGCAGACGAAAAGCCTCGGAAGAAAAGATGTAAACTGCAATAAAATGAATTGTACATACATTTTATTATAAAAAGCAGATCCCAACCGTCGACAAAATTCTAACTAAAATCAACGAAAATCGGGATTTACCTGAAATTAAAAGAACTGAGCTTTGGAAATTGCTCAAAGAACTTAATTTTTGCTGGAAAAAAACAGATAGGAAATGTTCTTATAGGTCGTCGAGAAAATGTCCGTTGGAGAAGGAAATATCTCTCTCAAGTAAAAGGTACAGTTGCTAGAAATAACAGAACTTATAAAATTAGTAATTTAACTAAACTTTTGAAAGATTTTTTTGAATAAAGTTACCGTTGAAAATTGGGAAAAATCCATATAATAAAAGAATAAAAGAAAATGTGGAAACTCGATTTCATGATGGTGAGATAGAGAAACCAATTATAATTAATTTGAGCGAAGATAGCTTCACTGACTTTGATTACGAATTAGATACGTAATGTTTACCAGCGTAAACACAATTTATTATTAAAATTTTCTGTAAGATATAAAAATTAATTATATTTGAATCCCTTTTTAGTGTTTAATTGTAATTCTGCAGATGGTTTAAGAAATAAATAAACTGAAACGTCAAATATCCTAAAAATGTTTTTAATTAATAATAAAATGACCGATAGCCCCAAAAATATTTTAATATTACATGGACGAATTTATTTCTTTATATATGTTTAACTTTTTGTATTTTTGACGATGAGTATTTTGTAAGTATTTAAATTATAACTTAGAATTTTTTGAGAGAGTAAGGCTACGTTTTAGTCTGAATGTGCCTAAAACGTTTTCTATGACAAGGTTAAAAATAATAAAAATGCAGTTGTGATTTGTGTTAAATATGTCAAAATTATCTAGATTTTGTAATGTATATGAATTATTAAGAAATCATAAAAAATAAAATGCACGATTCAGTGCCAACTATGTATTAATTCACTGTATCCCACCCCCTGTAACTCAAATCTGTTTTTTTTTTAAATATACTTTTATATCTAAATACACAGCCTTAATGAACTAAATTTAAACAAATAATGAAAATACGTTACACTTGTACTTGTTCCCTTTACATCTCCCCAACACAATTGTATATCAAGTAATAGGTCACTGGAAAAAAAAATGATTCACAGTTGCCGTCTAGCATCAAATCTCAATAGGTACATCTGTACCGCGCCGCAGACGGTCTCCACCTCGAAAAAATAAACGTTTCCGATTTTCCCACCACATGAAACTTTTTTCCTACATTCTTCACATCATAACGCATCCTTTGAGTCATAAAATAAAAAAGATTTTTCCAAAATTCTAAAGTAATGTTACCCCTTAATGAAAAACCTGAAGTTCAGTTTTCCTAAAACTATATTACTATTATTTTTCCAGATGAAATATTTTTTTTGAAAGTACTTTAGAAATTGCTAACAGCGGTGTCGCGGAAAACAACTATAAATATAAACCTAAACTGGATCAGTTTTCCGAGTAAAAGCAAAAAATCAAATTTTTTCTTCAAATCTAATTAAATCTGACCAATATTTACGATTTGATGAAAAATAATTAATAAGTAAAATCTTTTTTGAATTTTAATAGACGTGAAATATGGAAAAATTTGGTAAATTAACACAGTTTTTAATTATTTAAAAAATGGTTGGTGAATTTTCAAATATTGAATATCGCGACATGCATTTTTGCTATGGAAGACCAAATGAAAATGCAAAAGAATAGCGAGGTAGTTGTAACTGGAAATATATCTTGAAAGAAAAATTCCATTTGAAAAATTGATAAAAAGTTTAATTTCAATTTGCGCCTAAATGGTGTAGTCTACAGACTCAAATTAAGAGTACATTTTTTATTAGGTAGTCTATGATCTTTAAAATATCATGTCTCTTTTTCCAATAACTATCAAAACAAAAAAGATATGTGAAAAATAAAATTCGAGTTTGAAGTAAACTGGGTGGCACCAGGGGCGGATCCAGCTTCTCTATTTGGGGGGGGGGGGGAGCAACATTCCCATTTTTAGTGTACAAGACAGGGTCGGGTCTATTATTCTGAATTTGAAGCTCTTGGAGAAGGGGGGAGGGTGATCACAAGAAAAAACAAGGGGGGATGCTAGCAGCATATACATTCCTAGTATAAGAGGCAGAATCCGGTCTATTTTCCTGAACTCAAAGCTCTTGGGTGGGGGGGGGGGAGCGATTGCAAGCATACACATTCCTATACGCTATTCAACTAGATAAAGTAATAAAACTGTTACCGAAACCTCCAACGAACCTGCTTCAGTGTCGCAGGTAACTGAGGACTGCCGTAAATCTAATTATATTTAAATATTATAAGCTTTTATAAATTTACTACAAAAATAAAATTTCTGATAATTCAATTTAATTTCTGTCAGTGAGCAAAGTACACCTTACAGTGTGTCCTTAGTGATTTATCTTGTTTGCGCTTGTTTTTATATATAATTCGAGATTAGTGAGATACCCAAAAGATATGGCTTCCACCTCTATATTTATTCCAAAATCGTTAAACCTGAGCATTTTTTTCCTCAACGAGAAACTTATTACGATGAATGTTTAAGATTAAGATATCAATATCTAGATAATAATGTTAAAAGCTCTTGTTGTAATATAGGAGAAAGTCTGGCTTACTACTTATCGACTTATCCCTGTATACTCCTATATTACAAGCACGTTCGGTTTTCTTTCTTCGTCTCTCATATGGATTGTCTTTATTTGCCTCTCTTTCCGGGCTCTTATTGTCGTCGTCGGGTATAATTTGGCAGGGAAAACCTAGAAAAGACTTGCCGTGTCTGAATCGGGTCTCAAAAAATGTGGGTGTTTCGTCCCGGTACCAGTCGTAGGACTCGTCAGTGGGATTCCGACTGACACCTTCCCAGACACCCGTCGTCGTACCTATTTATGTTCAGATCTCTTATTTTAAGTTAAATCTGACCGGAGGATGGCGGTTAGATCTTGAGTAATACGACACTCTGTTTAGATGTGTTTCAACATGACAGGAGTTGGAAAATCTACTATGTACGGAATACTGAAGGAGAAAAAAACGACTAGAATTATTCGTACTCCCAAGCCACATTTGATCACAGGCAGACGAAAAACCTCGTTGGAAGAAGAGATGAAAACTGCAATAAAAAGAGTTGTACATACATTTTATTATATAGATCGTCCGGAAACTGTACGTTGGATATGGAAATATCTTTCTCAAGTAAAAGGTAGAGTTGCTAGAAATAACACAACTTACAAAATTAGTAATTTAACTAAACTTTTGAAAGATTTTTTTGAATAAAGTTACTGCGGAAAATTGGGAAAAATCCATATAATAAATGATTACAACAAAATGTGGAAACTCCATCTTATGATCGGTGAGATAGAGGAACCAATTATAATTAATTTGAGCGAAAATAGCTTCACTGACTTTGATTAGGAATTAGATACGTAATGTTTACCTGTGTAAAAACAATTTATTATTTAAATTTTTGTTTTTGTTGTATTTTATTGTTTAATGTATATATATATATATATATATATATATATATATATATATATATATATATATATTTATTTATTTATTTATTTATTTTTTTTTTTATATATTTTTATTTTAGTGTGTCCCACTCTTTAATTTTATATATATTTAATTCAAATTAGCCGTAAGTTTTTTATTATTTTATTATTGTATTTGTGTCTTTTTCTTAAGCATGTAGAATTAACATGTTTATTTAATTTTTTTGGGGCTATCGGATTTCCATGTAACAAAGTAAATTAAATTAACATATCAGTACAATATAATTTTAACTATACCATATAAAAATTAATTACATTTGAATCCCATTTTATTGTTTAATTGTAATTCTGCAGATGGTTTAAGAAATAAATAAACTGCAAGGTCAAATGTCCTAAAAATGTTTTTCATTAATAATAAAATGACCGATAGCCCCAAAAATATTTTAATATTATATGGACGAATTTATTTTTTTATATATGCTTAACTTTTTGTATTTTTGACAATGGGTATTTAAATTATAACTTAGAATTTTTTGAGAGAGTAAGGCTACGTTTTAGTCTGAATGTGTCTAAAACGTTTTCTATGACAAGGTTAAAAATAATGTAAAATTTTTATAAAAAAATTGAACCGACTTCTAAAAAGTAAAAAATAACCATAAATTTTTATATGAAATTGAACTTTTTGAAATCAGCGCCAAACTGATACCTACCAAAATGTGATTTGCATAAACAGATTAAAAATACTTTATTTGTAATTGCTTTTTTACCATAATTTGTATATATTAGTAGATATTTATTTCGTGTACAAATAATTTGGCGCCGACTTCAAAAAGTTCAATTTCATATAAAAATTTATGGTTATTTTTTACTTTTTAGAAGTCGATTCAATTTTTTTATAAAAATTTTATTTTTCTATTTTTAGTTTTAGAATTCATTATGACATTCATAAATTATTTGAACTAAGTACTAATCGAGATTAGTGTACCTCGCAATGCCAAACTGGCAAAAAAGTACCCATTTTATCCAAAGTTGTAAATCACCCTAAAATGAACCACTAAAAATTCTTTAGTTCTTAGAGTTCTCCAAATACCAATCAAATTGGGTCAAACGAATATTTAGTCTGTCATAGAAAATCCACTATCTTAAATTTCAAATTAATTTTAGATTGGTAATATAGGCCCCAAAACGTTCTAATATCGATATATAAAGAAAATAAATTAATTTTTTATCCACCATATTGGATACGCCATATTGAATTTTTTTTTAAATAAATGGGTGACCCCGAAAACTCTCCCGTACCAATTTTGGTGAAAATCGGACAAAATTGATTTTTTTGTCCGCCATATTGAGTTTTTTTTTAAATAAGTTCAGATTCTTTATGCGAGGATCCGAAAACTTCCCCATACCAATTTTGGAGAAAATAGGACAAAATTGATTTTTCTGCCGGCCATATTGGATCCGCCCTACTGAATTTTTAAAATTATTTTAGATTCGTCATATGCGACTCCGAAAACTCCCCCGTACGAATTTTGGAGAAAATCGGACAAAATCGATTTTTTTGTCGGCCATATTGAATCCGCCAAATTGAATTTTTTAAAAATTATTTTAGATTCGTCATATGCGACCCCGAAAACTCCCCTGTACCAATTTTGGAGAAAATCGGACAAAATTAATTTTTTTGTCGGCCATATTGGATCCGCCATATTGAATTTTTTGAAAATTATTTTAGATTCGTCATATGGGACTCCTAAGACTCTCCCATACCAATTTTGGAGAAAATTGGACAAAATCGTTTTTTAGTCCGCCATATTGGATCCGCCATATTGATTTTTTTAATTATTATTGTAGATTCGTCATATGCGACCCCGTAAACTCCTCCTTATCAATTTTGGTAAAAATCGGACAAAATTGATTTTTTCGTCCGCCATATTGGATCCGCCATATTGAATTTTTTAAAAGTAATATCAGATTCGTTATGTGCAACCTCGAAAACTCCCCCATACAAATTTCGGAGAAAATCGGACTAAATTAAATTTTTTGTCCGCCATATTGGATCCGCCATTTTGAATTTTTTGAAATGATTTCAGATTCTTTGGGTACAACCCCGAAAATTCCTCCATACCAATTTTGGAGAAAATCGGACAAAATTAATTTTTCTGGCCGCCATATTGGATCCGCCATCTTGAATTTTTTAAAAGTAATATCAGATTCGTTATGTGCAACCTCGAAAACTCCTCCATACAAATTTCGGAGAAAATCGGACTAAATTAAATTTTTTTGTCCGCCATATTGGATCCGCCATTTTGAATTTTTTAAAAATGATTTCAGATTCTTTGGGTACAACCCCGAAAATTCCTTCATACCAATTTTGGAGAAAATCGGACAAAATTAATTTTTTTGGCCGCCATATTGTAAGCGCCATCTTGGATTTTACTGCACCAATTTCATCTAAAAAAATATGGGACCACCGCAGTAACTTCCTTTACATAACGTAAAAAATTTCATTCAAATCGGTGCAGCCGTTCCGGAGTAATCGGTGTACATACATAAAAAAATACATAGTCGACGAATTGAGAACCTCCTTCTTATAGAAGTCGGTTAAAAAATACAGTTGTGATTTGTGTTAAATATGTCAAAATTATCTAGACTTTGTAATGTATGTGAATTATTAAGAAATCATAAAAAATAACATAATATTATAAAAAAAAAATATTTTAAGTTTATTACCGAAATAATATTCTATGCCATAAATATTTAGTGATAAAATAAACCTCCTTCCGACGCCAATGAGAAGGATTAAAATCCTTGTTAACACTTCACACTTCCAAATATCTATTGTTATCCAACCCAAATAGTCCATTATTATAGACTGGTGTTTTTGATTATAAAATTTCTAACCCATTCCTATGAAAAATATATGTGTCTAAGAGATTTTGCCAAAGACACCGGACAAAAGAACACGGTAGTTTGCGAAGAAAAAAAGAGTAAAAAATGATTTATTACTCTCTCTAGTTCTTGAATAAACTATGGTATGAGGCAAAATCGGTCTATTTTTCTGAACTCGTAGCTTTGGGTGGGGGATCGCTCCCATCGCCCCCCCCCCCTGGATCCGCGCCTGAGTGTCACAATACAGAAATATTTTTGTAACGGGATGATAGGAACCCAAATATCAACTTTATAAGTTAAAAACTAACCGCAGGATGTTAAAAACAAGAAAAAAAGAACTGTTTATTCAATAAATTACTACCAAATATCCTTATGCATTATCCGTACATCCTGTATAAGCTGCCACTGCATTTCTTTGAAGGTCATATTATGCTATTTATGCTAATTTACATTTTTAGAAACTTTATATTCAGTCAGCAAATCGTAATAATATATTTACAAAGGCTACTCTAAAATTTCACCGATACATCCAGCAGACTCGAGCAAATACAGACGAGACAAGGCCGGGCTTTCGGAGTTGCAGACGGCCCGACGCGACGGTCAATGTTCCCCAGCAGGAACTTGCTCGTATTCTGCGAATCTCAATCAGCGGCAGACACGAAATAACAGGAATGAAAATAAAATAAATAAGAGGAAGTGGTAGTAATTTCCGGTGTCTGTACTTAAAAGATGTAGACCTGTCACTTTTCTCATTCACAACTGCAGGAGTTGTAATATTCTACCTGTGGTGTTCCTGTAAATGAAATTTCATTAACAATAAATGTCGTAGAAGCTAGTGAAGTATTTGTTACTAGTTAAAATTTATTACAAAGACGTTTTGTATATGGGCAAAGTAGTGTTTCACAATTACACTTAGACTGTCTTGTAAAACCAAGACTAGAGTTGATACAAGGTAATTCCTAAAAACCCCAGATAAAGGTGTCAATTATTGGTCTTGACAATTATAGTGTGTCAACGGATGGGGTTCTACACTCTACTAAACTTCAAGGTTTTTAATTTTTCGAGGAAAAGTAATTATTGATAAAAAGTCGTGCTTGTTTTCGGATTTCAAAAATAATGACCAAAATATTCAAAAATATTGAATTAATTATAAATAAAATACTCTCATTTGTAATCTTTTTTTTTTCAAATTTTATGTTCCGAAATAGACACAAAGCCCAAATATGTAGTTTAATGAAAAAATAATTAAAAATTAATTTTCTCCAAAAAATTAAATTTTTGAAGTAAGTAGTGTAATAAACGAATTTACGGATTTACTTACAAGGAAGGTACCTGGAATGTCCGGTTCCGATTTTAATGAAACTTCAATATGTTGTAGGGGATACAAAAATAAAAAACACGCTTTTTTATCTGCGGATATTCATTTTAACGGGGTGGAAACCGCCCCTAAAGGTCACCCTTAAAACAGTATTTTTGAGATATCTCAGGTTCTAAGTGAGATATCTTTACAAAACGAAAAGAAAATTACTTGTTGTTCGAAATGGTGTTAAACTCTGTTTTTTTTTCACCTCCAAGAATACCATCCCTTATTTTTTTATAAGGGTAAGCCATCTATCCGCGTAAGTAATTTAATTCTAAAAATTTAATATAATTGTTTGAAAATATTTTTTACGAACAACAAGTTGACATCTTTAGAGGTTTCCAAAAATAATCTAGTAAAAGAGGATGAGTCACCCCCAAATATATTTTTTCAATATGTCAAGTTCTGAATAAGATAATTCTTCAAAACAAATTGAAACTTATTTGTTACTCGAAATTATATTAAATTATGTATTTTCACCCCAAGGATATCATCCCTTATTTTTATTAGGGTAAACCATCTATTCGCGCACGTAATTTAACTCTAAAAATTACGAAACTTAATAAAATTGTTTGAAAATATTTTTTTCGAATACTATAATTAGCTCAAGTTGATATCTTTTGGGATTTTCAAAAATAAACTGGTAAAAGAGGATGAGTCACCCCCAAATATGTTTTTTTTTTAATATGTCAAGTTCTAATTAAGATAACTCTTTAAAACAAATTGAAAATTATTTGTTATTCGAAATGATATTAAACTATGGTATTTTCACCCCAAGGATATCCCTTATTTTTCATAATGGTAAACCATCTATTCGCGCACGTAATTTAATTCTAAAAATTACGAAACAATAAAATTGTTTGAAAATATGTTTTTACGAAAACCATAATTAGCTCAAGTTGACATCTTTCGGAGTTTCCAAAAATAAACTGGTAAAAGAGGATGAGTCACCCCCAAATATATTTTTTTAACATGTCAAGTTCTAATTAAGATAACTCTTTAAAACAAATTGAAAATTATTTGTTATTCGAAATGATATTAAACTATCGTATTTTCACCCCCAAGGATATCATCCCTTATTTTTTATAATGGTAAACCATCTATTCGCGAACGTAATTTAATTCCAAAAATTACAAAATTTAATAAAATTTTTTGAAAATATTTTTTTACGAATACCATAATTAGCTCAAGTTGACATCTTTCGAGATTTCCAAAAATAAACTGGTAAAAGAGGATGAGTCACCCCCAAATATATTTTTTTAATATGTCAGGTTCTAATTAAGATAACTCTTTAAAACAAATTGAAAATTATTTGTTATTCGAAATGATATTAAACTATGGTATTTGCACCCTCAAGGATATCATCCCTTATTTTTTATAATGGTAAACCATCTATTCGCGCACGTAATTTAATTTTAAAAATTACAAAACTTAATAAAATTGTTTGAAAATATTTTTTTACGAATACCATAATTAGCTCAAGTTGACATCTTTCGGGATTTCCAAGAATAAACTGGTAAAATAGGATGAGCCACCCCTAAATATATTTTTTTAATATGTCATGTTCTAATTAAGATAACTCTTTAAAACAAATTGAAAATTATTTGTTATTCGAAAGTATATTAAACTATGGTATTTGCACCCTCAAGGATATCATTCCTTATTTTTTATTAGGGTAAACCATATATTAGCGCTCGTAATTTCATTGTAAAAATTGGGAAATTTAATGGAATTGTTTGAAAATACTTTTTTCACAAATACCATAAGTTACTTAAATTATTGTATTTCGGGGTTTCTAAGAATGTACTGGTGAGAGTAAAAGACTACCAATTTTATTCAAAAGAGGAATAAAAAACAAAAATTTTAACGATCGAATAAATATTTCAATTGTGGTCTGGCAAACAGTTGTGTTAAAAATAGGAAAGCCAGACTCAAATAAAAAAAATTACACTTATATTTTACAATTTTACAAAAAAAAATAGAAAAAAAATTAATTAAAAAAAAAATTTTAATAAGTTACAAAGCCCCAGACCGGTGGTTTATTGTTTAAATAATATCTAGAAAATGGGAAAATATATTTTGCTACTTATTCCGGATGACCAACGTTTGTCGGCGGTCGCCACTTAGACCATAGACACTTTTTGAGAATGTAACTATCCGAAATCATTTTTGGCATTCCGGAAATATTTCTTATAACACGTGCCTTTGTATTTTTTTTATTGATTATCTGATTCTAGCCAAGCTGTTAAAAAAAAAACTTATTTCTTCCAGCAGTAGCAAACGGAAACAATTTGCCCTTGTAAAAAAAATCTAGTTGCCATGAAAATTAAAACAAAACAAAATTCTTAACGTCCCATACCTGACAAGTAAAGCGTCAAAGTGAAATGCACGATCAATTTAAGCTTACAAAAATTTAGTCTACGACTGTTTCTTAGTAATAAATATTTGAAATGGAGGACACAAAATCCCTTGTAACAATTTTCCTTCAGAAAATCTTTCACGATAGACAACATGTCATTGATAATACGTACAAACTTATCTACGATTACAACAATGGGGAGAGAAAAAAAGCAGATTATGAAAAAACTCTCAAGAGTATTTGCAACCAGTTGGGTAAGGAAATTCCTAATCAAGTTTTAGTATATTTATTAACTCTAGTTGATATGCCATTGGATTTGGCAGAATCAGATGATTCACAATTAAAACCAGTTATAGAAAAAATAAAAACCTTAGAGGAAATACAAAAAACCCAAACATGCTTAACAGATACTATAAGACCACACATAGTAGATTGTGTGACTAATAAGAATGAAGAAAAAACTGGAGACAAGACTGTAAGTAAATCTGAGTCAAAAGAAGTAATTAAAAACGAAGAGAAAAAAGAGGATGAAGAGAAAAGGGAAAAAGAAAAGAAAAAAACAGATAAAAAAGAAACTAACACAAAACCATCCAAATCAGTTACTTTTGAAGAAAAACCTATTTTAAAGGCCCCAAAGAATAGACGCAAAATTTTAGATAAATCTGAAAATTCGTCTACCAAGCAAGAAACCGTCCAAAGCCTTCTAGATTTAACTGCAGTGTGTGTCATAAAAAACCAAAAGAAGTTGAAAAGAAATTACCAGAAAAAGTTTGATAAGGCCTGGAAACTGATAAATTCGAATCAGTTAAGTGGGAAATCGTTAGAACAATGTTATGAAACACTGAGAGATCTTAATAAGAAAAGAAAATTGTTAAGAGACATTGAAAATGATAACATTACTGATGATGTAGTAGCAGAATTATATCAAGATACGGATATTTTCCTTAAAGAAAAGCATATGTATGAAGCAGTAAATATGGATGTTTTTGAATTTGTTACAAAGCGGTTTAAGGTGAAATAAGTATGTTTTTATTTTATAGTCCGCTTTTCATGTTTTTTTTTTAATAATTACACCTTGTATTGATTTCAAAGTTTATAATTAGTATTAGTTTAGTTTATATATGACGTAGTTCTCCCATTGTGGACGAGATTTAAAATATTTCTTAAAATGTTGTGAAGGTTCTTGTTAATAAAGTTGTAATTATGTCACTCCTTTTGTTTCATTCTTTCAAAACCAAAGTATCTAGTAAGCATGCATTAGCATTAAGGTGGTATTTAAGTAAATAACCAACAGAACAAAATGTCAGAAGAATGAACGCAACAGTTCAAAAAAAAAATTTATTTAAAATTTTCATTATTTTTTTAATTACAAAAAAAAAATGAAATACTTTCATTTATTATGCGTTAAGAAGAAAAAACTAGAGTTCGATTTGTAAGCATTTAGTTGTCTATTTCTGTTTTTGTATGACTGTATGATATTGATTGTCTCATTCTATGATGTTACCACTAGTAAGATCCATCTAAACATCATGAAGTTTCAGAAATCAACTCATATTTGAGGGGGTGGAGAGAGCACAAGGGATATAAATTACATTTTCATGAAAATCAAGTTAGACATTAAATGTACACTTAATAGATACTTAATAGCTATAGAAGTCGAGTGTAAAAGTAATAATGAGTTTTGAAGCAAAGAGATCCTTGATATTTATGCATGAGAAAAGTCCACACAACGAAAGAGCTAAAATATGTGAAGCACAAGAGATATAATGTACTTAAAACTTTTGGGCTTCAAACTTTGACTGCATACCCGTCTCGAGCACAATAGGTTTAAAAGCACTTGAATTCATACAGTGGCGTAACAATAGTATGGTGAGGCTAGAAAAATTCCAGAGGTCCCAAATAGGATTTTTAAGAAATAAATAGTAGGTAAGCAGGTAGGTAAAGATTTAAATCTTTCAACTGCTATTTTAAATATTTTAAGCTCAAATACAAAATCAAAAACAAAAGAAAGTGAGAGCTCAGAGACACAGAACTACATCTTGTTCATACATGTTGGACGGCCATAGGGTGTGTCGCGAATTTTTCTAGAAAACTGTCTGCGAACGAGAGAGCATTCAAATACAAAAATTACCCCGTCGACGAACTTCCCGAGCAGCAAATAAGGTTCCTGTTAATTTCGTCAAGGAACATATTTGTCCTTTCTCACACTACTTTAGTCACTACAAAAGCTTCTAAGTTCTAGACTCCAACAAAAATCTAAACGTAAAAAGAGTATTTTTTGTATGGAGGAATAATGTGCTAGAAAAGATCCACCAACTGAATCAGTTAAAGAACGCTTTTATAAATTCATTGTCAACATTCATTTCAACCTAATTTTCTACACAAATACATGTGCCACTTGTCACAAACTGCAAATCATTTAGTCTAGTTTCCAACAAAGGCCCTAAAGGAAAAAGAAATTTCATATATGTAAAGATGAAGACACTAAAAAACTCAAAGATTCCTTTAGATTGATAGGAAAAGGAGGTGTACATGTATTGGCATTTACTTTGATCTTCAAATATTGCTACCAATTCTAGTGTTAGTTTGTTCGCGTATTATGTGAGACAGTAGTGAACTTACAACATTTGCATTCATAACTATTGTAAATATCCCTTACGGATAAAGAAATTTACAATGGAATAAGAAGTTGCATAATGAAAAATCCAATCGAATGCCGAAAGATTCGTTTCGATCCGACGGATAGAATGACGGCAATCGCACAATGCAATTTTCTTATATAGTTCCAGCGTAAAAGAAAAAGTGTCCAATCAAAAGTTTGCTTTGTTCCGATTGGTTACACACAAGAGAGTAGAGTCAGCTTTCGGAAACTATATAAACCCCACGTTTTGTGCAATAGTTAGCCAAAACGTTACTGCCAATATTTTATGCTCTTGGAAGAAAAAAAAATACGAAAACATCAGTTTTGAAGCAAGAAACCATCAGTTTTGAAGAAAGAATGTCGGAATTTGTCAAATATTGCATTTTTTCAAAAGAAATTCGCATTTTAGAGGGAAAATATTTGACAAATTCAAGAAGATAATTTTCCAGGAAGGCTGAATAGCCCAGAAAAATAACAACACCGACGATCTTATCAGACAGATGCGTGGCTGAAGGATTTCTGTTAATTTTAAGTTAAAACAAAGTACCTCCGAGGCCCCTGGATGAACTAGTAGCTTTTTCCCGAGAAATTGCCAAAGGCTGGGGCGCCTGAAGAAACTAAAAATAATTTAATTTTTGTTTTTTGCTGAAATCGGATTAAATACGGTATATCGGGGTTCCTCTGATTTAAATTTACAGGTTTAAGGTAAGCTAGGTTTCTAAACCTCAGAGCCCGATATACTATAGTTCGAAAGACGGGTGTTATTCGTAATTGTATACACGAACTGGGGTTGCAATTACGGATCACCGTCATGAACTTCGCGAAAACCATTAAATAAAGAGTGTTCCCAAATAACTCATCCTCCATAGACATTAAAGGTTTGTTAAAGCCTTGAACCATCCCCATATAATAAAAAGCTACCAAAAAATACTTAGAAAAGCATTTTTCTAAGGTTGGTCCCGCACGAATTTTTTTCCAAATTGGTATAATTTTGGCATAAAAAATTCGAGCGCGAAAATTAATAGAAAGTTACCGTGAAATAAATATCGCGAAATTCGGAGAAGGCAATCGGATTTCGGATACAAACGTGAAATAAATTTAAATTTGCGAAATTCTTTTCCGACAAAAGACAAACTATTGACCAAATTTAGATTGACTTTCTCGTCAGAAACAACAAATTACATTCAACAAGTTGCAACCAACAGTTCTAATTTTCCAATAATTAGACTACCCCAATCTCATTGCACAAGGCCCGTAGAGCACTTCAGCTCACTTCCACTACGCGTCTTGTTTTTAAATAAAGTCCCCATTTTTGACTTTTGGCTCACAAAACAACAAGGTTCAAACTCTTCCAAATTTAAGAGCATTAAAATGACTCAACCAATCACAATGCCACACAATAACAGCAAGAAAGGTGAGGAGGCCTGGATTTTTCCTGGGTCGGGAGGTTACGGTGGGTCCTCTCCGGCACCCCCTGGGTGCCTTTCCTTTCAACAACAACCACATTACCACATTGAAAACATTAACATTCAGAGGAATCTCATAGATTTGGACAACCCTGTTACAAATACCGATAGACTCGGCAGGCGTCTAATCGATTTCGAAAATGAATCGTTTTACGAGATTTCGTCAACGATTACATCGGTGAATCCCCTGGATAATTTTTCACATTCCAGCCAATTCCCTGGTTTACGACCTTTGGGTCACAGAAACCAAGCGCTTGCGCATACAGAGAGACATCCCACTTACTCATTTGTTACACGCTTGGATTCGACTTCGATCGATTCCACTCAAGAGCCTACCCAATTTTGTTATCAAAATTGTGAGAGGCGAAATCAAGAAAAATCGACGGAACCTAGTACTGTACTAATGAGAGGTACAAACACAAGTGGGCGTTCCCGTCCCCGATATAACTTAGCCATTGGCAAAGCCAACATGTTGAAAAATGTGAAATGAAAACCAAGCATCACGAGGATGTAAAAAAATTTCACCGTGCTAAAATATATCAAATCTCTATCTACCCACGTTACACGAATAATAGCAGGTGAAAAAAACAAGAGTAAAAGGATAGTTAAATTTTGTTTTTACCTAATAAAGAACACAAGAATAGAATTCGTTGATCGACACTTTCTGACATATGGGCACGCCTTCATGGATTGTAATCAAAATTTTGATCTGATTGAGATGGCCAAAAAATCAAATGAAAGAGAAATTTTTATTTCTAAAAATAGGGAAACGGTGCTATTTCAAGAAAAGTGTACCATGGCAACTTTTTACATAAATCCTGGCTGTGATGAATTCTCTCTAGCAAATATCGAATCAAGTAGAAACGTTACCATTACTCGCCGTTAACGAAGAAAGGCTCAAAATAAAATACACGAAGTATAAAAATGTTTCCAAAACTTCTACGGTTTATTCCTTTACTTTATTACCCATTCTACACCTCCTTGATACATGAGAGAAACGGACAGCCTAATTGGGTCCAACCATGTCTGATGTAGTTGAAAAGCAAAAAAAACATTCTGGAAACTGATTCAAACTGAGTCAATAATTGACACAAAGGTTCATTTTGTATTCTATTGTTTAGTATTTTGGTTCTATTTGTATTTTCATCATAAATATTTTGTTTAATAAAACAATATAATAATGATGTACAATATGTCATGTTATTATTCAACAATGCTATCCAATAATTTCAGACCACAAGGGGTACACGTACTCGTTAGTTGAAACAAAAAAGTATAAATGCAACCTCATACAACAAAATGATAGATTTTGTACTTATGTAGAAGAAAACCATAAAAAGTTTTGTAGGAATTGAAGGTTTATATCCTCATGAGACACTCTAAAATACTATTAGGTCTTGATTTGCATGAAATACGATTAGACGTGTGAAATATTACCTAAGATCCCTTGTGCTCTCAGCCCCTTATTTCAATGTGACTCGAAAAAACTATTAACATATATTATGTCAGGGAAGAAATATTTCAAAAGTGTTTCTAGGAAAAATGCAGGTACTGACTTGTCTATATTTTCATTTATTTAAAAAAAAATGCATATGAAAATTATTATTATACTGTCCAATAAATTGAGGTTTGTGCTGCCTCCACAACGCAGTATTAAGAGACATTGTGAGCATTATTACACTAAGTATTGTTAGAAAGGTTCAACTGTCTTTTGGAAGTTACGTCTCAAGGATTAATCCCTTTCAGAAGGTTGGTTTAGTCGCCAGCGAGTTACTGCTGTAAAACTGCTAATAAGGAAATTCGTTTCCTCCTCATCACTACATACTCTGCACAAGGAATGTTAGTTCCGGCTAGCTTATAGAGGTACCTATGGTGTAAAGTCATCTTTACCTTTTATGCAAAAGAAAAATTTAAATTTAGTAAAGGAGTTACCTCAAACTAAAAGTAGCTTTTCATTATAGCTTCAAAACATTTAGTTTTCGAAAAGTTAGTGAAACAAATCAATTACTTTCATTAAAATGTCTGGTGATATGATTTGACATTTCAGAATACTTGTTTAGTCTTTTTTGAAGATATTCATTCTTCACACAATAAGTTTTAAAATGAACAACTAAAACATTTATCCCCAACTAACTGTTGTGGTCTAATTTTAAAACTGGTTTAAGGGGTTCAAATTGTCAAGTGTAATAACCAGTCAATTAAGTTTAAAACCTTCAAAATAGTAGGGATCAATACATTCGAAATCATCCAGATCATGTTGCACAATACTTTTGATTTTCCTAATTTTTTTACTAGTTACTCCCTCCCCAATATTCTAATACTGGCAGGTTAAAAATTATGGTTAAAAAATTTTTTTGGCTCATACTTTTCTTTGGCAGCTTTTTAAGTTTATTTCGGAATGGTTTTTTGACTAAAAGAAAATTTTGCGCAAATGTATCTAACTCTGTTAATTTTATAGATATCAAGACAAAATAAAAATCAAAAATATCAGAATGATATGCTCTATATTTTTTGTTCTTACATAATATGACCTAACTAGAAAAGAAAGTGAAGAAAAAAATTCACGACTATAAAGTGAAAATTAACTTAAAAGTTACTTTTAATGCTTGCTACCCGATGTTTCTAGAAAATACCAGAAGTACGGAACGGCTATAAAAACAGCAGGCCGGCAGCGTACCATCAGTATTGGATTAGCTCGAGTAGTGGTCAGTATTAGATAGAGAAGCGAAATGCGCAAACAAGCCAATAATAAGAACCTTGTATTACTGTCATCTTTGAACCGACGTACGCGACAGTACAAAAATATCTAAAGTAGAGAAACGTGGCTCTGTTAACCTCGCGGACAGTTTTTGCAACATCTGTGGTCAATTTACCCCTAAATCGCAGAAAAGGACAATTAACAAAATAACCAAAGTAGCTTATCATAAGAATTCTGGACGTCTTGTTGGCGATCAAGATCGAGACTGGGTTCCTTACATATGTTGCTAAACCTGTGCAGTAAATCTAAGCAACTGGTTAAATGGCAAACGCTCTTCTATGCCTTTTGCAGTTCCAATGAATTGGTGAGAACTAACAAATCATTTTAAAGACTGTTACTTTTGCATGACAAAAGTGGCTGGTTTTTCAAGAAAGAGTAAACATAATATTGAATATCCAGTTATGCTCTCAGCGATAAAACCAGTTGTTCATGGAGAAGGGTTACCAGTTTCAGCGCCCCCGGCAAAATGTAAGGAAGATTTAGAAATGTATGCTGATAAGGCAGTACCCGATATGTATCAGAAAAAGACGATTCTTAATTTACCGAAAGTGAAGGAAAAGCACCGCGTTTAATCGAACAGCCTAAATTAAATGATCTAGTTCTGTACCTTTACTTGTCCAAAGAGCATGCTAAAGTTTTAGGGTCTAGATTAGAATAATGGAATTTACTATCCACTGAAACCAAAGTTGCAATATTTAGGAGCCGTAACCAGGAGCTATCCTTGTTTTTACTCTGCAAGATAAAATGTGTGTTTGTGTTAAACCAAATAGTGTTATGGAAAAATTAGGATTTGCACATAGCCCGGACGATTTTTCTAAAATAAGTTTAAAAGCAGTTCTGCTCCATATTGGCAACAAAAGACCCTCTATTCCTCTTGCACATGCAGTTAACATGAAAGAAACATACATAGCAATAAGCTATGATACGTATAAATGGCAAATATGTGGTAACCGAAAAGTAATAGGACTATAACTAGGACTTCAGGGTGGATTTACGAAGTATTGCTGTGTTCTTTGTCTTTGGGACAGTAGAGCAACACAGAGCCATTACCAAGTAAACGAATGACTTCCGAGAGATCAATATATTCCAGGCCAAGCTAACGTAAAGAATATGCCTCTTGTTGATCCCAAAGAAGTACTGTTACCTCCATTACACATTAAACTCGGATTGATTAAAAATTTCGTGAAAGCATGACATAAAGAAGGAGATACGTTTTAATACCTTGAACAAATTTTTCCTAAACCAAGGGATGCTAAGCTTAAGGAAAGAATATTTGTTAGGCCACAAATTTGAAAAATACTAAGAGATCAACAGTTTGATCAAAAATTAAGTAATGTTGAATTAGAACAAATATTTCGCAGTTTTTAAGAAACAAAAAGTAGAAAACTACGAAAAACTAGTAGAAGAACTACTTGTGTAGCTTAAAATACACTTCTTGGACTGCCATTCAAATGTTTTCCCAGAAAATTTGGGTGCGGTTAGTGACCAAAAGGAGAAAGGTTCCTCCAAGACATATTAATAATGGAGCAACGCTACCGAGGCATATAAGATCCAGCAATGATGGGGGATTATTGTTAGTTTCTTATGAGAGAAAGCGATCAGGAATATAAACGAAAGTCAACATTTGCAAAAAAGTTATGCATAAAAGACTTACTATAAATGTATTTTCATATGTATTTTTGTAAATAAGTCCTGTTATCCTTAAAATATCTTGTTTTTTTATTATTTTAAACTTATGTATAAATATTATATAAAAATGTTTGTATTAAATAAAAATAACTGATACAATTTATAACTCAAAATCTGTACGTCGTGGAAAATTTTCATTGTTGAATTCGCAATCAGGATGCTTTAAAATCCCACAGGCAGCCATTATAACATCAGTCGCAATTTTTTTCGTATTTGTCGAGTAGTGTCAGCGGATATTCGAAAAACCTGGGGTTTTCGGGCTTCGTGCCCCTTGAGACTTTTAATCAGGGGACCAAAATACACAACATGCTGCAATACTAGCCATTTTAAGGGAAAACGGATTTCCGTAAGTTCTAAAGGGGGTCCTTTCCCAGCATGAGTTTTTTGTATTTTTTAAGAAAATGTTTTCCATGAATTTTCGATATGTTTAACCGACTTCTAAAAGAAGGAGGTTCTCAATTCGTCGAGTATGTATGTTTTTTTTTATGTATGTACACCGATTACTCCGGAACGGCAGCACCGATTTGAATGAAATTTTTTACGTTATGTTCAGGAAATTACTGCGGTGGTCCCATATTTTTTTGAACGAAATTGGTGCAGTAATATCTAAGATGGCGCTGACAATATGGCAGCCAAAAAAATTAATTTTGTTTGATTTTCTCCAAAATTGGTATGGGGGAATTTCTGGGGTCGTACACAACGAATCTGGAATTATTTTTAAAAAATTCAATATGACGGACAAAAAAATTTCATTTTGTCTGATTTTCTCCAAAATTGGTGTGAGGGAGTTTTCGGGGTCGCACATAACGAATCTGAAATAATTTTAAAAAAATTCAATATGGTAGATCCAAGATGGCGGATTAAAAATTCTAGATCTCCCGATTTTGCCTAAAATCAGTAGTGGGGTATTTTTGTTAGTGTTAATTATGAATTTAAAATATTTTTTTAAAAAACTCAATCTGGCAGATTCAATATGGTGTCCTAAATATTTTAAATTTTTCGATTTTCTCCCAAACTTATATAGGGGGTTCTTGAGGGTGTAAATTATGAAAGTATTTTTTCAGGATTCAATATGGCAAATCCAAGATAGCGGACTATAAATTTTACATTTTTAGATTTTGTTCAAAGGTGGGACTGAATCGTTTTTAAGGATGTAAATAGCGAATATAAGTGTAGAAATTTTAAATTTCCGGATTTCATCCAAAATTGGTACTAGGAGGATTTGAAGAGTTTAGATTTGGATTAGATTAAGAGTTAAAATAATTTTCTGAAATTCAATATAGCGGATGCAATATGGTGGGTTGAAAATTTGACTTTGCATTTTTCAGATTTGGTATTAGAGGGTTTTCGGGATCGTGTATTACGAATATGGAGTTAATTTTTTACAACTATTAGGTTGATAAGATACAATATGAGGGACAGAAAATTTTACACATTCCGATGTTGTCTAAAACTGATATTGTGGGGTTCTTGATGCGTATACAAACTCAATATGGAGTATAAAATATATCGAGCTAAGAAATTTACATCTCAGGTTCTTTAAACATCGATATTGGAAGGTTTTGGGGCCTATATCACCAATCTAAAATTAATTTGAAATTTAGGATAGTGGATTTATTATGACACACTAAATATTTGTTTGACACAATTTTACTGGTATTTGGAAAACTCTAAGAACCAAAGAATTTTTAGTGGTTTCTTTTTAGGGTGATTTACAACTCTGGATAAGATGGGTATTTTGTTGCCACCTTGGAGTAATTGCGAAGTACACCAATCTCGATTAGTACTTGTTCAAATAATTTATGGATATCAAAATTAATTCTAAAACTAAAAATAGAAAAATAAAATTTTTATAAAAAAAATTGAACTGACTTCTAAAAGTGCGCTAAAAAGTGAAAAATAACTATAAATTTTTATATGAAATTGAACTTTTTGAAGTCGGCGCCAAATTATTTGTAAATGAAATAAAAAATAACTACTAATATATATATATATATATATATATATATATATATATATATATATATATATATATATATATACCGGGTGTCAACGAATTTATTAGACAAGTCATAATTTCTAGAGTATTATGTGTATCAAAATAAGAATTGGTACAGGTAAATGGTATGTGAAGGGGAGAGTTTTCGCGTATTTTCCATTTTCCGGCCACTTCCGGTTTCACCTGTATATTTTAACATACATTTTTGGATTTCTGAGACAATTCTAGATCAGAATATGACATTTTAAAACTTTTTACGTCTACTTCATTTTTTAGAGCCACTTTTAAAATTGCATGTAGGTGGCCATGATCGGACGCAAACTAATCTAAGCGCCTTAGGTGATGTCAAAAAAATACAATGGCAAAGTTTTAGTTACTAGTATGAAAGACAAGAATAAGACAAGTTGACAAAATTACGTTTTCATTTCTGACTATTAATTTTCAAATGGCGACTCCCTTTTGACAACTACTTTTCGAAAAAAGCATTCTTTGACGAATCTAACGGTACTAATTTTTTTGCGATTGGATTAGACATAAGAACAGAAATTAAATATTATTAAGCAAAATACTGGATAATTTATTTACTTATGACAAGTGCGCCATAGACAGCCATGATGCATAATAATTTGCAACTGTTTTATCAAGTCTTCTTTGGAAAACAAAGCACTCACTTAATGGGCTGGATGTTGCCGATTCGGATATCTATGAGCATACAACTCGGCAGCATTCCTTGAATTTCTATGACACTCTCCAAATATTAGTAACATATCCACTTTTTCACTTTGAGTATACATTATTTTAACGAGAATTTAAACTAAACTTAAAGAAAATTAAGAAACTTTTACGTCTGTTCTTAGAGCACATGTCACTGTCATTATCTACTTAAGTGAGTGCTTTGTTCTCCAAAGAAGACTTGATAAAAACAGTAGCAAATTATTATGCATCATGGCTGTCCATGGCGCACTTGTCATAAGTAAATAAATTATCCAGTATTTTGCTTAATAATATTTAATTTCTGTTCTTATGTCTAATCCAATCGCAAATAAATTAGTACCGTTAGATTCGTCAAAGAATGCTTTTTTCGAAAAGTAGTTGTCAAAAAGGGGTCGCCATTTGAAAATTAATAGTTAGAAATGAAAACGTAATTTTGTCAACTTGTCTTATTCCTGTCTTTCATACTAGTAACTAAAACTTTGCAGAAATCCAAAAATGTTAAAATATACAGGGTGTTCCATTTAAAAATTCGAAACCGTGGCCATTTCCGGTGAAACCGGAAGTGGCCGGAAAGTGGAAAATTGCGAAAACTCTCCCCTTCACATACCATTTACCTGTACCAATTCTCATTTTGATACACATAATACTCTAGAAATTATGACTTGTCTAATAGATTCGTTGACACCCGGTATATATATATATATATATATATATATATATATATATATATATATATATAAATTATGGTAAGAAAGCAATTACAACTAAAGTATTTTTAATCTGTTATGTAAATCACATTTTGTCAGGTATTAGTTTGGCGCCGACTTCAAAAAGTTCAATTTCATATAAAAATTTAGTTATTTTTCACTTGTTAGCGCAAGGAAGTCGGTTCAATTTTTTTATAAAAATTTTATTTTTGTTTAAATACGATCAATTTGCACTTTATGTTTTTATATTCCATACAATCTCTATAAGTGATTAACCGATTTCCTTCACAAAATCGGCTCCCAAATATTCGTTTCGAATGTTTAGCTAACATACATGACAAATCTTGACAAAGAGACAATTTAAGTTAAAAACTTGATATTAAATTTATCGCTATTAAAATATTTAAATAAAAAAAAAATATGTATAATATAATATGAATAAAAAAAAGTTATCACAAAAGTTAGTTTGCAATACATTATTCTATGAATTTCAAATCGAGATAAAATTCGATGTTCCTCTTTAAAAATTTCCTCACGTTCGAAGTTAAATCTGGAGGATTCAGATAATAAGAAATAAATGGTTGTCTGGGTTTTGTTTTTGCATAGTTCCGAATAATTTATGGCATATTTTTATGTTAGATTTTCACGTGACTGTCTTGGATAGTTGGGCTTAAGGAAAATATTTTAATACACTGGGGAAATTATAATTTTAAAGTAAGTTTTTTATAAAACCATTCAAATCCTTATTTGTTAAGATGGGATGCCCTTTCAATGACTCCCTGTTTGAGGACGTTCTGCTGCCGAGATCGGGATACACAAAACCAGCTGTCAACTGATGAATCCCAACTAGAGTACCGTATTGCTTCGGCGCTGGAATTTTTAAATATAGTTAGACATACTGAACCTTTTATTTTACAGTTAACCACAGGCAACCTTAAACTAATTGTCGTGACCATTTACCACCAAACTTTTCTCTTGAATCCTTCGGGAAATTTTGTTCATCTGTTAAGAGAATTTTAACTAAAACTGCTTATGATCGTGTAATTATCTGTGATAATTTTAACTCGCCCAACACAATGTGGGTAAATAATGACTATGGAAGTAAATATCTGGGTAGTAATACTAATCGTGCTCAGGTCTTCAGTGACTTGGCTGCTTTTTAGAATCTTTATCAAACAAATATGATCGCCAACTGGAATGGTAATCTGCTTGATTCAGTCTTTACATAAATCACCCCCCCCCCCCCGCCTTGTGTTTTCGAGTAGATTATTTTAGGGCGGAAACTCTTCTTTCGGGACTTAAATATAAATATTGCGATAGACTATTTTTATCAGTATGTACATTAGGCTATTGAAAGTATTGTTCCAAAACTGTGACCAAAATATTCACAGTTTTCTAACCAGTTTAGTTCTGAGCTTAAAGAATTGATATTTAATGAAAAGATTGCTTATAAACGATTTAATGCTACTTATTCTAAAACTGATTATTTATTATTCTCAAACTTAAGGTCTCAGTGTAAGATCGTATCTAGGTTACATTATGAAGAATATATTTGTTCCATGTAAAGGGTATTGGGCAGTGATGAAAAAGAGTTTTGGAAGAATGTAAAAAAGAAGAAGGGTGGTTACATTCTCCCGGGAACAATATCCTATAATGATACAACTAATAACGATCCAAATTCGATAACGAACTTATTTGATATAATTTTTCTTCTTCAACTGGTGAACTTTCACCCAGCGATGTCTTTAACAAGATAAACATAGGCACAAAACAATGTTCTTTATAAAACAATGTCAATGAATCTTTTCACTTATATTGAGCAAATTATATAATTTGTCCCCTCAAAGTAGGGTTTTTCCTGATAAGTGGAAAGGATTTTTAAACAATCAAAATTTCAGTAAGAAATAAAGAAATCTTTCTGCCGTAATTAAATAGTTTGTTATATAAGTAATTCTCCTTTCAGGCAGAGAATATGAAAAATATATGTACAAACAGTTTATTTCCTGCAAATATCGCTCTGGTCCTCTCTCCATATGCGTTTCGATCACCTCATAATCTCGTCAGTGGAGCTATATCGGACCGAGAGCAACATTAGCAGGAAATAACTGATATATGAACTATAAATTTCAAGGTATTTCGGCAGGATATTACACCTGCCGCCTACCAACTTCGATGTCAGACTGAAAAATATCGCCAGTCGAACGACATCTATGAATCAACGGAGTAACGTGAAATTTTTAAACAATCAAAATTTTTTCAGTAAGAAATAAAGAAATCTTTCTGCCGTATTTAAATAGTTTGTTATATATGTAATTCTCCTTTCAGGCAGAGAATATGAAAAATATATGTACAGACAGTTTATTTCCTGCAAATATCGCTCTAGTCCTCTCTCCATGCGCGTTTCGATCACCTCATGATCTCGTCAGTGGAGCTATATCGGACCGAGAGCAACATTAGCAGGAAATAACTGATATATGAACCATAAATTTCAAGGTATGTCGGCAGGATATTACACCTGCCATCTTCCAACTTCGATGTCAGACTGAAAAATATCGCCAGTTGAACGACATCTATGAATCAACGGAGTAAAGTGAAATTTTTAAACAATCAAAATTTGTTCAATAAGAAATAAAGAAATCTTTCTGCCGTATTTAAATAGTTTGTTATATATGTAATTCTCCTTTCAGGCAGAGAATATGAAAAATATATGTACAAACAGTTTATCTCCTGCAAATATCGCTCTGGTCCTCTCTCCATGCGCGTTTCGATCACCTCATGATCTCGTGAGTAGAGCTGTATCGGACCGAGAGCAACATTAGCAGGAAATAACTGATATATGAACCATAAATTTCAAGGTATGTGGGCAGGATATTACACCTGCCGTCTACCAACTTCGATGTCAGATTGAAAAATATCGAAAGTCGAACGACATCTATGAATCAACGGAGTAACGTGAAATTTTTAAACAATCAAAATTTTTTCAGTAAGAAATAAAGAAATCTTTCTGCCGTATTTAAATAGTTTGTTATATATGTAATTCTCCTTTCAGGCAGAGAATATGAAAAATATATGTACAAACAGTTTATCTCCTGCAAATATCGCTCTGGTCCTCTCTCCATACGCGTTTCGATCACCTCATGATCTCGTGAGTAGAGCTGTATCGGACCGAGAGCAACATTAGCAGGAAATAACTGATATATGAACCATAAATTTCAAGGTATGTGGGCAGGATATTACACCTGCCGTCTACCAACTTCGATGTCAGACTGAAAAATATCGAAAGTCGAACGACATCTATGAATCAACGGAGTAACGTGAAATTTTTAAACAATCAAAATTTCAGTAAGAAATAAAGAAATCTTTCTGCCGTATTTAAATAGTTTGTTATATATGTAATTCTCCTTTTAGGCAGAGAATATGAAAAATATATGTACAAGCAGTTTATTTCCTGCAAATATCGCTCTGGTCCTCTCTCCATACGCGTTTCGATCACTTCATGATCTAGTCAGTGGAGCTGTATCGGACCGAGAGCAACATTAGCAGGAAATAATTGATATATGAACCATAAATTTCAAGGTATGTCGGCAGGATATTACACCTGCCGTCTACCAACTTCGATGTCAGACTGAAAAATATCGCCAGTCGAACGACATCTATGAATCAACGGAGTAACGTGAAACTTTTAAGCAATTAAAATTTCAGTAAGAAATAAAGAAATCTTTCTGCCGTATTTAAATAGTTTGTTATATATGTAATTCTCCTTTCAGGCAGAGAATATGAAAAATATATGTACAAACAGCTTATTTCCTGCAAATATTCTCTGCCTGAAAGGAGAATTACATATATAACAAACTATTTAAATACGGCAGAAAGATTTCTTTATTTCTTACTGAAATTTTGATTGTTTAAAAATTTCACGTTACTCCGTTGATTTATAGATGTCGTTCGACTGGCGATATTTTTCAGTCTGACATCGAAGTTGGTAGACGGCAGGTGTAATATCCTGCCGACATACCTTGAAATTTATGGTTCATATATCAGTTATTTCCTGCTAATGTTGCTCTCAGTCCGATACAGCTCCACTGACGAGATTATGAGGTGATCGAAACGCGTATGGAGAGAGGACCAGAGCGATATTTGCAGGAGATAAACTGTTTGTACATATATTTTTCATATTCTCTGCCTGAAAGGAGAATTACATATATAACAAAGTGGAAGAGGAGTTATGTATGCCCTGTTTATAAAAATTCAAATAGAATATTTATAGAAAATTATAGGCCAATTTCGAAACTGATTTATAAATCATATAGTTCAGGCACTGCTTTTTGCCGACGATTTAAAATATTTTAAGTGCATTAAATCTCAACATAATTGCATCGATATGCAATCTGATTGGATGCATTTAGTGCACTACTTACAAACTGTACCTTAACATCGGAAAATGCAATACATTGCGGATCTGTAAAAAAAGACTTCAATCGACTACGATTATAAGATTGGCGTATGTCTTATATCTGTTGGTGTAATATTGAACAGTCCGTTAACTTTTAAAGAGCATATACATAATATCGCAAATAAGGGAATGAAATTAGTGGCGTTCATTACACGGAATTTGTCTGACTTCAACGATATCATATGTCTTAAAAATGTTTATTGCAGTGTTGTGTGTCCTGTATTGGAATATGCCTCACCAATATGGTCACCTTTTTATAATGTGTACAAATTGGAGCTGGAGAGGATGCAAAAATACTTTTTGATATCTGTAGCCTATAAATTAGGTATTCGTAAAGAAAATATTAACTACCCTCATTTACTATTCCAATTAAATTTTAAGTCTCTTAAACATCGTAGAGAATACTTCGACTTACTTTATCTAGTTAAAATCGTTTATAATATAATAGATTCTCCAGAATTACTTAAGCAAAGTGGTTTCAATGTATCTCAAAAAAAGAGCTGCGAATTGCAGCGGTATTGTTGATAGGACATTGTCACCTGAGGGGTAATCTTCATAAGATCGGTGTCGAAGGCGACCCGACGTGCAGATGGTATTTAGAGGAAGATGAAACTATTAACCATGTCCTCAAAGAGTACCCAACATTCAACGGACTGAGACAGAGATATTTGGGAAACACAATTTTGTTACCGGAAGCAGTTAGGCAAGTTCAATTAACGAGGCCGTTTGGATCCGCAAAGGAGATCAGCCTCGAATGACCTGCAGCTATGGTGGGATGTAAAGGGTCCAATAGAGGCTTAGGCATCGATGATCTAGTGTCACCACCCTTAGTTTCATTCATTCATTCATGCATCCAAAATTAGAATAGATGGGATGGCACCTTAAGAAGAAATAACGTGTAACAATGATACCACTTCATATATATATATATATATATATATATATATATATATATATATATATATATATATGTTTATACGGCTTTCACGGATTCCTCCGTGTGAGATACATTAGCAGTGGTTATATCCACATTATGCTGTTGTAGTGCTGAAATCGCATTCAGCAAACATACAACTATATGCAACTCCGTATATAAGTGAAGTACAGGTAGGCCACCATCTTGATGGTGGTGGAATGGGATGAATTGTGTTTTATTACAATTTATTCTAATTGTGCAACCTCTAACACAGAAAGGATATGGTGGAGCGAAGTTTGCATTCACTGTTTTGCATTTTACTTCACTTATATACGGAGTTGCATATAGTTGTATGTTTGCTGAATGAGATTTCAGCACTACAGCAGCATAATGTGGATATAACCACTGCTAATGCATCTCACACGGAGGAATCCGTAAAAGCCGTATAAACATATATAAGCCATCCGACGAGAAGTAGGCGAAGCCGCATTCAGTGTTGCATGCTTCCTTCCGATCTGTCCGTTGCACAGCCAGGTGCATGTCGGTACCCTGATGAGTCTAGTGAGAGACGAAACATGTATCTTTGCCGTATCACTGTGGCGGGGAGGGTAAGCTTTGACTTTCTTCTCGGCATGGTGGTACAGGTAGGCCACCATTTCGATGGTGGTGGAATAGGATGAATTGTGTTTTATTACAATTTATTCTAATTATGCAACCTCTAACACAGAAAGGATATGGTGGAGCGAAGTTTGCATTCACTGTTTCGCATTTTACTTCATATATATATATATATATATATATATATATATATATATATATATATATATATCACTATCTCTTTAAGACAGTGGTCGCATTTTTTTTTTGAGGGGGGGGGGTTCATCAGTTATCAATTTTAAAAACCAAAACTTAACATTGAAAAGTAGGTAAATGAATGAAATGTTCACTGATCAGTGAACGACTGGCCAATGTACCTCCTCTTACGACTGGCGAAATCCGATTGTAACCAGCTAAACTGAGTAGTTCGCAGGCATCAGCCAAAAGTTCCATCGAGAATAATCGAGAAAATACCCCTCAATTTATATGTAATCAACGAGCAAAGCCGTAGTTCTCAGTTATTTAGCAACGAGTTGAAACTTTTGAACATAAATATAAGTGAACAGATAAACTGTCGTACTCGGTAACATTGCTACCTAGTAATAAGTCATTACTGTGTTCGTTTTGTCGTTCTTAAATAAATATTTTTTGTTAGTCCTGTTTGATTCGAAAAACTTTACAGTACTATTGATAGTCCCTCCCACAAATCGTCTTCAACAGACACGCCTATAAATATCGGCTGTTCCATTATATAATATTACTATATTATATTACTAATATTGGAAGAACTATTTAAAATTCGGATTTTCGACTATTAGTCAAGGTATTAGTAGGTTTTCGTAGCCGGTGAAAAGACATGGCTCCACCAAAGTTTTGTATATGTATTTTAACCCTCTGATAACGAATAACGAAGATGGATCCCCGAAAAATGATTCCGAATAATTAAAAAAAAAAAGGTTTTTTTTATAAAATAAAACATATTTTCGTATTCCTCGGCCGATTGTAAGCAAAAGGTGTGATTTTTCCGTCAGACGTAAAGATTTTGAGTTAAAAATTTTTAAATGTCTCAAAAATAACATTTTTTCCACTTCTCCACATGATTAAATAAATATTCTCCACTTGACTAAATAAATATATTTAAATTTTGCGCCCTCAATTAATAGTTCAAGATAAGAACTACAAATGTAAAATTTTAAATGTTTTTAAGGTTATCAACAAATAGTGGAAGTCTCTTTACAAGTCACCATAAATAAAAGATTAAAATGAGTATAAATTAAAACATCGATAATATCCTTAATTAATAGCATTTAAACAAAAGAAAATATAAAAATGGTTATATAAAAAAACACTTAATAGTTACGAGCACAAACATAAAAATATTAGTAATTATAAATAAAGTTAATTTATACAAATACATAAAAAAATATATTCAGTTGGTCCTGTGTGCAAATAACCATGCGTCATCAATCTACGAACATATCAAAGACAGTTCTGACACCTGTTCATCTTAATTTGTATAGAAATAATGAAATGACGGAAAACAAAACAGTATTTTAATAAAGAACGAAATCTTTCCGTAGAAAATCATGGTTCTTGGGTTTAAGCCATGCCAAATTGGAATTATTACCTGACGTTTCGCTTACGATTGCACGATGCATCTTCAGGGATCTTTACTCCATGAGATTAGAACACTAAATAACTATCAGGGATGAACAACCCGGTATTTATACCCGACTGGTGCTCAGCAAACCGTGATCCAGCGTTACAATCGATTTCCACGTGTAATGTAGACTGTAACTTGTATCTCTATTAATATCATTTGGATATTTCCAAATTTCAATTAATTCTCTAATTTTACATTTAAAGAAACCAGAAACTGATGCTAGTACCTTAGTTTCTTTTACCTTCTATGCTTTTACATTAAACGTGTGACCTGAGCAAAGCTTGGGTTCAGCTACGGCAGATTAATACATCTTTCATGTTCCTTAAGCCTAATGGATATAGACCATCCTGTTTTACCTACATGCACTTTACCACAAGAACAAGGTATCTTGTAAACGCTTTTGTTTGAAATGGTATTGCGTCCTGGTGATTTCAAAATTGTCCAACATTCTTACATATGTTGAAAATTGTCCGAATGTTTGATTTTCGGAGCAATCTGGCAATGTTGTCGGTGTTTCCGTGTACGTAAGGTAAGACAACATAGGACGTACATTTATGACATTTTGTTGAGGAGTCAGGTTTTTATATTCATTTATTTATTTTATTTTAATTTAAAAGATACTAAGGTGCTAGCATCAGTGGCTGGTTTCTTTAAACGTAAACTTAGAGAATCAATCCTTCTTCTTCTTCTTCTACCTTCTATAATAGGTCCCTGACCTGTCCCTTCTTCGATTTTCCTCATTCTGGACTTAAATTATCGCTCCACCTTTTCCGTGGTCGACCTCTACTGCGTGTACCACTAGGCGATTTATCTCGTGGGATCCTTACCAGTCTATCCTCTGTCATTCGGCTTATGTGTTTGTTCCATTGTGTCTTACGTTGTAGGATCCACTCATTAATGCAGTCTGTCTTGCATGATTGCCTGATGTTATCGCTTCTTTCTGTCTAGTAGCGTTTTTCCTGTTATTCGTCGAAGTATTCTCATTTCTGTAGTCTCCAATAGTTGTTTCGTTGTTGTCATACATTTAGTTTTTTCGACTGAGATAATCATATTATATTTTCTTCCCGTAAGATTAAAGGTATTTAACAATCTCTGGAGGTCGTCTTCATTTTCGGCACATATCACAGTGTCATCAGCGTAACAGAGAATTTTTATTTCTGTATCACCTATTTTATATCCTCTACCAAGTCGCACATCCTTTATTATTTCGTCCATTATCATGTTAAACAAGAAAGGACTAAGCGAGTCTCCCTGGCTAATACCGTTGTTGACTGGTATGGGTGTTGATAATTTACCGTTAGTGCGAATCTGAACTTTATTGTTTGCGTATATGTTTTCGATGGTCTGTATTATATTGATAGGAATATTTCTCTTATATAACAGGTGGATTACGTCATCTAGCTTTATGCGATCGAATGCTTTTGTTAGATCTATAAAGCATAAAAATGTTGGTTTATTGTATTCTAGAGATTTTTCGACTATCTGTCGTAGAATAAATACTGCATCCCCGCAAGACCTTCCTGATCTAAATCCCTGCTGTTCGTCTGCCAGTGTTGTAACCGAATTAATTTTATTTTTGATTACTTTCGTAACGAGTTTCAGAGTTGTGTCCAGTAGATTAACACCCCTGTAGTTCCCTGGTTCTTGTTTGTCACCTTTCTTCACCTTTCTTAAACATAAACATTATTGTGCTGGTTCTCCACCTATCTGGTACTTTACATTGTGTCGGGATTTTTCGAATGAAGCTTGTGAGTTCCTGTGTTAGTCGCTGTCCTCCGTATTTCAACAATTCGTTATGAATTCCGTCTTGTCCGGGAGACTTTCTATTTTTTAAGGATTTTATAGCTTTCTCTACTTCTTGAATGGTGACTTCCACATTATTCCTTATTGCTGGTATGTTGTTTTTTCCAGTGTTAGCATCTCCCTCAAATAATTTTGTTAGGTAGTCTATCCATTCCTCCTCTGATATTTTGTTTGTTTCGGAGAGTTCAGATATTTCTTTGCGCTGTTGTCTTATCAGTCACCACATTTGTTTTTGTACACTATAGAAGTCTCCTTCCATTCTTTTAAAGAACTGCTCCCAATGTTCACTTTTTTAGTAGAATCAATTCAAATTTGTAAATATTCCAATAATATTAATAGAGATACAGGTTACAGTCGACATCACATGTGGAAATCGATTGTAACGTTGAATCACGGTTCGCTGAGCGCCAGTCGGGTATAAATACCGAGCTGTTGCTCCTCGATAGTCATTAAGTGTTCTAATCTTATGGAGTAAAGATCTCTGAAGATGCCTCGTGCAATCGTAGGCGAAACGTTAGATAATAATTCCAACTTGACACGGTCCAAGCCATACGTCGCAGAAGACATTATGGGTAGAGCAAGATAGAAAGCGCCTTTAATCAGATGAATTTAAAATAGAAGATTGTTTTACGTGAAAGCTATTAATTATTGTTTTATAATTTTTAAGTCTCTGTGTTATATAAAAATTCATAAGTTTACAGATTATTATTGGAAAAATCAAGAAAATCATCAAAAAACAAATCAAAACAAAATGTCCTTCCGCCATTAAATAGTGGTGTGACTCGTTCCTAAAACCCAAAAAAATAGCGCTGTTGCCAGATTGCGAATGCAATTTCTGTGAAATTTAAATATATTCTTCTCTTTCACAGATTGTCTCGCCTTTACGTGATCTCTGCTGGACAGTAACATTTTTAATCAATAAATCTAGATTAGTTCAGGTTAGTTTCAGTTTCTCAAACTAACCAAAACTAAGCTAAACCTGAACTAACCAAACCTGACCAGAAATTTTGGGTGGTTAAGATTAAATTTAAACATTTTTATACCTTATAAAAATTAAACCATGTTGTTAACTATAATGGATACATTTTATAGGTTATCTTACGAAAGTATAAGTCTAGGTCAATTTAGTTAGTTCAAATTACATTCAGTTTTACAAGATAATCAAAAACAAACTAAATCTAAACTAACCAAAATTTTTGGGTGGGTAAGTTAAATTTTTCCCTGAGACTGTATAAAATGTTACAAAAATTAATCTATGTTGTGATTGAGATGGACAAATTTTATAGTTTATACCATGAAAGTATTTTAGATCTGGCAATGTGTCAAACGAATTTTAGTCGTTTTCGCGAGTCTGATGGTCGATGAGTTTTGCTAAATTTATTCACTAAAATTTGTGCAAAAATAGTCGAAATATATTACATACATGATATTTTAAGTAGTACCATTGAAAATAAACATATAAATTCGGATTTTCTTCATAATTAAAAGGGTTTGGTAAAGTGGTGAAAAATCAGAACCAAAATCGTGTACTACGACCTCGAAATAGGGGATAGGTATCGAATTTTTTTCAAAAAACATCGTTTTCCTAGATTTACCATAATGTAAATAATTATCAAAATATAAAAAATGGATTTACCGAAAATAATGAACTAACAGGATTTACAAAACAATACCATACATTGGATGCATTTTTATAAATAAAAATCTGCACAAATGTGCAGGTAACATAAACAAATATAAATTCCGAAATTTAACCAACGTCACTGCACGGCACCATAAAAAAATCAAGAGAATTTTAAGCGTCGAGGACCATGATAAACGACTATATTAAAAACAGAATATGCCGGGATGCCGATCGCCACTTTCGCAAATCTTGCTCTGGTTTTCTGGTTCTCATATTACCAACCTCATATAACAAATTTACTATTCCATTTTTTTTGTGCCTACTCCACGTAGCAACTTGATGTCAATTTATGGCATTTATTTTCTGCGTGTTAGGATAATTTTTTTGGCATTTAACCTACTTTTGTAGCTTTCCGTATCCCCTCTAACTTCCTTCAGAAAAAACGACAGATGCTTCCGAAAGATCCCAAATAGAAGTTCGAAATATAGTCTATAATATGTACTAAGAAAGCAAGAGTATAATTTCTGTTATAAGGTAACCTTGAAAGTAGTATCCTTGGTCTATATTCAATAATCTTAATGTTTGTATTATTAATTATTTTTAGAAAGACGTGGCACTCTAAAAAGCTTAAATACTGCTGAGATTGTGTCTTTGGATAAATCATCTTTAAGTATTCTGCTGAATGAGCTGAGATTCAAATACAAAAACGCTGACAAGTAAAGAGCATTAATTAAAACAACATGCGTTGCTTCTGCAAGAGCTCGTTCACTTCGAAAGTATATGGAAAATATCAATAGTTCTTATACAAGAGTAGTTTTCTCAGATGAACTGTCAAATGTGGATTTTTTACTTTTGGTCTAATGTGTTATTGCTTTATTTCCGAGTCTTTTCCAAGATCTGATTAGTATAAGGTTTTGAAATTTTTATTACATACATTTGTTTATTATAATTTGATGTTTTTTTTTTTGGATTTACAGGTGTATGTCTTGTTCTCTGTACTATTTTAGCATTTGTCTGTTATGTACTTGATAATAAATGAAATAAAGCATACTGTTTTATCGTAGCTTGCTTCCTGGTTTCCAGCAAAAATGGCGTCAGGCAAGGACTTTTCGCTGGTTTCGGGTAGTCAAAACACAGTGGGTCGAAAGCACGGATTTGATATTAAAACTAAAAATCGCAGACTGAAACTTTAAAATCTTGAAAATAAATTCGAAAAACATCTAATGTGGTTCAACGCTTTAAAAATAAAATAAAAAGAATAATTGTGTTTCCATGAATAAAATATTGCACTTGACTTCAAGGTGCATTTTAAATATAATACTATAATAATAAATACATGGATATCGATAATCGTTAAAAAGGCGAAAGTACTTTTTCCTCTATGATTAAGACTTCTTAATAAATACCAATGCAAATAATTTGCAAGTAATATAATATTTATTGATTCACATAAATGAATAAATAATACGACTGTAATAAAAATAATAAAAAGAACTTTTTAATCACTGCCTTCTTTGTTAACAGCTCTTTTATCATTCTCCAATACGTATGAATTGTTATCCGAATCCTTACTATGTCAAAAACAGTGTAAGGATCCATCGACGACAAAAGTTTTGGAACACATCCCCATATTTTTTTTCGAGAAGATTTTCGGGCAAAGTCTAGACGATAGTTTCTTATCAACTTGTCCGTTGATTTTTGTGCATCTTTCGATAGTTTAACTATCGGTAATATTGCAAATGATGTCTGGTCAATGGAGTAAGTCATTTGTGGATTCCTGTTGGAATGTTGTACCAAGAATATCCTTTGAAGAATAATCTTGCTGTTTGAAGTTTGTATTCCCAAAACTTCTCTATTGCTATCGCCTCCAATAGTTTGCAAAATGACGGGAAACCGGAGGATCAGTTTTCGCTTTATTCTTGTTATAATGGCTGTAGCTTGAAATACTCTGTATTTACTGAGACACAGTATCAATGTTGTTGAATTGAGATATTGTTTGACAGAGGTAACAACGTTGGACCGATTTCGCTCCAGTCAAAGCATTCACCTAGTCATCTAATATATGGTGCAAGTTGTGTGGTTCGAGTTCATAATTTTCTATTTTCGTTAAAGCCTTGTTCGGTTTTCTTAAAAATTCAAATTTCAGAGGCCCGCAATTCATAGTAGACGGGGGTTTGGAATTGTACAACACAACAGTTAATACCTGCTAATTGAAGTGGAATAAGAGAAGTTAGGAATAAGTTTATATCAGAAATAGTCGGATCAGTGAATTTCATTTTGTACTGGCTCTGACCTGACCTTCCATCGAAGCCCCATTGGCAAATGAAACTCATATCTACAAATCTAATTTATCGATTTGTTCAAGGGCGTCTAATTTTAAGCAATATAATTCGATCCACTGTATGATCCAGCCTTGGAATTTAACCTCGGCTTTTGATTTAGTAAAAGTTAGATACTCGTCATGTGGATAACATGCTTTTTTTGTATTTTACACATCAGAGTACGGCGAAAATATATAACTGCCTTTCTGTCTAGCCCAATTTTGTAATCGATGATATTTATTTCTCGACAATCCAATGTCAAATAGAAGAGCGGCGCACAAATATAACTGGGCGCGACGCAACCACAACACTGTTGCCTTTAACCTGAGACGAAACTTTAGAAAGAAAAGACTGGCCGTTCATATTACCGAGGTTTAATAGAAACGTTACTATAGCCAAACTTCTATTTTAAATTTCTTAACTAGAAATTATTTTGGCCGTTTCTCAAATTCTAACCCACTAAGCCCGTCAGGTTAGTTCGGGACAGAAGATCGTAGGGAACGTCTACGCCCAATATTACCCCCGCTAGCTTCCGTGCAACACGAAGACGAGCAGTACCTTGAAACGAATGAGAGGGTGTAGTTACTTTTCGTCTAAACTTATAAGGTAATCGACGGAATTTGAAATATTTAATGACTACTTGATACATTGATTGTTTTAAATACATCAAATAGTCGAAATACAAAAAAATTAGTTTTTGTTGGGCGTTGAGCGTAAAGAAAATTGATATTTCTCTTACAAAATAAACATTTATTCTAATAAAAATACTAGTGAAACGCAACGGTAATTTCTAAGTAAATAAGCTTATAGACCACTTTAAAATTAAAAATCATTCTCAAAAATAAACTTTTATTCTGGTAAAAAATAAAACTAACACGTTTCGTAATTGTATATAAATAAACAAATAATTAAATTCAATTTAAATCAACAAAAACACCTAAAAGTCTACAAGAGGTGTTCAAACAGGCCTCCACTTTGAGCGAGACAATAACCCAGTCTATTGTAAAATATGGTTCGCGTATTTGCCAAAACTTCAGGGGTTATATATCCCTATTAGCTTTAAAATATTTCGAACTGTTCGAGCGTTCATATCACGTTCTTAGTCAATTACGGTACTATTGCGAGGAAAATTAATTTCTGCTAAACTACAAACGTCAGTCTCCCCGATTTGCTCGTTCTTCAATAATTTGAGGAACCGGTTGTTCCTCATTATTATCAGTGCATTTTTTAGAAATTTTTAGACAACCGGTTGTCTCAAATTTTTTAATAATTTCCGAAATTCTAAATTTTCAAGGAACAGGATGATTTTCGCACATAAATACAAATCTGCCGATTATTTACCAGAATAGTATACCACTTAATAATGTGCTCTTTTTGTTCCGTGGAATAAACTACCATTGTAAAAAAAAAATTGGCGCGAAACACGATACTTACGCTTCGACGGCCGAATGAAAGCAAATAACTTGGAATCCTCTTGTTGTGCTAGGGCGTGGCGTATGCTGCCTCATCCGAGGGCCAAACTGGTAATTTACACGTATGTCGATGCTTACGATGCTTATTCTTCTGTCTCATTCTGATTTGATGAATAATATAGTTTTTTCTTTATTTTACTTAAGAAACGTCTAGTTTCTGGTGTGGATTTTCCAGACCTGTATATGTTTTATTGACGCATCAACAATTGAAGTCTTTTAGGTTAGGTTAGTTTACTCTAGTATTTATTTATTGATATATGCATACATACATACACTCAACACATGCACACACACAAACATTTCTTTTTTTCATATTTTACTTAGCAGTTGGATGTCATTTAGGAATGAAAGAACATTATTGGAGTTCTGTATTGAGAACAAGTTTGTTGGGTTACCTGATATATTGTACTTATTACGTTTGGATTGGTAATTATAATAATCAAAGAGAATGTGTTTAATACTTAGGGGGAGGGGTACAGGAAGGACATTGGGGTTGGTTCAGGCCTTTAATTAAATATTCATCAGAAAGGCGTGCGTGTTCAATTCGTAGCCAAGTATATATACAGATTCTTTCCTTGTCAGAGAGTGGTGTGAAGAGTTTTCAAAGTAGGAGTGCTTTATGGTATGTAATTTGTTATCGTGTAAGTTTAGATCCCATTCAAGGTGTTCTGGATTATAGAAAAGTTTATTGATTTAAGTTTTAATATCCTTAATGTAGAAGATTTATCTTCAAAGTGGGGATTAAGGGGGTGTTTAGCAAAAAAGTCAGCTTTTTCATTGGCTGGTATTCCCACCTGGCTAGGGGTCCACAGAAGGATGAAATGTTTATTGTCTATGAGTCCCGTCTTATGGAGATATTTAATTTCCCTAGACAAGGGATATTTTGGGTAGTCTGAAGAGATGGATAGAGCTACGTGAATCAGTGGCAATTATCTATTTTTTGTGCAAAGATGACATAATATATTTGAAGGCTCTGTAAATGGCGTATAATTCAGCAGTTAGTATGCTGGTTGTTTTATGCATTCGAAAAGTTTCTTCTACATTGAAGGAGTAATATGCTGCAACGTTCTGAGTGGCAGTTTTGGATGCATCAGTATAGATGACATTGAATTTATTATATGCAGTTTGAAGCAAGAGGTTGAAAGTTTTCCTGATTAAGAGAGGAGAGGAGTATTCAGTTAATCATATTTAGTGAGCGTAAGTTCGCATTTAATTAGGGGCATATTCCATGGAGGAAAAGTATAGCCGTTATTTTGTGGTTTGAAGCATAGAGGCAGAGTGATTTGTAGGTGTTCCTTGACTTTGTTATATCTTAGGTTGGGGCTAGGAGGATACTTACTGGAAGAAGCTCTCCAAGAAAAGGGATTTTTATGAAAAAGTTTTGATATAAAAAGAAAAGGTTTAAAAAGCAGAGAGAGGGCATAATTTAAAAGTTGTATATCTCTGATATAGTTTGTGGGCAAGATTTAAGCTTGACACATAATGCTGGAGATAGGGCTAGTGTGGTAGGCGTCTATAGCCAGACGAACACTTGTGTTGTGTGTGGGATTTAGCTTAGAAAGATAAGATGGAGGGGCAGAGCCATATATAGCATTTTGATAATTTATCGATAAGGTATTTAAAATTCAGTAATTGGTCGAAGGTTACTCTGAGGAATGATTTATTAGTGGTGGAATGTATGGGGATGTTATTAAGGTGTAAATTACATATTTTTGGAGAGTTTCTTAAACAGCAGAAGTGAACAACGTTAGATTTTCCAGCAGAGAATGAGATAATTTAATATGATTATTATTGCTGTTGTTTTTCAACCTTAAAAGTATATTTTATAAATATCAAGTTCAAGAGAGCTATACGAAAAACTATAAATAACATAGTTTTTACCATTAAAAAAAATGCTTATTTCAAGTGTTTGCAGGTAAACCTTATTATGTTATATTTAATGGTTCTTTTCGGTTTAGAAAGAAGTCCTAATTTCCCCTCTGCATTTTGTGATAATTCTTTTCTTTTCAATATATTTATGATTATTATTTCACTGAAATTTTCACTTACTTAAGAAAGTTAAATTATAATATCTGTTATAAGTTGGAATTTTTCCCTTTTCCTGATAGTACATCCGAAAATATAGAATTTTCAATATACTATTTAGTTTCGTTCGTCGGTGCAATATGCACGTCTTTATAAATAAAGGGTGTTTTTTTATAGAGGTATAGAACTTTAAGTTGGCAACACTTTTTTAACTGGCGGCCATTTTGTCAGCTGTCAAGTGATTTATGTTTACTTTTGTTTGGCATTTCAACATGAATAGACTGACGCCTGAACAACGCTTCCAAATTGTGCAAATCTATTTTGAAAATCATGGTTCTGTTCGAAATACGTATCGCGCACTACGTCCATTGTACGGTCAACATAATCGTCCATCAGAGCAATTAATTCGATTAACTATGGAACGTTTTCGCACCACGTTTACTCTAAATGATAATACGCATCCACAGAGATGTCATACAGTGCGTACAGAAGAAGTCATTGCTGCTGTAGAGCGTAGCGTAGAGGAAGATCCAAATCAGTCTATCCGCCATCGTGCACAGGAATTGGATATCTGTCCATTCACTTTATGGAAGATTTTACGGAAAGATCTTGGTTTGCGTGCTTACAAAATCCAACTCGTGCAAGAATTGAAGCCACACGATCACCTAGCAAGGCGTAGATTCGGTGAATGGGCCCAAAACAAGATTGCCGTTGATCCCGATTTTCATAAGCGAATTTTGTTTAGCGATGAAGCTCACTTTTGTTTGAATGGATACGTCAATAAACAAAACTGCCGTGTTTGGAGTGATGATAATCCTCAAGTGTATGTTGAGACACCGTTACATCCAGAAAAACTGACTGTTTGGTGTGCTTTATGGGCTGGTGGAATCATTGGTCCGTACTTCTTTAAAAACTATGCTGGTCAGAACGTTACAGTCAATGGTGACCGCTATAGAGCCATGATTACTGACTTTTTTGTTCATCAATTGAACAACCATGATGTGCAGGAGCTGTGGCTTCAACAACACGGGGCAACATGTCACACAGCTCGTGCCACAATCGATTTATTGAAGGAAACGTTGGCTTCCAAGATCGTGCGACTTAACGCCGCTAGACTATTTTCTGTGGGGATATGTGAAGTCGCTAGTCTACGCCGATAAGCCCGAAACGATTGATCACTTGGAGGACAACATTCGCCGCGTTATTGCCGATATACGGCCACAAATGTTGGAAAAAGTCATCGAAAATTGGACCTCCAGATTAGACTACGTCCGAGCCAGCCGTGGCGGTCATATGCCAGAAGTCATATTTAAATTATAATGCCAGAAGGTTATCTTTCGAATAAAGTAAATTTCATGTCAATTTAAAAAATTCATCTTTGTTTTATTCCATTCAAAAGTTCTATGCCTCTATAAAAAACACCTTTTATATAGTGAAAAAGACTTTAAGAGAAGGGTTGTTGCATCCATTTCATCTCCAGACACTATAAGCAGTGACAGCTAACACCACTTGAGGTTGAGTCACATTATAAACGTTGTATTGCCTAATTAATTTTGATTCCGTTCAGACGAATATTATTAATCATACGTGGGGATTCTCTCGCTGGACCAACTTTAAATATAAATATATTAGATTTAAAAGGTTCATTACCTGTAATTATCAAATTCCAATATAGAATAAAATAGAACAAAAGTTCTTTCAAAAAGGTACTCCCTAATTACATATTTAAATTTATGAATAGAACATAGCTTTAATCTATCAGGTAGTTTATTATAGAAGTAGACGCGGTTGTATAAAAGAAAGCTCCAGAAAAATGATTTCTAGTGACGAGGCATTTTAAAAATTCCATTGTTACGCGTCTGACGAAATGCCGTTCCCTCGGCCTTTCGAAGTTATCCATATTGTTTTTAAACGTAATTAAACACTTATACAATAAGGACGCAATCTGGAATAAATTCATTGTTTAAAAACGCCGAATTTTTTGTAAAATCGCTCAGACACGTCGAATTTGTTTTTTTGGTATGAACTTTTTGCAATCTATTAAATCATACAGGGTGACTTGAATGAAGCGATGCTATAATCAACTTTGCTTTTTTAAACAATGGCCCCAATTTTTCGTACACTTTCTGTAAAATTCTGAACATTTTTTCTATTACTTATCCTATATCTAAATGTAACTATTTTCGATTATTGACAATGTTACAGTTTTGTTATTTTATGAACAAAACTATAAATAATTTTACCAAAATACCAACAATCAAGCCAATACTCACCATAAATTAAATTCTTATTTTCATCAAGTAGTCTCTTTAATACATATAAAATAAAAGCTAAAAGTTTTTGTCACTGTCACACCAAAAACCGGTTTTGTAAAAAAAAATCAAGTGTGTCTAGAAATGCATCAAACACTCCACTTTTGCCACTTTCATCAAGGGTGTAGTTAGTTAATAATTTGTTTTTTTCTTGGCGCTCTTGAGATTTTATAAAAGCGTCAGTAGAGAGAGTCTGGGCCAAGACTTGGTTGTGAAAACTGGCATAAATCCAGAAAGCAGATTTTTTGCTGATTTTTTCAGAGTATTCGTTTTTCGTTAAGTACAGTTTAGTGAAAGTGATCTCACCTAAGAAGTTAAAACACCATCTTTGTGACTTTAAATACTTGGTGCACCCTTGAAGACAGTCAGGTACATGCCACAAACAGTTCTTATTATACCGGGACTTTGCCATCCTGTCTAAAATTAGATTTGCCTACCAGAACCAACATATTACACACCACTGCTCCATAGAGGCCATCGGCTATCCAGCTTGCCGAAAGTGTTTGGATTTAATGACAAAACTACCTTTCCGGTATTAGAACTTCGTAATAAACAGTGAAATTACCGGTTTTAATGTATACTTTCCTTTTTCCCCTGTGATTGGAAACTAATAAGACTTTATGCGAGCAATTACAGGACACTTTATTTTTAAACTTCATTTAAAATACCTTGTAAACCGAAGGTATACGTATACACTAGGTAATTTAAAACATCACTTCTCATATTAATAGTCCAACACTTTTAATTAGGCTTAAGTAAACATAATTTTAGACTTAATCGGCCTACTAGATAATTTGTTAGTGCAAAATACAACCGTACTCAAAAAGTAAGGTTATTCAGTTTAGCCGATAGTGAAAATTAAAGCTGGACTTACATCTGAACCGAGTTGGCGTATGGCGCAGATGACGTCATACTTGCAGTAGTGTTGTTCATTGTTTCTGTTTTTTTTTTGCTCTAATCTAGGTAGAAAATAGTCACATATTGCTTTAGTTTAAGATAGAATTCACATAGTTGTAAAACAGAATCCTTTTTTTTATTGTTAAATACAGATTTTAATTGTTTTTGGAATCGGTGTGTTTTATTTTGGGATCTAGTTGTTTCTTGTTTTCGATAACATCATCGCTTCTTCTTACCGACGGGCCTAAAACAGGTGGCGCTTTGAATTTATATAACCCCCCCTAATCTCCGGCATGCTAGCCTAGGCACTGCCCTAAAAGAAGGAGCGATCAACACTAAAAAATAACCACCTGTACAGAACATTAAATATTTAATAAGAATTCATTCTCATTTTAATTCTCCTTCTCCCGTGACGTAGCAACAGTTAGAACTCGCAATGAAAAACAATAATTATTTACCAATATAACTGATTTAATGACTTGTTTCTTTGTCATGTTTTGCAAAAAAATATCACTTTAAATCAATTTTAACTAAAAATAAAACTTACTGAGACACAGAGGATAGAAATTCTTATGATGATATAATATGGTGATAGAGCAAGAACCCAAGAAGAAGTGTGTCAGTTACTCCAAGAAAAATACCCTAGTCTTCCGCCAATTTCACAAGGGATCCTATTAAGTCGCCTCCGCGTTCTACAGATTTAAAACCTCTTGACTTCTTTGTGTGGGGTTACCTTAAAACAAAGTTTTCCAAACTAAGAAGAAATACGGCCAATTACTACAGAAGTAATCAGAAATGTTCAGAATGAATTTATAAATCGCTTAAGTCACTGTCAATTAGCCAATGGGAGGAATTTTGACCATTTAATAAACTGATAAATTAACTGTCTTTACTACTTCATTTCGAGTTTTAATCGTCGATAAATCGAAAAGGATTAAATTTAGGTATTAGAAAAAAATGTTCAGAATTTTACAGAAAGTTTAAAAGTGCACAAAGAATTGGAAGTCTATGTGTCTGAGCGATTTTTCAAAAACTCAGCGTTTTTTAAATAATGAACTTATTCAGACTTTACATCCTCATTGTATATAAAAATACATTTTTTCGCAAATATGGTTCTACAGGTTTCCAGAGGAATAAGGTTAAATACGAGTCTTACATTTTTTATTTGGGCTACAATATAGAAAGATTATTGCACTTTGCACTACGGCGTAATACACTGTCATAAGATCAGCTTCATCAAAAGTATTTTTTGAATTTGTTAGGGCAAAATAAGCCAAACAACTTCGAGCAAATAAAATCAATTTAGTGGTTAAAAGACGATGGCAAATCGATAAACATTCCCAAAAGCTTGCAATCCGATTCTGTTTTCAAAATATATAGTCAGCTGATTCCTAAAGTACAAATTCATAAAAACTGCTTTATTGCTATTTACAATTAAATGGGTTTCACAACTACTGATAACTAATTTAAGTTTTTGAGATATCATCATTGCAGTCGTATCATCCGCACAACATGACACCAGCATCCCTATTCTGTAAGCATATTTTTTGCATTCACTTTCCTTATCTCTTTCAAGACAGGGATATACTTATGCATTATGACAAACTCAGCAGAAATGCAAGATCATTATTATGACGTTATCTTTCCCTTTATTTTTATAGAATTCCAGCTCAGGTACCATTTCAGTAAGGGAGGTAAGTGACCATGATTTGATCTTTGGTTATGTCAATGTTGTGCGCGAATGCGCTATGCCCATCTCATCATCATGCAAAGGTTTTTGAGGTGTATTTTGAGTCAAGTACCTAGAAACTTTAAAAATATTAATCTTGAGAAATTTACTGCAAACCGTAAGGCGATACCATAGTGAAATATCTATGATGTCCAGAATGCGGATGATAAATTTCTTAATGAAAATATGAAAATATTACTCGATATTCACGCACCCTTTCTTACTTACCGAATAACTAAACCATACGTACCCTGATTTACGGATGATGATATCTGATAGCGATAAAACCTTAGCAAAATAGAGAAAAATAAAAACCCACCGGTCTCGTATACTTATGAAAATCTTAGAAATATGGTTACTGCGATAGTAAGACGAAAAAAGGTTACTTTAACCATGAGGATAATAAATCGACTTAAGATACCTGACAGTCTTAGCGATGTTAATAATCTTAGTGATGTTGACAAAATCAATGAATATTTTGTTAAATAAGTAGAAAAATTACTAGTAGAATATAATCCAGTCCAGTCAATTTATCACAATCAAGGTATAATTTTAGGAGGGTAGATTTTCCTCTGCTTTACGATAGTTTACAGGGGGTGAATTGGGCGGATTTGTATATTATCGATGACGTAAATAGGGCTTGTGCAGAGCTTTATAGCAAGTTACAGAATATATTCGATGTATGTATACCCAAATCTATAACCAAGAAAAGAAATTTTCCAGCTTGGTATACTTCGGAAATAATTAAATTAATTAAACGGAAACACAGAATTTTTAAAAAATTGAAGAGGGGCTACGAACAAAATCTCAAAAATCAATATAATGAGTTGCGGGCATTGGTGAAAAGAAAAATGGCTATCGCTTATAAAAATTACAAAGTAAAGGCAGAGGAAGCCTTATCTAATAATCCTAATAACTTTTGGTCATATATTAAATCTAAAAGGTCTTCAACAACCGTACCTGAAGTTTTAATAAATGGTGTCAATCATTTCTCGGATCCTGAGGATATTGTGAATGCATTTGCCGACTTTTTCAGTAGTGTTTATGCGCGTCCTTCTAAGAATAATGTATCTTTTGACAATGCGGTTTGGAGCCAGCACATTTCAATTGAGCTCATTCCGGAACAAATAGTTATGACCGCGTTGAAAAAATCGAAAAATGGAATGATACAGGGGCCAGACAACGTTCCTTGTTTTTTTGTTAAGGACTGTGCATATGCGCTCCTTAAACCTTTGTCATATTTGTTCAATTTGGCGATTAAAACAAATACCTTTCCAGAGATTTGGAAGGAAGCGAGAATCACCCCTGTATTCAAAAAAGGAAATATAAACGAGATCCCCAATTACAGACCTGTTTCAATACTATCCCCATTTGCAAAGGTTTTTGAGATGTCGATATATGAGTGTATTTTGAGTCAAGTACAACAGATAATATTGCCAAAACAACACGGATTTTTTTTACCGCCGTAGTACTATTAGCAATCTAGCTTCCTTTGCCAATTGGCATTTGATGGAGTCGATCACTATATTTTATTTAACAAACTTGCTGCTATGGGTTTTAGCGGGAGCCTATTGTTATTTCTTAAATCTTACCTACAAAACAGAATGCAATATGTGGAAATCCGGGGTTATCAATCCTATAAATTTAAAGCTACAAGCGGGGCTCCGCAGGGGAGCAATCTGACTCCACTAATATTTTTATTTTTCATTAACGATATTACGGTTGGAGTCTCGAGCAGTGTTTTGTTCTTTGCAGATGATGTAAAGCTATTTCGCATGATTCATAATATAAATGACGCCCTAGAGCTGCAGGGGGATATTGATATTGTTCGGAATTGGTGTAACGCGAATAATTTGCCCTTGAATGTTGATAAGTGCACCGTAATGACTTTCACCAATAAAACCAACTCTTTATATTTTCAATATACTCTAAACAGTCAAATACTTCAACGAAGTTATTCTTTTAAGGACCTTGGAGTCACTTTTGACCCAAGACTTTCATTCACGAAACATATCAGTTTTATTCTAATGATTTTAGCAATTTGCAGACCTTAAAAACTTTGTATGTTAGTCATGTTCGGTCGAAGCTGGAATACGGTGCGGTCATATGGCATCCTATCTATGATAAGTACATTAGTCAATTAGAGGGAGTGCAAAGAAAATTTTTAAAATATATATATATATATATATATATATATATATATATATATATATATATATATATATATATATATATTTATATATATATATATATATCATTTAACTCCAGTTGTTGACAGTATTATGGGAATCCTTTGGACGCTGTTCATTGCCCATTGTCTCCGGATTTGAACCTCCAGATCTCTGTATTTGGCTATCTTCTCGTTGTATTTTGGCCTTAGGTTGTTGTTGTTAGGTGCAGCAATGTCGATTAGTGTAGTTCGCCTAGAAATTTTATCTGTTAGTATAATGTCTGGTCTATTATGAGCCACTGTTTGATCCGTCAGAACCGTTCGATCCCAATACAACTTGAACTGGTTGTTCTCAAGAATAGGCTCCGGATTGTACTTGTAATAAGGCACTTTTCCTACCTGTAATAGGTTTAACTTTTCTGCTAACTCTTGGTGGAGTATCTTAGCGGCTGAGTCGTGTCTTTCCTTATACTCCGTTGCGGCAAACGCTTGGCATCCTCCAGTTATGTTGAATGGTCTCCGATGTTCGACAGCCGTATCTGCATTGGTCATTTTCTATTGAGGAATCTCTAATGATGAACTTCCGATAGTTCTTCATCGGAATAACCTGGTCTTGGATAGCTAACAAGTAGCCCTCCGTTTCCGGAAACATCTGTCCTGAAATCAACCAGTAGTTCGACGCTGAGTTGTCGATATTGTCCTGATTGACCTCATTTGGATGCCGTCCATGAAGTAGCTTCCGTAGCCAGGTTTGTCACTTCTCTTGGTCTGTTTGGTGGTGAGAAGTAATATCTTGTTCCTTCAACTGTAGCGGCGTTGAAACGTCTGCCTCGCATATTGCTCGATGTAGTGTGGAAGAGTCCGCTAACCTGTGGAAATATGAACGTAAGTTTATTATTTGTTGGTCGAGCTGCTTTCCAATATCCACCAATCCTCTTCCTCCCTGGTGTCTTGGAAGCATTATTATTATTATTATAATATTCTAAATTATTATAATATTCTAAATTATTATAATATTCTAAATTATTATAAAATCAACTTGAAAAATAATAAAGTTAATAAGCTTTTATTTAGGACCATCAACGAAATAGAAGTCCAAACATAATATCACAAATAAAAAGTAAGGCGGAGGGTTTTGATGGTATAAATAGTTCAACGCCAAATCTATGTTTACCTTTTTTCTTTCCAGTAATAACGCATTATTAATTATTCCTTAACAAATTCCCTATTCCCAGAATACCTGGAAAAACGCGCGGGCGATACCATTATTAAATATCAGTAATTCTACATATAGTCCAAGCCATAGGCAAAAATTAATGTTATTTTTGACGTAAATTCCGAGATGGATGAGATCGATCCGGGGGTGTTGGGGCAATGTAAGAACAAACCCTACATAAAATGTAATAGCAAAAAATAGGTTAGGGCCATGAGGGGGGAAAGTCACAATTGGCTAAAACAGGTTTTTTGAATCTAAAAGCCAAAAAACGCATTTTGAAAAAAAGTTTCAAATAAAAGTTGTAGAGATTTGAAAAATTAACTCTTTTAAAGGGAAGCCCTCCTCATTCTGAACAAAATGATATTTTATAATACTTAATTGGATAATTTATTGCTGAGATATTGCTATTTCTTTGCCCCATGCCGCAAAATGATGATTGCTATAACTTTATGTTGGGTAAACATTTTAACCTCCAGACTCAATCTCTTCATGAAGACCTATATTATCATATCTTTTTAGGGGCAAATGAAAAAAATAATTTTCAACCCCTTAAATATAGCTTTAAAAAGGGAATGTTTTTCTTCATAAAAGAATAGAGCTGCAGCCTCCTCCTTACATATTAGACATTGGAAAATTCAAATAGCTGAGCTCAAGACGAGTGAGGATTTTTTTTCAAAAAATCGCAGTCCTTTTATTTATAGCAATTCAGAAACAATGGCTTTTGATACTTAGAGAGTTATATATTTTCAAAATCCATGATCAAATTTTACAAAGTATCCGTATAGAACACATATACGTGGAGAAGTGACGGGATAAGTGCATAAAAGAATGAAAGAGCGAATAGGGGGCGGCTTGGAATTCCCACCTGTGTGGCAATGCTTGGCCTTGACAAGCGTTATAGTCTCACATGATTAGTAGTTTTATAATTTTTGATGGATATAAAGTAGAAGGTATGAAATCAGTCGAGCGTCTTCGTCGACTAAGAAATACTTCTGGACGTGAAGTTAAAATGATTGACGATTGATAGATCTTCTAAAAAAACGACAAGAGGTAAAAGATTCTTTAGCGAAAAAGCCGACGAAGACGGCAGCATTTTAATTGTTAAAACTGTTCTGAAGATATCGAGATACGAAAAAAATATTATAGTTGGTAACCATACCGATTTATAAGTAATGTTGCAGCAATTAACAGAGGAAACATCTGAAATAATATTTCATAAACGAACACCTAGAAAAAACCAAATAAATATTTCAATTGCAATATTATATGTATGTATATGCACTTTTACAGCATAAATACAACATCAGCATATTTTGGCGTGGTTAAAATGCTATTTTACAAAAAATCAATGAAGATACGTTAATTGATATCGCGAGCACCTCAGAATGGTACAACATTACGTAATAATGGTAGAAAAATTATAAAACCAATATAAATGACAAGCGCTGAAAAGGTTCTAAAAAGAAATCGTGAGTTTACGCTGAATTACTACCGCTTTCTCAATTTTCAGCATCAAACTAACAAGGCCACTTTCAAGCTTCAAAGTTTGTCGCCGACTGAAGCTACAGCCGCTGAGCATTGCAACCGTACTTTCTTGCAAGGGCAAGCGTGGCTTGGAAATTATTTAGATCACCCGAAGTTTCAGAGAGAATTACTTTCAAATGCCAAAAAGGCTGTAAAGCCGCATGTAGCTGCCGCAAGCACGGCTTGAAATGCTCACGATTATGTGGATTCTGCAATGGGGATTCACGTATGAATGCACCGGTCATTGAATATGAAAATGAGTCTGGCGACGAAAATCATAATATTTTAAATAACATTTCTGTTGGCAATGAAGGAGAAGAAAGTATACCAGAAGTAATAAAACGGAAAATTACATAAATAGCTTACATTACCGTCGATTTTCTACACAATTATTTTATACTTATATATTAATAAATAGATGAAATAAATTTTTTTAATTAATAATTTTCATTTTTCATCTTTGAATATGAAAAATTTGAATAATTACTTATTACATATAGTAGATAACACAGATTTCAAATTTTATAAGTACTCCAAATAACACATTAAATAGAGTTTATTCGTAAAAACTAGTTGCACCAATATTCATAGGCTACCCCAGATTAAAAAAAAAAACATGGAAATTGGTTCATTCGTTGCTGAAATATGGCGAATTTTTTCAATCGCCACTAATTTGACGCTGCGAGTTGTTTTCTCGAGCGCGTAAGAGCTCGGCACCGCGGTCGGCCAGTCGTTTTTCGGATGCTCCACTGTATGAATGATTTTTAATAACAAAAATCCGCACTTTGTAAAATCTGACTGGATTTTGAAAATATGATGCCGTTGGATTTGTTTCTTAATTGTTATAAACAAAATCTTCGTCTTGAGCTCAGCTATTCGAATTTTCAAATTAGGAATGTCTGTCTAGCCTGTAAGGAGGAAGCTCCAGCTTTATTTCTTTATTTAGAAAAACGCTCCCTTTTTAAAAACCATATTAAAAGGGTTAGAAATTATTTTTTTTTTATTTGTCTCTAATAAGTTATGAAAATGTAGGCCTTCACGAAGAAATTGAGCCTTTGTGGAGGTCAAAATGTTCACCCAAAAAAAAGTTTTAGCAATCAACATTTTGCGTCTTGGGATAAACAATTAGCAATATTTCAGCAACAAATCATCGGATTTACTATTATAAAATAACATTTTGTTCAGAAAGACGAGGGATTCTCTTTAAAAGCAAAAAACATGCGACAAATGTTAATTTTGCAATAAATAATTGATATGCCAAAATTGGCCGATTTTGAGGGTTTTTTGGCCCTTTTGCAATAACAAATTCACAAAAATGATCGCACAAAAGCTCAAATTGTAGGTTTTTAAAATCTTTTTTTTCCAAATTGTGTTTCTTGGCTTGCAGCTTCAAAAAAAACTGTTTTCGCCAACTTTGACCCCCCTCTTGGCCACAATCTACTTTTTGCTGTTACATTTTATGTAGAGTTTGTTCTTACATCGCCCCCAACACCCCTGGGTAGATCTCATCCATCTCGGAATTTACGTCACTATATTTACCCATGACTTGGACTATTAATAATCTTTGACCTATTAATCGAAAATTTTAGAAAAAGTAATGGAAATGCAGATTCAAAAGCACATAAGTTAACAGTTCTCGTTTTACTAGATTACACAAAAGCATTTGATACTCTAAATCCCTTAATTCTTAGATCCGTCCTGCATCACAATCACCAACAGTAAGTCTTAACCATCATCTATAACACCTTTGCTCAATAATCTTACTTCTCATTATATATATATATATATATATATATATATATATATATATATATATATATATATATATATATATATATATATATATATATATATATTCCAGTTTTCCTTCAATTTTCTTTCTCTTCGGACAGGAACGCGCGTGCATTGTCACTAAAGAATATATAACTACCTACAAACAAGTTGCAACTTGTAAACAAATGAAGATAAATTAGATAGATAGATTGTTTTCGCTTCGGAAATATAACTTCATCAAAGAAAATACTAATTTAGCTTCATTTGTTTACAAGTTCCAACTTGTTTGTAGGTAGTTATATATTCTTTAGTGACAATGCACGCGCGTTCCTGTCCGAAGAGCAAGAAAATTGAAGGAAAACTGGAATACATATATATATATATATATATATATATATATATATATATATATATATATATATATATATATATATATAAATAGAAAAAAGGAGAAATAAGATTATTGAGCCAAGGTGTTAAAGATGAGGTTAAGACTTACTGTTGGTGATTGTGCGCTAAGAAAAACCATATTAACCGCCCTACGTCCTACGCGATAGACCGATAAAATGCAGGAATGATCTAAAAATTGAGGGATTTAGAGTATCAAATGCTTTTGTGTAATATAGTAAAACGAGAACTGTTAACTTATGTGCTTTTGAATCTGCATTTCCATTACTTTTTCTAAAATTTTCGACTAATACGTCGTCCAAGTCATGGGTAAATAGAGTGACGTAAATTTCGAGATGGATGAGATCTACCCAGGGGTGTTGGGAGCGATGTAAGAATAAACCCTACATAAAATGTAACAGCAAAAAGTAGACTGGGGCCAAGAGGGGGCTCAAAGTTGGCCAAAACAGTTTTTTTTGAAGCTGCAAGCAAAGAAACACAATGTGGAAAAAAAAGATTTTAAAAATCTACAATTTGAGCTTTTGTGTGATCATTTTTGTGAATTTGTTATTGCAAAAGGGACAAAAAAACCTTCAAAATCGGCCAATTTTTGCAAATCAATTATTTATTACAAAATTAACATTTTTCGCTTTTAATGAGAAGCCCTCGACTTTCTGCACAAAATGATATTTTATAATAGTAAATCCGATAATTTGTTGCTAAGGTATATCTATTTGTTTATCCCAAGACGCAAAATGTTGATTGCTATAACTTTTTTTGGGTGAACATATTGACCTACACAAATGCTCAATTTCTTCGTAAAGGCCTAAATTTTCATAACTTATTAGAGACAAATAAAAAAAAAAAATTTCTAACCCCTTAAATATCGCTTTAAAAAGGGGGTGTTTTTTATTTTAGAGCTGAAGCCTTCCCTTTGCAGGTTAGATATTTCTAATTTGAAAATTCTAATAGCTGAGTTCAAGACGATTTGGAAAAAAAAAAGAAAAACTTTTTTAGGCCTATAGAAGCCGAGTTAGATTTTTTTTTCAAAAGATCACATGCCTTTTATTTATAATAATTAAGAAACAAATCCAACGGCGTTATATTTTGAAAATTCATGGTCAGATTTTAAAAATGCAGCTTTTCGTTATTAAAAATCATACATAAAGTAGAGCGTCCTAAGAGCGAGTGGCCGACCGCGGTGGTGGGGGAGCCCGCCGCCGAGCTCTCGCTCGATCTCGAAAACTGAGCTCGTAGCTTCAAATTAGTGGCGGTCGGAAAAATTCGCCATATTTTAGCAACGAATGGACCAAATTTGATATATATATATATATATATATATATATATATATATATATATATATATATATTTAATCTGGGGTAGCTTATGAATGCAACTAGTTTTTACGAATAAGCTATATTTAATGTGTTATTTGGAGTACTTACCAAATTTAAAATTTGTAGACAAGTTTAATTTCAATTTTAATCTGCTATACGTAATAAATAATTATTCAAACTTTTTTATATTCAAAGATGTAAAATGCAAATTTTTAATTAAAAAAATTCATTTCAACTATTTATTTATTACGTAAATATTAAATAATTGTGTAGCACATTTAATGTAATTTTCCGTTTTTTTTTTTGCTTCTGGTAAACTTTCTTCTTCTTTATTGTCATTAGAAATGCTACTTAAAATATTATGACTTTCGTTGCCAGAGCAATTTTCATATTCAATGACCACGATGCAGAATCCACATAATCGTGAGCATTTCAAGCCGTGCCTGCGGCAGCTACATGCAGCGTTACAGCCTTTTTGGCATTTGCAAGCAAATCTTTGAAACTTCGGGTGATCTAAATAATTTCCAAGACACGCTTGCCCTTGCAAGAAAGTGCGGTTGCAATGCTCAGCGGCTGTAGTTTCAGTCGGCGACAAACTTTGAAGCTTGAAAGTGGCCTTGTTAGTTTAATGCTCAAAATGAAGAAAGCGGTAGTAATTCAGCGTAAACTCACGATTTCTTTTTAGAATCTTTTCAACGTTTGTCATTTATATTAGTTTTATAATTTTTCTACCATTATTACATAATGTTGTACCATTATCTGAGGTGCTCGCGATATCGATTAACGTATCTTCATTGATTTTTTGTAAAATACCATTTTTACCGACGCTAAAATATGCTGATATTGTATTTATGTTGTAAAAGTGCATATACATACATATACTATTGCCATTCAAATATTTATTTGTTTTTTTTTCTAGGTGTTAGTTTGTGAAATATTAGGGCTATTCTTTTGAGTCATTCTCACTTTCACTTCTATCACTTGAAGTAATCATGATCACTTCAGCCCAATGACAAGTAAATGCATATTCAAAAGAACATGAAGTTATCAGTTTCACTTTGTTCACTTTGATCAATTGATAATTACTCAAAAGAATATAGCCATTATTTCAGATGTTTCCTCTGTTAATTGGTGCAACATGACTTATAAATCGGTATGGTTACCAACTATAATATTTTTTTCGTATCTCGATGTATATATATATATATATATATATATATATATATATATATATATATATATATATATATATATATTTATATAATTGTCTGACATCTAATAGAGTGATCAAGAAGATAGACTAGATAAACTAGTTAACCGAGAAATTAAGGTGCTAATAGCTCAGTGGTTCGAGCAGTCGTACGTTAAACCGTATGCCATAGGTTCGAGTCCCATTGGCGCTTCATTTTTTCGGATCTCTTGCACTCTTTCAAGTATGCACCGCTACGGCTAGTATCGTTCATAACATTATGGCGTGTAACAATTATTAAATGATAAATTTCGCTTAATAATTGATTAAACAAATTAAAATAATTATAGACAGTGTCCATCTTATCTATATCGAAAAGAGATAATTGTTAGTTTTAATTATTTTTTTTAGAAGAACTGAAATAGTTAACTGTGATTGATTTAGTTGAAAGTTATAATTAATATACAGTTAATTCAATTAAATTAATTGCAACTTTCAATTAACAGTTTAATTGCAATTAATTTTAATTCAATTAAATTAATTGCAATTATTTTTTTCAATCAATTAATTTAATTGATATAACAGACTAATACCCAACACTGATTGTAGGCATGATACGCGCTGTAATCTTGAAGTCCTGTGCTTGTAAGTGCGCCAAATTCAACTGCATATGAAAAGTAAATTTGTGGCTAGAATGATCGCTAATATGAGTATTAACGATCTCGCAATTGAGAAGACTCGGACATATTAGTAACCAACTATTCCATTGAACTCACACTAGTGCGACCAGCAGCATTAGTAAACATTCTAGTTGTCATTATTTTAAGCCTAAAAGAATTTAAATATGTCACATAAATATTTCTTGTTATGGGTTTCTTTTCAAAAAAATCTATTTCTCCGCAGAATACTACTTTATAAAACATTTGCATGCCAGACTCAAAATTCGGCAGCATTTGACACTGCTGCTCTGTAGATACACATTCTATAGATTTAATACTTCTAACAGCATTGCTTCAACATTTTTTCACTAGAACCAATGATCTGCCATGCCTAGTAAGCGCTCTAGCAAAAAAGGATATAATATCATAATCCGGCACGATCATCCTTGAAATTAAACAAATCAAACCCAGTGCGCAATCAAGCATATAAAATCAACATTTGACATTAGTATCGAATTGTTTGATAACCCTTGTATATAAGACTAAATGATATTTAAATATTGAATTCTATGAAATCCACTATAAAACTTTTCTCCCTAACAAAGAAACAAAAGGTTTTCTGATAATTTTATTTTTCAATATTACCTCCCTTAACTTTAATGCATTTGCGCCACGTGTCGTGCAACGAGTTTATTCTATTAGAAAATAATGATTCCTGTTGGCCGTCAAAATAGGCAGGAACATATTGTTTCATGAAACTGCGATGTTCCAATTTCACAAAACTCGTTTTTTGTTACACAACACCTCATCGAACACAGACAATGAACGAATTAAAATCAAATTTGACACACAAGTGTCACTAATGAAAAATAGTCAGCTGTTTTTACCAGAAACAAAATAAAATAAAACTGATTGATAAGAAAAGTACATTACCCTAAATTACACTGTATATATGTTATAAATCATAATATCTATGGAAATATATCACAACTATTTAGCCTAAAAAGAAATCGCAAATATATCAAACATATAGTACGCTAGTGAACGACATATGACCAAACCAAAAAAATAATATTACATAACCTACTTTTGACCCCAACCCTTACATGTTAGTTTGCTGCAATTTTTGTGATCTATCTATACTACTTCATATACTACCAATATCATTATGGGTTCAAATAAATTAGTAATTAAACATTAATATTTCAATATTTCAATAAATTAATTTTAAAAAATGTACAATTTTAAAATAGCTTATCTTAAATGTCCTTGACATAGATCGAGGCAATATGCAGCTTCTACCATAACTTGGAACCTCAAGATGGTAACGCGTGGTAGTTTGAGCGCCAAGAACGGGACTGGCTGTTGCAGCTTCTGCTGGGACGTCAGTACCATATTGGAAGAGATGAAAGGAAGACGAATGAGACATATAGAGGCAGAGACACGATTATCGCCGAAATATCGACGACAGAGAGACGAAACATCGGTGAAAGATCGACGAAAAGAGATAGAAAGAAAGATCGGTGGAAAAGAAGAGGCCTGAAATAAACGCCCAACATTAGCGACTGGTTCTATTAATCTCTTGCAGAGAATGCAAAAGATAAAAATTAGTTTCAAACCAGGAATACAAGGATGAAATTTAACTTGTTATTTCGCATTTGTAGGAAAACATCGGGAAAAATTCATTTACAACTTTAAACCATAACTACGCAACACAATTATCAAACTATAACTGTACACGGGAAAAAAACTTGCTTTAGGATTAAACCGGCAAAAGGCCGTTCGAGAAACGCACGTACATTTTGCACAAGGGACGTTCTCGAAAAAAGGGGCGATATATGTATCGGCTAATCCCTTATAAAGGACAAAAGGCCTAAAAAAAATGAAACCACAACCGCCACTCTAACTGTAGCTTTGAATACAGTCATAAGTCACCAATTTGCAACTGCAACACTGTTGGTACCATATCTCATTCTAATCAAGGTATCACGAATAACATGATTTGTATATTTTTAAACAATTAAATTTCAGTAAGAAATAAAGAAATCTTTCTGCCGTATTTAAATAGTTTGTTATATATGTAATTCTCTTTTCAGGCAGAGAATATGAAAAATATATCTACAAACAGTTTATTTCCTGCAAATATCGCTCTGGTCCTCTCTCCATACGCGTTTCGATCACCTCATGATCTCGTCAGTGGAGCTGTATCGGACCGAGAGCAACATTAGCAGAAAATAACTGATATATGAACCATAAATTTCAAGGTATGTCGGCAGGATATATTACACCTGCCGTCTAACAACTTCGATGTCAGACTGAAAAATATCGCCAGTCGAACGACATCTATGAATCAACGGAGTAAAGTGAAATTTTTAAACAATCAGAATTTCGGTAAGAAATAAAGAAATCTTTCTGCCGTATTTAAATAGTTTGTTATATATGTAATTCTCCTTTCAGGCAGAGAATATGAAAAATATATGTACAAACAGTTTATTTCCTGCAAATATCGCTCTGGTCCTCTCTCCATACGTGTTTCGATCACCTCATGATATCGTTAGTGGAGCTGTATCGGATCGAGAGCAACATTAGCAGGAAATAACTGATATATGAACCATCAATTTCAAAAGTATGTCGGCATGATATTACACCTGCCGTCTACCAACTTGGAGAGAATATGGAGAGAGGACCAGAGCGATATTTCCAGAAAATAAACTGTTTGTACATATATTTTTCATATTCTCTGCCTGAAAGGAGAACTACATATACCTATAACAAACTATTTAAATACGGCAGAAAGATTTCTTGATTTCCTACTGAAATTTTGATTGTTTAAAATTTTCACTTTACTCCGTTGATTCATAGATGTCGTTCGACTGGCGATATTTTTCAGTCTGACATCAAAGTTGGTACACGGCAGGTGTAATATCATGCCGACATACCTTTGAAATTTATGGTTCATATATCAGTTATTTCCTGCTAATGTTGCTCTAGGTCCGATACAGCTCCACCGATGAGATCATGAGGTGATCGAAACGCGTATTGAGAAAAGACCAGAGCGATATTTGCAGGAAATAAACTGTTTGTACATCTATTTTTCATATTCTCTGCCTGAAAGGAGAATTACATATATAACAAACTATGATTTGTATAATTTAGGATGTCGGAAAACGGAATCATTCTACGTCAATATGCTGACAAGTTCAAGACATCTATCAAATGAATAGCTATGAAATGCCAAATTATTCACGAGGGGCTCCTCTTGTCTATAAAGGAATATTTTGGTTTAACAAGATGTCTCAAAGTAACGAAACTGTCAGGTAAATACCCATCACAAATTTAGAATTACAAGGAATATAATTTTATTAATATACCATTTCAAGTCTCCCTTTTACTGTTTAGGATAACCTTTAATTTATTTATTTTTTTTTGGTTCAGCGGACGACGACTTCAGGACAAGTGTATATATTTTAAACTCATCTGGTGTACGGCTTACACTATTTTACCAAACAGGGAGTTAGCTGCTCGTCAACGAATGCAAAGGAATAAAATATTAATTACTCCATGGAAAATAAACTTTCGTCAGTAACAAAAATGTAACATTGTTTTTTTTTGCTGGAATGTGTTCATTTCGGCTTCCTATAAAACATATCTCGATGGTAACTCTGTAAGACCTAAGCAAAAAAAAATGGCGGATCAAAAATGGCCACGATTTTCGGTTTTTTGAGTTTATCTCGAAAAGTAAAAGTTGTATCGAAAAATATGTTAAACAAAAGTTATAGAGAAATAAAAAACCTATCAATTTATATAAGTTATAGGTGGCGCCAATAGTTATCGAGATATAATTTTTTTCCACAAAATTTATGGTTTTGGTTTAAAAAAAAAAAAAATTATTAACAAACTAAGATTTAAAATTTAACATGAATATAGGCATTATCATTCTAAGAAAGTATATCAAACCCGCAATCTGCGTTTTTTTATTTTTCGAGAAATTCGATGTCAAAGTTGAAAAATCAACCTCAATTTTTCGCTTTCCTAATTAAGATACAATGCTCAATTTTAATGGAAATTGTTTATATTGCTTTATGTTTTGAAGATCTGTTAAAAAAAAATTTTTTTTCAATCGTGGGCCGAGAAATTTTGTAAAAACCAATTTTCGCACCAAAAAATTGCGAGATGGAGATAAATTTTTTTGGATTTAGAAGTATCACTTCCAATCTAAAAAAAAATTAATTTGAGCTCAAATTTGCAGAAGGTGCTTTTTAATGCTTGTGCTTTACCCGTGAATTTTTTGGATCCAAGAAATACACTTCCATACGATCTGTAAACCTTCGAAAATTGGGCCGAAACTAAACAAAAATAGCTGCTGCAGGCCGCTGTCGGCGGGTTGCCATAGTTCAGGCGCATCGGCACTTCAAGGAAACTTATGCATCACAAGTAATATTTATAATATTGATGTTGTTTTATTAATTTATATGATAGTCACAACTTGTTTAGTCATATTAATTATTAATTTGTTTATTAACAAAATTTTTACAAATAATTATATAGAAAATCATACCAATATTCAATTATATACTCTATTGTTTTTTTTTTTAATATTATTATGGTCTAACAGTTTATTAACAAAATTTTTTCAAAAAATTATAGAGAAAATCATACAAATATTCAATTATATATTACATATTATACTGTTTCTCCCTTTATATTATTATTACCTAATAGTTTATTAACAAAATTTTTACGAAGATTTCAGAAATAAAAGTTAACCTTAAAGACTGGGATCTCTAGTCTCTTTTTATTGATATTTGGGCTGGTTACGAGCAATTTAAACAAATAAGATTTATCTTTTGATAAATTTTAACTAAAGTAGGGTTAACTATGGCAAAAATCCATATTGGAGGGGATCTAAATAAACAAAAATTTGACAAGCAAAATAACCATGTAAGAGGCTGTAATTTTTTTATTATTTCTGGCATTTTGTATATAAATTTATTAAATCAGGCAGAATTGAGTTCTCAACTGCAACCTAAAAACTCAAATCTCTGATCCATATGTCCTCTTGCAACGGTAATCCTCGGACATGCTGTATGTAGACTGGCCGCATACTTCGAGTTCCGTCAATAATTTGTTGCTCAAACTGGACCCTAAACAATTGATCTCAATTTCATTCAAACTTAATAAGGGTCTTTCCAAGAATTTACCCTACCCTTTTTTGTTTTATTTTACCCTTAGAAATAAGCGTAGTTTACTGATTAAGCAACATTAGGAAAAAAACACAGAATTTTCCAACAAATGACTACCACAATTTTTTTTTGAATATCTGAGAAAGATATTTCTTTGAGTGAACTTCGCATAAATGTAAAAAATAATGATGGAAAATGACAACAGCCCTCATTCGTCCTTATTGACTCGTCTGGCCATTGCACCCAGTACAATCCTATCATCTCACAATGGTACCCTTTCTACTGCTTTTTAAAATGAAAAAACAGCAAACAAGACACGAATAGCGACGTCTCGACGTTTCACTCAATAACGGAAAAGCGACATCCACTGACAATGTTGCATAAAACCGCCATATGATGGCGCGACGATAAAGTAAAAATAGAAATAAATCAAACTCGATACACGAAACATGCTACCCAAAAGATAGTGGTCGCATCATTTGGCAACCAAACTTACCACGAGTTTTTGAAGTTCAAGCAGGTTTCACACAAACGATCTCCCTATGAAAGCGCCTAGTGTTTTTAAGCCAACAAATATAAAAAAAAGGGATAAAATTATCGTCCGTGTAATTTTATATAAAATATAAAATTCTCGGCTGTGTAGACATAGATTTGTTAGTAAACATTACTCTCGTATTAAAAAGTGCGGAGAACTTCAGTGCAAGGGAGAAGCTCCGAGTCCGAAAAATGACGACAGCGGTGTCTCTTATCTGCTGTGTTTTCATTTCAAAAAGCACAATAAAACACAACATAATTGGAAATATTACAGGTAGTTCCGTAACCTTTTCACAGCGGCCACTGGTAGGGAGAGGGGGGCATTTCTTGAGGACACAATTCGGCTAAATGAAGCTAAACACAACTTAAAATTATTAAAAGAATTATCTATTCCCAGCGGACTGGGAACTGCTGATGAAATTAATAATTACTTTGTTAGCATTCCGCAGGTTGATCCGGACTTGGATACTTTAAATCTTTATCTGGATGGTCAATGGGAAAATACATTGAGATTTGATTTTAGAATGGCTACTGATGAGATCAGCTCGGCATTATTCTCGATAAAGTCGAGGGATGTGGGTGCCGATAACAGTTTTAACTGATCTGGTTAATTACTCTATTGACATGCTGACTTTTTCTCATATATGGAAGATGTCGTACATAATTTCCTTACCAAAACTTAACACACCTAGCGAATTAAAAAGCACGCGTCCTGTAAGAATCTCACCTACATTATCTAAAATAATTAAATATATTCTATATAATCAAATTAAAGAATACGTGAACTCGCTGTAATAGGCACGAATCCAGGGGGGACGGTGGCGGCGATCGCCCCCCCCCCCCCCAAGAGCTTCAAATTCAGGAAAATATACAGACCCCCTGACGCTTCCTTACCATACTAAGTGATCGCCTCCAAAAGATTCGAATTCAGAAAAATAGATTCGCCGCTTCCTGTTGCATTAGGAACGTAAATGTGGCTGGTACCCTCCCCCTTCCCCCGGTCGACAACTCGTTTTTCCTTGCTATAATGTGCTCTTGTGATACCCCCCCCCCCCAAGGAGGGAAGCTGGATCCGCCCCTAGATGTAATACAGCATTGTTAAAATTTACAGACGATATTTTTCAGGCCTCTAAGCCAGGCTTACTGCGCTGGTCCTATTATACTCAAACGCTTTCGATAAAATAAATCACACACTGTTAGTTGCTATTTTAAAGCATCTAAGTTCCCGGGAAGAGTCCTGTGATTTAATTAAAGAATATTTATAAGGTAGGAGTTAAAGGGTTATGTTAAATAAAAGGTTGTCAGGACCTGAAAGGTTAATTTTTGGGCCTGTCTTCATCTCGTTGTAAACGTAGCAAATGACAACTAACTTGCAATGTTGTAATGCTAATTTTTATGCTGACGACACTCAGATTTATGTATCAGTAAAATTATGGATATCAACAAAAAGATAAATAAAGATTTGAGTGCCATCTCAAATGCCTCGCGCTCACACTGTCTGATCCTTACATCATCTCTAATGCCCTCCTGGCCAGAGTTTCCTTAATCGATGACTTAAGCGTTATTTTTGACACCGAATTACGATTTAATGATCACAATAATTATATTTTAGCAAAGTCCTATAAAATGGCAGGATTTATAATGAGAAACTGCAGGGATTTTTCAAGTATTCAAGTTTTAAAATCTTTATATTATTCACTTGTGCGTAGCCACCTAAAATATTGCTGCTTTGTTTGGAGCCCCACATATTAAGCGGATTGAGCGCATACAGCAAAAGTTTGTGAATTTTATGCTCTATAAGCTCGGCGTCGACAGAAATCTTCTTTCCCATTCTCAGATATTGCAGCTAATTGGTATGGAAAGCCTGAAATTGCGTAGAACTTATTTAACCATTCTTTTTGGATTTAATATAATTAGGAATAGCATTGACTGCTCTGGTCTTCTTGAACTGATTACCTTCCGCGATCCTTCACGCCACACTCACCTATTCCAAATGTTCTCGGTTGAGGGAAGCCAAACTGATGTTGGTAGAAATAATATAATGAATCGTATTATGCAACATTTCAACACATATATTGCCCTTAATTTCGATCTTGAATGCTCCCTGCCGACGTTCAAAAAGAAACTAAAATCACTCTTATATAATACCTGAATATTTGTGTGTTGCAACTTCGACAGCTCGTTTCATCTGGTATATAGAGTGTATTACTGCAGAACTATTTTTGTTTATTTGTTTGTTTGTTTTTTTTTTGCTTTCTGGTTATGTATTCTTTGTTAAAAGTTTATATCACCGTTAGGCATTAGATAAATTATTTTAGACTTTATTCTGTGATGTACTGTTTGAAATAAATAAATAAATAAATATAAATACCAGCAAATCGCAAGTTGTTTTATTTGGAAAGACTCAAAGGCAAAGCTTAACAGTCCTTAATATCACTCTGGATAATGGGGGGTTATCACTTGTTAAATCGGGGAAAGGCCTGTGCTTGGTGATTGACACGGATCTGAAGATCAATGTGTTGGTGTAACTATGATGGATCGTGGTGAGATTCGACGTTCAGGTATCTGTGTGTCTGGGTTATCTGTAGACTGTATAATCGACGTTGAGGTCGCCTTTTCTGGTGATTAGCAGGTCAAGGAAAAGTTGCTGCTTGTTGACCGACTTCCAAAGTCAACTCTATGCAATGATGAATGCCGTTTAATCCCTCTAAAAATATGTCTAAGTTGGATGTTTCGTGTAGTTATATGATGAAAATGTCGTCCTAGTAACCTTTCCAAAGGGATGGTTTTGCTTTGGTTTTTCTTAGGGCTTCTGTTTCGAAATATTTCATACAAAGGGTTGCGAGGACTGATGTTAGCGAAGATCCCATAGGAGCACCATCAGTCTGTCGGTAGGAAGTTATTTTTATAAGAAAAATATGTGTTTTTGAGACAGTGTTCGGAGAGGTCGATGAAGTGATGTGAGAACTCCTCGTTCATAGCAATTTGGTCTAGAGTTCGTGAATTGGTATGCTTGGATATAGAGATTTGATGTCCAGGCTAGCAAGAATGTCATCTTTTTTGCAGTTTTAGCTCTTAAAGTAAGCAGGTATGAATGTGCAATTTGGAACGACGCTTGCATATTTTGTGCCAGGTATTTTGAACACAAAAGAATACAAAATTAAGATGACAGAATGAAATCATCGAATTATTGCGCTAATGAAATATTAATATTTTATGATGCAATATAATATAATATTACAAACTATAAACGCCTTACCAAATTCTGGCTACACCTTGTAAGGTTCAGACTTACCTAATGTTTGTTCTAATGCTGACTGGAGTCTACCTATACGCTAGCTCATCTCAGGGTAGGTTCGTTATTTTTAGATTTTTCTACTATTTTTAATATATTGCCTGTGTAAGTTTTATAAATGTCTAATTCAGGAAAAAAGCGCCACCAAATTTTACTTTCGAATGTGCCCTAATGATTATACTACGAGCAATGGTAGTAGAGAAAACTTGGAAAAGAACAAATATTTAATATGTCATATCCGGGTCAATAAATCGCTGAGTTTAACTGCTTAATAGTATTCTAATTTAAGATTATAGGAAATAAAACCAATTAAATAGATGCCAATACATTTATTCCTCACGGTATACCCCTTCCCAGAAAATATGTACAACCCCTGGAAAAAGTTATCACCAGTGTAAATTAATGCAAGCTTCTCTAATGGGGCTATTTGATAGAAATGCGATTACGAATTATAAATTGAAAATAAATAAAAAATTTTGTTAACGACTTACTCGAAAGTTATTTACTTTCTATGAAGTAGAAAAGGTGAAAATTAAAACAAAAATAGAGTAAGTTAAACTTGACAGTGTCTTGTACAGTGAACGCCAAACCAATCCAAAAAGTAAACAAAGCATTTGGAAGGTTTACGTCGACATAGCCTAGTCATAGAAGATAAAAACACTCCCTATTTTAAACTAGACTATGAAGTTTCATAAGCCCAACAATGCAGGAGACTATGAACTTTGCAGTAAAAAAAACAATATCAAGAAACTGCAGAAATGTCTGCAAAGAGTAAGAATTAGAAAAGTGAAAATGCGAGAGATAATGAGTATTTAAGGTATAGTTAATTAGAATCTAAGCAATAGATAATTACACAAAAAAATAAAGCGATACATAATTACAAAAATTATCATAGAAAAGAACTTATAATTGTCGTACAAGTGGATACAATCTTAACAAATTTTTGCTGAAAAAGTATGTTACAAGTCTGTACAAAATAAAATATCATAAATCATGAAAGGTTATACGCCACACTGGCTGAGAAAAAAATATATCTAGTTTCCAAAATATTAAATTGTTAAGTAATTAAAATTTTCAATAAATTTATCATCATAATATTCAACACTTTAAATAATTATTAAATGGTTTATTGGTCACTCGGACTCAAAAAGGGAATCATTACAATAGGGTATCGCAAAATAAAACATTTAAATTTGAGGTTGTAGCCGACTTCGTTACACTTTACAAAGTTTACTGGTTCGCCGCAAAGATCTACTTCTTTTAAATGATTCAGGAAATTTAACAAAAGATAAATATCATTACAGAATAATAATAATGTCCAAATATTTAAAGTCTTATAATTAAAAAGGTTTAAAATCATGTACAAAAGAATCCCTTACCTGTTATCCCTCTAGTTAATCGAAAAGGAAACTTTGCTCAGAGAACTAAGCGATTAAAAATACTGGTTTAATACCCATCAGGCTTAACAATCAGAAACTCTCGTGTACATGTCTTTAGCTAAATCTAGGCATTTAGCTGAATCACTTTCAAACATGTGGTTATACAAAGCCTGTGACGTAGACGGCTTCGCCAGAAAGGACGTTGACCTGGCTTAATACGGAGATTGTCCCATTTCGAGGCTCACAATCCCAGAAGTGCCGCACGATAACCCAAACTGCATATTACGTCCCAAATGCTTACATTACAAAATTTCTTCCAAAAAAAAAACAAGAAGACTGAAGAAATCCAAAGACATACTGAAGGTATCCTAAGACGTACTGTTGTTATCCTAAAATGTACTGAGGTTATCCCCAAGACCCTCGAACTCAAGAAAATGGTGGCATCTGATAAAATATTAAGCCGTTGTTTCTGGGCTGGCTGAAGAAAAATTATCGCCAAACTGGCTGTAGGGTGAAACGACAAAATCATCAAAAAAATGTTAGCGCCCAGGCTTGGTTTCGGTTTATTTTATCGGTCATTTAGGGCCAAGTCCTTAACTTCAGAAAGTAGTAAACACCAACCACTTCTTCTCGCTCTTGCGTCAGATAGCCAAAAGAGAAAAACTTTTTTCAAATCACTTGCACATTCCTTTCAACGTAAGTTACCAAGAAAACTTAATAAAAAAGTCCATCAAAAATCCATCCAAAAAAAATAACTTTAATCTCGAGGCAATAATCTCGAACCCTTTATATTTACCATACAATTTGAACTACTTCCGAAAAATATATAAAAAAATACTTCTATCTCAATTTTAACTGGCCAGTACTCAAATCAGACAGAGAAAACCGATATCTTAATAATCTAAACTACCTCGTCCTACAAAATGAATTTCCTATGAACAAAGTACTTTACGATTTCGAAATATTCAAAATAAAATCAAATCAGTTCGAATTGGTTTGAATTAGTTCGAGGGTCAAATTCCAAATATTACAATTACCAAAAATTCTAATTAGTAAGGTCTACTAATAAATTAAAAACAATATAATGAAAAGTCGATTTTACCTTATTTCGAATTTAGCATTTCGATATATTCAACAGATGTGCCATCATATAGGCCACCATAAAAACTTTCCATGCATCGAGTGAACCTAACTATTTATCTGAAACAGCTGATATGTGAAAATAAATAAACATTTTCTGAAAAAGGAAAATCAACAAGAAAACAAATAAACACTGTTCATATTTATACAATAATCACGAAAACAATTTTGCCAATCTGTGATACATTGTCTCGAGAAACCCAACGAAATTTACAAATTACGGAAATAGGTTAAATTACGATATCAATCAAAATTTCAAAATGTAAACAAAAGGAAGGATCTGATTATAGATGAAAACAATATTAATGAATGAAAAACAGAAGGTATTCATTAGTTTTATAGTAGGAAACATAGTTTATGATAAATTTAAATTTCAAGTTATGCATGTCACTGACAACCTTTAAAGAAAAACGTACAAAACAAAAATCTATTTATGACTTTAGTAATCTGAACCTATAGTTTAATGTAGAAAAATGTAAACGAAAATATTTATTATTTAAGATCAATTTTTAACCATAACAGGAAATCCTCCAAGACCACACCTACAAGCAAGTTACAAGAGATCCAAGTACACACCTCGAAAAAACGACAAAAATCAAAACCACTAAACTAAAATATATATATATATATATATATATATATATATATATATATATATATATATATATATATATATATATATATATGTTTGTGTAATATCGTAGGTTTTCACGGATGGTAGAATGAATAGTTTGGTTATTCCGGGGTTCCAATCCGTTCGTTCAAAAAATCGTTTTCACGACGTTTCGCCAAAATCTCATTTGGCATTTTCAACGAATACATGCAAAAAATGTCAGAAATTCTCAAAGACGCCTCTTTCAAACAAACCAAAAGAGATCCAACGACATACCTTGAAAACACTAAGAAAGCCAAGATTAAAGCATCAAAACTAGACCCAGAAACTGAAAAATCTATAATACCAAGAGAAAAATCAAGCAGATGTCCAAAACTGTATGGCTTACTAAAAATACACAAAACAAATGCACCACTCAGACCAATAGTGAGCGCCGTGGGATCTCCTACACAAAAACTGGAAAAATATCTAGCAGGTATCATGCAACCAATTGTCGAACTGGCTGATTCCTTTGTGAAAAACTCCGAACATCTGACTAAAATGATCAAAAACATTTACCTCGAAGAAAATGACATCTTAGCAAGCCTCGACATAAAATCGCTATATCCAAGCATACCACTGGATGAGACTTTCGACAAAATCGCCATGAACGAAGATTTTCCAGCCTACATAAGTAGTGAACATAACCCGATTCGCTCGATCCCCCCACTCCTCGACCTTGACCTTGACCTTGCTTCACCCCTCTTTGGCCCCGCCCACATGTCCTTGTCATTGACCCTGAAAGTGCACGTGTGCTTTGGCCTTGGCCTTGTGTTCAAGGTTGTGTGTGTGACCTTGACCTTGACCTTGGTCGAGACGACCTTGACTTTGTTGAAGGTCATCTTGGGTGTGTGACCTTGAAGTAGTTATTTGTGCATTGTAATAGTGTGGGATGATCTTGAAATGATTTCGACCTTGCAAATTGTTCTATAAATTGTGTGAGTCTACTTGCATTCATTCAGTGTGAAATGTCAGATACGGAACTATCTAAAGAAAAAATTATAGAGCAAGTCGGCAGAGTAATTTGTTTATATCAGAGTAATTTAAAAAGTTTGTGTGATTTTGAAGAGAAGGATCTAGCATTTTTTCCTCTCGAATATTTAAAAACTTGCGTTGATACGCTGAGTTTACGGCAAATTTGGGATAAGCTGCCAGCGTCATATCGGTGTAACAAGGAACTACAGTTAAGCTTACCCTGTTACATTCACTATGAACAAATATATCGTCATCATATAGATGGGCCACCACCAGCAATAAAAAAGTGTCGTGAATGTAAAAATGAGTGAATAATATGAATAGTGCTTTGCAAGAGACAGTAAAAAAATTGGGTGATGAGTTCACTGAAACGGCTAGTAATTATTTCAATGATGCAATGAAAAGTCGAGCAGAATGGGCGTCGCGCTATTGTGATTTGGCTTATGAATATGAAAAGGCTGCGAATGCATGTCGTAAATATTGCAGCAAAACAGTTCGTGAGATAAAAAAGTTGGGGTTTAGTGACTGTTTGGAAAAACTGATTAGGTTCATTGCAGATCCGGTTGTGTTAGATGAAATTAGAGTGTAGGACTTAAGTTTAACGTAGTAGTAGTTAATATGGAAAGTTTAGTGCGAGAAATGTACGAGGAATTTCTAATTTCTGCAGCCTGTTCGGAATTTTACGCATATGAAATGCAAGATTCGGAGGCTCAGGACTTTAGTGTATTTTTTAAGTATATGGACCATGCCGAAGTGTGTCTTTTAGCTAGTATAGTTTGTAAGAATTTTCTTAGAAATAAAAATAAACAATTATTATTGAACAAATTAAGGAAATTAGGTTTAGGTGATAATGTTAAACGCATAGAAGAATGGCAGAAAAAAATCAATGAATAAAGTACATAAAATGTAGTTATTTGTTTCATTATATTTTGTCCTTGAAGTTATCCTTATACCAATTTAAATGTGTGACGTCATTTGACCTTGAATACTCCTCCCACTATTTCTATCGTTAAGCTACCCCCACCATTGTTACAATTCGACCTTGAAACCTCGCTATAAAGGTTCGTGGGAGAAGAAGTGACTTCAAACAGTCGCAGATATCAGTGGCATAAACATCAAATATTGTGTTCGTGTAGTGTTCTGAAAGTGCTTTTATATTCACGGTAATTTTTGGATTTATATACCATTTTTTTCAATAATGAGTATTGCAAAAGAAACTCTAGATGAAATTAATGAAATGTTTAGCAAAGATTTCGAGGTTTTAGAGAAAAAAAAGGTTACCGAAATGATTGTAGGCAAAGTGTATAAAATTGTAAAGATGGTTTCAATGACTACACGATTTGGTAAAACTCTTTTAGTGGCTTTACACGATGACGGTGATAATAGCACATTTGAGACTTTTTTACCAAAACGTGTGGCCGAAACACTACCTGACGATATTGTAGATATTATGAGTAAAACTAAAGATAAATACACTCTAACTTATTTGGGGCAGGGCACTAGAGTTTTTGGAAACAATACTCGAACATTATTACGTTTTGGCTCATTGGAGTAAATTGTATGTAAATTGTTTGAAAAAAAGGATGTAATTAAATTTAAAATATAGTTGCACATGTCAGAATACTTACGCGTGTTCATTATTTCTGTTAAAGATGTCTGCTGATGCGACGACGACGACGACGACCGCCAACGAATGTGTAGATAGATACATATTTTGGTTGGGGAGAGAATTAAGAAATAGGGCTCACGATATGTTAGATAGCGTAAATGATTGGTCGCATATTGATGTAACCAAAGATCAATATAAGAACGAGATCAGGGATACAATCAATTTTATGGCTGGGGCACACTTGTGCGACAAATTTTTATATGGTTCCATAGACATGGATACATTTTGTGCTGAAATGGTTGAAGAAGAATTAAAAGAATACCTCGTCAATATTCCACATTTACCAGGTGAGCTTGCTGCAAAATATGAATTGGTTTCTGCAACAGCAACAGCCCAAGACGTTGACGATCGAAATAGTGTCGGATGGGATAGAATTTTGAGCAACGAAAACGAAGACATGGAAAACTAATTTTTTATAATTTTTGTATTTGTGCAATTAAATTACTGTAAATAAATATCTATTACAATCACAGTTTTATTTTATTTCTTTTATAAACATACCAACCCAGTAGATCATAGTCAGTGTTTCTTTTTCTCAGCTGAAATATTTAATATAAGTAGGGCAAATAAAAATAAAATAGTTTAGTAAAGATTGAAAATGAGTCGAGGAAACAACACAATTGATAAATTTGGTCGTCAGAAATATAATGAAAAATATCATATATTATCTGGGCCACAAGGGATTGGTTTTAAACTTACATCGGATGGGCAGTATGATATGGGTGGAAAAATCATAACCAACTTAGGCGAACCTAAAGATGATGACGATGCTGTGACAAAACACTTTGTTAATAGAAAGTTTTACAATTTTGCAGTTGTAATATGTGACATATTTAACAAGGATGTCCTCCCCATGATATACAAAAATAATAGTGAGCTTAAAACAAAAATTGAAGTTATGCAGAAAATACTCTATCATCAGCCTTTAAATGACTCATTAAGCGCACTGTCGTACGACTCGACTTCAAAAAAAATCTAAAAAAAGCAGGTTAAAGAATAGGAGAACGCACTCCGAGTGGCATAGCCTTGAAGATAACGTCGTAGTCATCGGTGAATTGGACCTTCCCTCCAAGAATATTGAAATGTTATTTATGTGTATGATGTTTTATTGTCATTGTTTTTAATAATGAAGATTGAAATAAAAAACTTTATTTTACAATATATTGTTTATTTATTTTACATTTTAAATAAAAAATATAGTCATACAATATGTTATTTAAACAATATTAGCTTTATCTATCCAAGAGTTGAAGTGGTTGGGAAATCCTAGCCATTTGACAAATAATTGTTCGATGTGATTTTTCTTGCGTTGTCTAAGGACCTTTTCTACTAGATAAACGTCAGGACTGCTTGTTTTTTGTAGTTCTGATTCGTAAAAACACCCTCTTATAGGCTGACCTTCTAACGATTCCAACAAGTAAGTAGGTGGATTTGTAACGTTAACTTTTACAACTTTAAACAATTCGGTTGACCAAGAGGGCGTATATCCTTTCTCGAATAAGCTTTTGTACTTGCTAATACGCACAATGTCACCCATGGAAAACTTAAATTTTTTAGGTACAATTTTTAAATAATCATATGCTTTAATATGTGTTTTTTCTTGCACGTCTGCAGGCTTCATTCCAATGGTGCGATGTTTCGAATGGTTATAGGTTTTTGTTACTGCCGATAATATATGTATCCATTTGTAAGATCCTCTTGTCGAGAATTGTTTATATAAATTATTTTTTAAAGTCCTTATGACTCGCTCAACAATTGCAGCTTTCTTTGTGCTGTAAGTGGAATAATGATTTATATTATATTTTTTCATCAGGGCTTGAAAGTTTGTATTATAGAACTCCTTTCCTTGATCACTTTGCAGATTTGTTGGTGTATATGATGCCTCTTCAATGATGCTTTTCATCGCATTAGTAACTTCTATACCAGTCTTGTTTTTTATGGCTTTGGTATAGACAAATTTCGAGTAACAATTTATACAGACCAAAATATAACGATAACCATCGTTTTCATCAGCATACTGTTGCATTTCAGCCAAATCAATTTGCCACAAATCTCTGTATCCTTTTATTATCGTGCGCCGTCTTACAACATTTTTTCTAGCCGTTCTATGTAGTTCATTAACAATCTTGATTTTTTCTAGACTGGGCTCCATATTATTAGTAATACTAAAGGTTTCAGATCGAAGGAAGAACTGAATAATATCATTAAATATTGAGCTTAATATATTATATCTTCTTCTCGTAATTCCTCTATGATTGACATAATTTCATTTTCGTGTCCAGTGTGACCGGCCATTTTGGAACTCCACAACAAACGTAAACGATCCACCAACTCTTTAGCTTTGTTCCAGTAGACATATTGAAATTTTTTCGAAGATAATTTCTTTTTTGTGGGTAACTGTAGTTTTTCCGAGAGATTTTTTCTTGTAATAGTACCACCTAATTTTGTGCCCATTATCAGAGGTTTAATAATTCGTAAATATTTGTTCCATCTGGTCTCCCGTAAACCATCACTTTTTTTAAAATTGTTGTAGACAGCATTCGTTGATTCCAAAATTTCCTTGTACGTTGAAAGTACATTATCACTTAATTGTTGTTGTTCCTTGCCTACACTTGGGGGTGTTTTAAGAAATAACAAATCATAAAGTGCCGGTGATCCACCATATTCTGCAATATTTTTCCCTTTTTTGTATAAGACAATATTTCCATTTCGAAAACGCACCTCTAAATTACCAATAAAATTTTTGTTATGATCTGTTTTTGAACCAAAACGTACACCATATACAGTATCGTATAGAGATGGTTTCGAACGTAATCCTTTCAGGTGTGCGTTTAAAGTATCGGAAGTTGTGGTGTCAGCGGATGCGAGAGATGTATTAGTTGATGTCGAGGGTGTATCAAACACCGATTGGCTAATATCTTCTTTTGAAATGCGATGCTGCTGCTGCTGCTGCTGAATAGGTGTGGAGGTTTGAAAGGAATGTGTAGGTTGGGGAAAACCTGATATTTGAGTCGACTGCACTGATGTACTGAGACTATGTGGCTTTGTAGCTGGATAATGTTGTTGCTGTTGTTGTTGCTGCTGCTGCTGCTGCTGCTGACGTTGCTTAACCACATCAGATATAGTTGTCAACGGCTTAGAAATGGGTTCGTAAAACTTTTCCAATTCCACAACATTAAACTCTTTAGCCGCTTTAATTTGTTTAAATTTTTTTCTGACGGCATTGGTAGCTTCCACTAGTTTACGTTTTAAGTCGATCGCGTTATTCATGATGTTAACAAAGGACGTTTCAACAATCAAATGAGCGTTTTCTCTTATTATTACAGTAATATATAGCTATCAAATCCTTTGCGGTATCTTCCCGATTTCACATCACTGTCTTTATCAATTACTAAAAATCCATACTTATTATCCCAACATTTTGAGCACATTTCTTGAAATTGAGTAAAAGTTAGATCCGGTGAAACGTGGTCGGAAAATATGTGTTTCATATTCAACTCATCTTGTTTAAACATAATAATAAAATTGGCGTTGTCTCGCACAAGCTGTTTAGGCACTCGCGAATATGTTTGCGCTAGGTAAAAGGAGTCGATATTTTTATGACGTCCCATGCTAAAGTACGATCTTATAACATCTTGTTTTTCACATATAACATCATCAAAGATAAATATAGAGTTTGGTTTTGCATCGGACGGTTCCACAATATTACTGGAATCACTAAAGGCATAGTAGCCTAAACCTTTGATGGGCGCTAAAATTTTCCTTAAATACTCATATTTCGGTTGATACAGAGATTTCGAGTAAATATAGACATTTTCGAAACGTAGCCCAAGGGGGTGTGTAAGCAGCGAAATCATGACATTAGTTTTTCCACAATTGGATGGACCAATTAACAGGCCGCGAATAGAGGAAGGAAGTAAAGGACCGTGTCTCTTCATTATCTTCTTTTCAAATCCAAGTCCGACTTTTTCATCGAGATTGTCAATAGGAAGTTTTTGTTTAAGATCGATAACGCGCATCTTAGGAAAATTTGATATTTTATAGGCAATTTTTCACAAAAACTGTCATTCAGATGCCGAGCGTCAAACGAAGTGGACGGTCTCACGTTTCCAACAAAACTGGATACGGTATTGTGAATTCGTTAATAAATAAATTACCATTCGAGGTACACATTCCTGGTTATCAATATTGCGGACCCGGAACAAAAGTAATAAAACGTGTGACAAGAGGTGATCCAGGCATTAATCCTTTGGATGCCGCATGCAAAAAACACGATTTAGCCTATTTACATAATAAAGACAACATAAGTGCGAGACATCGAGCGGATTACGAGCTCGAACAAAGTGCTTGGAATAGAGTAAAATCGAAAGATTCCAGTTTAGGTGAAAAAACAGCAGCTTGGTTAGTTACAAACATTATGAAAGGAAAACAACGTTTTGGTATGGGTGTACCATCATCATTATCAACAAAAAAAACATCTAGTAAAGGCACGCGTCATACAAAAAGGAAAGGTGTTAATAAAAATCGACATGTTCGGAAAGCCAGTTTCGGAACAGCTATTCGACAAGCAGTTCGAAGGGAATTATTAAAAGCCGGAAGTAAAAATGTGTTGGAAAAAAATGTCATGAATGCATCTAAAATAGCTCTGTCGGCAGCACGTAGATCGGTAAAAGCGGCAGGTGGCAAAAGGAAGGTTCGTACACCGAGAATAATACCGATTCCTAAAACTGGTGGAATATTACCATTAATACCAATTTTTGCCGGGTTATCAGCTTTGGGTTCATTAGCCGGCGGGGCAGCGGGAATTGTGCGCGCCATAAAAGCAGTAAAAAAAAGCAGCGAAGATAAAACCGGTGCCGGCCTGTATTTAAAATCGAAAGGAAATGGTTTGTTTCTAAAGCCATATCGTAAAGGTATGGGATTATTTTTAAATCGTAGATCAAAAAACTAATTGAATCCCTACCTCGAAGACCACTATCTAACATCGATATAGAAAAATATGCCAAAAAGAAAAGAATAGGACACTTTCGAGGCGTTTATATGAGGGATTTATTACCTAGACAAGGTCCTCGACGTTACGAAGCAGCAATAGTGAATTTGGATAGTACGCGTGGTGCAGGGACTCATTGGGTAGCTTATAGAAAAAATAATTCTAAAGTAACATATTATGACAGCTTCGGCGATTTACCCCCACCGATCGAATTGGTACGATATCTACAAACGGGATCGGAACCATCAAAAATTATTTACTATACATACGATCGTCAGCAGGATTTTGGAACAGTCTGGTGTGGACATTTGTGCTTAAAGTTTCTTGTCGAATCATCAGCGTAAAAGATGTCATCATCATCATCGTCACCATTAACACCGCAAATGGATCGCAATAACTATACTAAAATGTTGCAATCACTGAAAGCATTTCATCTAGCCGGTGGATTAAGGAAAATGACCGTGAAACAGTTAAAAAACATGCCCAAGGAAGTAATGATTGCATTAGCCCCAAATGAAATTCCATTCGTTTGGGAAAAGTTGCCGGAGCACCTTAAAAGCGATATCGATATATTAAAATATCAGTGCGGTTGCAAACATTATTTCAGCAGCAGCAGCAGCAATTTAAACGAGGTTATGACTGATGAGGATCTTACGGCTAGAAAAATATTTTGTTGTTATTGCAAAATCAGCGATGTGCGCATAAAAGCAGAAAATAGCATAAAAACATCACTATCTAATGCAGTGAGAAAAGGTGTGACGATGAATCTTTTTAAATGTTGCCGCTAAGAATAAAACCGAGATGTGTGATGTTTTAATGGTTAGTCATGTCTTATACGTTCACACTAACAGGACACTCGAGCGTCTTAAGCGCCGATTTTTATCCACCAGTCGAATTAAATAGAGAAAACAAATATGGTCTGGCATTGCTGGGATTTTACACATACAATTCAATTTTTAATGTGGACGAAAGCAACAATAAGTTTGCCTACATGAAGGAGGGTTACACCACCGAGCCGATACAATTGCAGATTCCACCTGGGGCCTATGAAATAGATGAGATAGGTAAAGCTATGTTGGAGGCTTTGAGGATTTCAACTGAAGAAAAGAACGATGGAATCTTTTACTTGGTTGCTAATAATAATACGCTGAAATGTGAACTGAAATCCCAATATACTATAGATTTCCGGGGAGAGGCGAGTATCGGTAAAATGTTAGGATTTAATCATACAGTGTTAAAAAGAGACAAAAAGCACGAATCAACCGAGATGGTGGAAATAATGAAAGTACGCATCATACGCGTAGATTGTAATATAATTTCCGGAGCATATATGAATTCGGTGGAAGGTCATACCTTGTTCGAATTCGATATCGACGTGGAGCCCGGTTACAAAATCAGTAAAGAACCACAAAATAATATTTATATGCCGTTAATGCCGGCAGGACGTCAGTTTATCGACAACATTACTCTTCGCATCTTGGACGATAGCGGTGATCTAATCAATTTTCAAGGCGAGAAAATAATCGTGAAATTGGAACTGAAGAAACTTTCATAGAAATGGGTTTTTGCTTCAATCGTCAATTGTGTGTGCTGTCGACTAAGATGGGGGAACCGCCGAAACATAATAAAAGTAAAAGAAGAGTTAACGTCAAGGTTAGTCGTCGTCCAGACGTTAGATCACAAACATCTCAACAGTTATCTGCCGAAGACTATAAATTTTTAAAATCAATCGGTCTTAAAGTGCGAAAATGATTTCCACCACCAGCGATAAAATAGAGGTTTTCTCCGAGCCCATCTTGGACAATTCCATTATTAGTCTAGAAGAGCATACGTATAAACCATACGGATCTCCATCATTCAACAATTCGGATGAAGTCCGTATCCCCATTAATTTTCAAGATATTATACTGGATATCGCCGAAAGTTACATATATATCGAAGGAAAATTTAAACCCATAGACGCAACGAAAAGATGTTTTTTATCAAATAATGCCCTCGCATTTTTGTTCGATGAAATTCGCTACGAGATGGGAGGTGAACAGGTCGCCGTGGTTCGTAAACCTGGAGTTACGACGACATTAAAAACCATGGTTTCATTCGGAAGTTTGCAACAAAGATCTCTCATGACGTGCGGATGGGGTCTCGACGAAGCAAACCAAGATATCGTAGACACGGCAAGTAACGTATTCTCCGGGAAATTACCCTTAAAATATCTTATGGGATTCGCCGAAGATTACGCAAAAGGTGTTTTCAACGTAAAACAAGAGCTTATTATGATTATAGCTCGCACTTTTACCAATTGTTACGTCGGCGAAGTAGAGGCAGAAATTAGTATCGACAAAATCGAATGGAAAATTCGTCACATCATTCCAGACGACAAGCAAAAATTGAAAATACTGTCTCGCATTAATAAAGGAGGAAACAACGCCAGTATTCAAATGGCATATCGTAAATGGGATCTGTACGAATTACCAGCTTTAAGGCAAACATCTTCCGACGTGTGGGCCTTGAGAACGAGTACAAGTCTGGAAAGACCGCGCTATATAATCGTCGGGTTTCAAGACAGCAATAATTGCGACAAGAAAGAAAAAAACGCAACCCAGTTTACCCACGCCGACGTATGCGACATTAGACTGTATCTGAATTCAACCGTTTATCCATACGAAAGATGGAATTTAGATTTCGCCAAGAAACTGTACGCAGCAGCCTATTACAATTACGAAAACTTCCAAAGCAGCTACTACGGGCGCGAGATAAACGATCCGATGATAACGTTCGCGGAATATATGAAAAACCCCGTTTTTATTATCAATTGCAGTCATCAACCAGAGGCGATTAACTCATCGACAGTGGATGTAAAATTGGAGTTCCAAACGAGAAAGAATAAATTCCCCAAAGACACTAAAGTGTACGCATTAGTTATTCACGACTCATTTTTTAGTTATAATGTATTAAACGGTTCGGTGACCAATAAATCTATATTTTAATGTATCTATTATATGTAACACAAAATAATGTTCTTGAATCAATAAATTTGTAATGAGTGAAGTAGTAGTTTTATATTTATTTGAAACCCAACCAAAAAAAAAAAAGCTGGCGGAAAAGCCCGCTCTTTAAGAAAAGAGTACGGGAATTTAGAAAATGGTGGTTTATTAAGTGGAAAAAAGAGCTTAAATAACACAAGAAAAAATTTTTAAGGCAAAATATGAAAACAACGATTTAGAAAATTTGTAGGAAAGTAACGGTTAGGAATAGGGAAAAAAATTATAAGAAAAAATTATAGAGGAAATCGAGTACTATAAGCAAGCATTTTTCTCGATAGTAAAAACGTAAAAAAAATTTTTTTCAAAAAAAAATTGAAAAATGGTGAATGCGCGCCAAAGTTGAAGTTTTGGAGCAAAATGATATTAGGAAATTAGAAAGAGAATTTTTTTCTACATATGGTAGTACTTTTCAAAATTCGGAAAGATGAAATTTTAAGAAAAGGGTTATAGTAAGTTAGTAATTTGGATTTTTTAAAGCGCTGTAGCTCGGGAACCGTTCAAGATAGAAAAAAAATAAAAGCACTTTGATAGCCCAAAATTTTGAGGAGAATGCGATGGTGTAAAAAAAATTATAATTTTTTTTTTTTTTGAAAATGCTGAATACGCGCTAAAGTTGAAGATTTAGAGAAAAACGGTATTGGGAAATTAAAGAGAGAACTTTTTTCTACATATTGTAGTATTTTTGAAAATTCGAAAAAATTAAATTTGAAAAAAAGGGTTATAGAAAGTTAGTAATTTGAATTCTTTAAAGCGCTGTAGCTCGGGAACCGTTCAAGATAGAGAAAAAATAAAAGCACTTTAATTACCTAGAATTTTGAGTAGAATACAATGGTGAAAAAAAAATTTGGAAAATCTTAAAAATGACAAAAAATTTGGACGAAAAAATTGAAATTCTCGAGTTAGGAGGCTAGGGCCGCCGAACGGGAGTATGTGGAAGTTGTAGGGGGAGGTTTTTTTTTTTTTTTTTTTTTCTCTAAGTCCACCACCACCTCCCACACCCTCCCACCCGCGGAGGGAAAAAAAAATCGATTTTTGATGGTTTCAGAGCGATTGCGCGGCTCCTTCACCATTTTCTCGCAATTTTTGAGGTATCGATTTTTTTATTTGCGGTGACAGAAGTTCGGAAATTTTTTTTTTGGATTCTAGAGAAAATTTCCCACAATATATGTATTTTTCCAATTTTTTATCGTCAACCGTTACGACGCCAGAGCCCATCCAAAATGCGATGAAAAAATTTTTTTTATATTAGCGAATCGGGAAAAATATTGTGATATACTTCAACTCTTCCTTATTACGATTCCGTCAAAACATTTTCAAAATTTTCCTTACCTTGCCTGAAAATAATTAAAATATATGCATAATTTGCATTTTTTGTAAATATGTAGCAAAGTAATGGTTAGAAATATCAAAAAAATTTATTTGAAAAAAATGTAGAGAAAGTCTAGTACTATATGCTAGAAAAGTGGAGGGGGGTAGTTTGTGTCCATACCAGAGATACGGTGAGTTATAAAATCATATTATTCTCAAACTTATATAATGCATATATGCACTCCACCTTACCCCCTCCAACTTTTTGAATGTATATAGAGGCCGGTATTAGAATTATTTCATCATTACACATTCGATCGGCAAGATGGAAGATATACCAAAAAGGATCATTGGCATTGTCAGGCCATTCGTGCCCGGCAAGATCTGCAAATGTGAGGAGTGCGGGGGTACCGCACCAGGAGCGGCACCTTCGGCACCGCCTGCAACGCCGACACCACCAGCGACGACGACGGTGCCGCCAATGAGAAGACCAAGGGCTGCACCTAGGTCGGTGTTAATATCGTTGGGTATTACTCCACGGTAGGCACCCCACCCTCCCCCCAGACCCTTTTAGGGCCACAAAAACGGTCCTTTTCAGGACCACATTATATTTTGATCGTAGTTTAGTAATCGTCACTTATGGGGCGAGATATTCGTTTAACGACGATTTGTCTCGTAGCTTAAGTGCCAAGTTATATGCTTGAGAACCTATGAAAATGTTAACAGTTCAAACAAGGTTTCTATTATTTTTTTTTTGTAATGTATTCTTCACAAAATATTAAGAATAAGTCTTATTGTCTAAACAAATCTAATTCCTTATTTAAAGTTTTTGAAAAAAATCAATAATTCTATAAGCTCTCACCAATACATAACATTTAGAATCCGTTGGTGGGGTGGGGGTAGTTCTATATATATGAGACTGGGTCAGTTACACAGTCATATATTCATCAACCCTCATACGATAAACATGGAGGAAGAAAGACCCGCCAGCCGAGGCTCATCCATCTTTAGTGATGACACCGTAGCCGACAACGTTGGAGACCTGCAAGTCTTCGACGACGACGACGAGGTGGATTTTGAAATTGACGTCCTACGTTGGGACGACTTGGATGAGCCGATTCCGCTAGTATATGACCATGATCCGGGTCTAGTGGAATTAGACGACGCGGGTGATTGGGTCTTACAAAGACTCGAAACTCCGTCGCCGCAGCCAGAGCCGGACTCGACGGAAGATGCGATGCTGGAAATTCCAGCATCACCAACACCCGACGACCCACAAGGCCCCTGCGATTCGTCAAGCTGGTGGTCGACCAGCGAGGATGGGGCACCATAAGCCCCACACTCTCCCTGGCCCTTTTTAAGGGCACACAACAACGGTCCTTTTCAGGACCACAAAATACTTTGATCGTAGTTTTAGTACATATTAGTACTTTGTTACTAATATTGTATGTATAGAATATACAATATTAGATACAAAGTATTAAAACTTTAAGTGCTGGTGGAACCCAGCTAAATCGTTCGTTCGTATTTGAGACCACAAACAACTTTTGGTCTCAATACGTAATATGACATTTGTTTTCACCCCCCACCATTAATTTGTCTCTATATATACGACCATCAATACTTATTACAATCATTTTAGTTCAACATGTCTGCGACTCAACAACAACAACAACAACCCATCCAATGCCCTGTGGTAGATTCTACCACAGAGAATTGTTTGGAGTGGGAGCCGAACGATCCTAGATGGGATGAACTTTGGCGGTTCATCATCGAATACACAGAGGACAGCACCACCACCCCCGCTGATGATGATGACGGGCCGTGCGACTCCACAACTCAATAAAAGAGTCGCATGTTTTACAACCAAACGGTCCTTTTCAGGACCACAAAATAATTTGATCGTAGTTTTAGTTGGTTATAATACTTTGTAACCAATATTTTATGTTTTTTTCATAAAAACATACAATATTGAGATACAAAGTATTAGAAGTTCTGGCGACAGAACCTTAACTTCATAAACCGAACCATGTTTTAGCATACTTGTAAATATTATCAGAAAATATTTACAACTATTGCTATTGCGTAGTTTTAGTGGATTATTCACTCTTTTTTTTTATTACCTAATATTATGTGGGACAGGGCCTATATGAAATAACACACAAAAATAAATTTTCAAGTCATTTTTATTCTCATTATAAAATATAAAAAATTTGATCAAACACTTTTTTATTAACTACAATATATATATATATATATATATATATATATATATATATATATATATATATATATATATATTTACAAACTTAATACTATAAATTAAAAGCTAATATCTACAACTACCTAACACCTACTACATAATTTATTAAAGTCCTCTAATTGTCTTTTTAACCGCGCAGATTTCACCTTTTTTATCTCTAATTGTTTTTCAAGTTCTATAATGTCACTGGCACACTCGTTCACTTCATTCACTAAGCGTTTTTTCATGGCATAAATGTCAGTCAATTTGGTCTTCTGAGAGTTGGTGAAGTCTTCGACCCACTCCGGTTGTGATGGCTCGGAAGAAGACGCGGTTTTATTTGGTGAAGACGATGACGACGACGACGACGACGCAGCGGAAACTTCATCGCCTTCAAAACACCGCTTAAACCGCTTCTTCATGGGTTTCCGGCACCCCAATATCGGCGACAGTGGCGCTGGCGCTGGGGAAGACTTCACCTCCGACACTATTTCATTCTCGACGCTGGCCGGTGTTGGTGGCGTTGGTGGTGTTGGTCCATCGGGGCCTTCTATGACTTCCACTTCTACTGACAGTGGCTCTTGCGGTGCTGTTTTTAGGAAGTCGGGTAATGGAACAGGGGTGGAGGGACGCTTAAAGTTAAACTTTTTCTTCTTCCCTTGTCCCACACCTTTAATCGCCGAATAAAATGTTTTTTTATCGGCGATTTCCGACTTCCGCATAGTCAAGAGCTTTTGCAGTTTCGACGCTTTCGGAGAAGATTCCCTAGGCCGCGATGCTTTTCGCACAACCACATCACTGATCACATTTATCTTTGGCTCCTTCTCCTCCGTCCAACATTCCAGGAATTGCGCTGCCGACTGAACTAACTCCTCGTCGCGACCATCGTTGAGGGCTCGGTCTTCGGCATCTTCATGCTCCACGCCATTCCAGTTCTCGAACACCCCCGGACTTAACACTTCTAAACCACTCATGTTATCCAGCATGCCTTGCTGTGAACCGCAGCTCACGTCAAGAGCATCTAAAAGAGACCGTACACTAGACATTGTCGATATTCAAACTCACACAATTAACTTTTTCTTAGCACTGTACTGTTTGCTGTTCTGACGAACTGTGAAGAGCTCGAGCCAGCAAGTCTGCTTTTATGCCCATTTCCCCCACTACACCACCTTTATTCCTTTTGTTCGATGCATTAAGTATAATATTTAAACTTGTCAGATGCAAGGCCAAGGCCAAGGCCGACGTAACCGGCAATACCAGGGTCGTTTTCAAGGTTGTAATTTTCATGGATTTTTTTTTGTCCCTGTCAAGGTTATTTTAAAGAAGCATATAAATATAGTACTAAACTTGTTAGATGCGAGGCCAAGGCCAAGGTCAAAGTACCCGTCAATGTCAGGGTCGTTTTCGAGGTTGTAATTTTCAAGGATTTTTTTTTTGGTCCTGTCAAGGTTATTTTAAAAAGTAATACATAATTAGAGTACCGCGATTGAAAAGTACAACATATTCAAACATCATGTTGCCAACCGATGAACAACCTAGTGAAGCAGCCAAAACATACAGTCATATACCAAAAGCTTTTTATTTAACTTGTCATCATTGTAAAAGACTAGGTATCTGCTGGCGAAATGATCTTACGTACGACTTCAACTACATTGACCTTTTCAGGGTTAAATTTGTACAATGCGGCTTTTGTGGACTAGTTTACTACCAGTTCAAGGACATTAATGAACGTGCCATCCAGAGAAGAAATTGGGTCATAGAAGAAGCTTACCTGTACAGAAGAAATTAACATGTATTTTATTTCTTAATTTTTAATTTTTTTGTTTGTTATTTTTTTTATTTTTTTAATAATAAAAAGTAAACTCAATCTTTTGTTATATTTTAATTTTTTTTTTCAATAAAACAATAGTAAAATGAATCTGTATGTGTATTTATTAAACATCGCCTAAAATACGTTTTGCAATCCATATTTTTCTGCAGAGTCCGTTTATTAATGAAATAGAACCATATATTAGGGTGAAATCTAATGGTTTCAAATCAGTCTCACATAACAATGTCAGAAGTAAACACTATTGATAAGTTCGGTCGCAAAAGAAAATTTAAGGATTTTAACTTTATGCGAGGTCCTTCAGGAATAGGTTTTAAACTTACACCTAATGGAGATTACGACATGGGAAGCAAAAGATTGTGCTATTTAGCAGAACCTCTTGAAGGAGACGATGCGACCACACGAAATTATGTTGATAATAACCTTGCTCAGTGTGTGCAAGATACGCAGAAAGCTTTACATGACTCAACAATTGTTATTAAAGATATATTCAGAAACCAACTTGAAGGTTACGTACGCAAGAAATTAATTGAAACCGGTCAAGAACTTAGAGGATACATTGATGATACTGTTATTGCAATATATGAACTTAGGCAAGACGAACTGCGTGATGAACTTAACTCTAGAATGTTGAAAATTGAAAAGACTATGGAGGATCTTGTCAGCAAACCTGTTTCACATTAAACATTTACTCGTAGACCTGTGCGTTTAATTTACTATTAGACAAATTTTTCAACAATAACTTTTACAGTTTGTTATTTGTCGACACTTCATTATATTTATAATTTTAAAATAAAGGTTCAATAAAAAAGCAATCAAGTAATGAATACATGTTTTTTATTAAAAAAAAATACAATACTATCGTTACATATTAATGTTGTATGTTTAATAGAAATAATAAAAACAATACAAATAATGAAATATGGATTTTCCAGATTACGTGCTGTCCTGACTTAGAAATGATTCCAACGCGGTGACTAAATTTGCTAAGTTTTCTTCCGGGTCTGTTTTGTAAAAATCTATGTCTGCATGCCCCCAAGGTAGAGTTTTGGTTGAACTGGGAATTACATAACGTTTATCATCGCTATGTGACAATGCTACTTTATTTATTATGTTGGTATAAATGTTATGTAATTCACTTCTAAATGTCTTCATCTTTCTTAATATCAAACCACCCCGTTCAACAATTCTTTGGTAGTCTTCCTGATGAAGGTCTTTCTCGATAACACATTTTTTGATACCTTTGGCTTTTTTTAATTCATTATTAATGGACTTTACATAATAAGCCTTCGCGCCGGTACCATAAAAACTTATTATCGGATCACCAGGAAACTCATCTTTCATTCTACCAACTACAGAATTACTTTTAATTATGTTGAAATTATTAATTTCGGGGTAATTTGATGTATCGAATTTTTCGGGGTTTTCTGATATAGTTTGATAAAAGTTTTCCGTATACACTTTTAATATAAGCGAGTCAGTATCGGTGTAAAGTAACGAAGCATCATCGCCAAACTTGGATTTAATAAAATTATAATAAAAATCGTATATTACAGTCTTTGATATATCTAATATGGAAAAACCGATATAAATTGGTTTATTGTACAATATTTTAACTTTATTCATATGTATAGCAACAAAGTTCTCGGTAAATATCGAGCTACTATTGAAATTGGGGCGGGATATTAGTGCTCTAGCTCCATTTCTGCCTACACTGTTCTCCCAATGTGTTACTAATTTTATATCCTTTCGATTTTCCACATTTTCCATAGTTTTACCAAATATCGCGTTATTTTTTAATTTAAAAGTGTCCTTCGCAAATTTTGTGGTGGCCTTGTTACGTAAATTAGTACTAAAATCAATATACGATTTTAGCCATTTTGATTGCTCAAACTGTAATACTCGATGGGTTTGCATTACCACTAAGCCGTTGGCGATGGCTTGTTTTAAAGTTCTATAGTGTACAATGTATTTTTTTTTATCTTGTAAATTAGGAATTAATTTCGGTAATTTAGCGTTTTCTGTTGGCGGTATGATATTTTCTACTAGAAATGGAAGATCAGAATGTGCATCATGCAACTCAGTCGGATAATGCACATCCACTTCCAAAACGTAGCCATGTAAACTATCATCACCAACAGCCATAATATTTAAATCCAGAATTTCGCGCTCGCTTAACCATCGAAAACCACCATATGGTAATGCTTGTGACATACTATGACCATATAGATTTGTAGCATCAAGGTATGTTATAAATGAAGAAGGTTTTGTTGGGTCATAGTCTGGTAAAAAAATATTATTAGCGATGTGCTTCCTTTCTGTACACTGGCTTATGCCGCCGCGTATACCTTTCTTAAAAAAATGTATCATGTCTATATCAGTTAAGAGCTCTAACTCTACCTTAGTCATACGTAGCATACAATCAAATGATAAACTTGGAAGGGTATAGTAATGTGCTGGATCAAGTTTATCGAATTTTAAACAATTATTCCGAAATTGCTCAAAAACATCACACAATAGCAACACATCTGATTTTAAATACACGTCCGAATAGTCCCCCAAAGTTTTACACCCAAACAAGCGCCATACTTCTTTTGCTCTTCTATAGCTTTCATCGCTAATATGTTCTTCCCGTAAATTATCATAAAATTCATCTTTACTTGGAAGACATGTATTTTCCATTTTTTCTATAGAGTCAATAAAGCTATAGGGAAAAACACCCTTTTGACGCATCAAATTAAATTGGTTGATATTTGAAAAATGTTTCCGCGTTTCAATAAAATCGTCGTCGTTTAAACCGCTGCCTAAATTTTCCAAAGACGTTGACAGAAATTTAAAACTATCAATAAATCGCAACTTTAAATATTTCCTCTTGACTTTTCCACATTTACTATCAAAATAATCGTGCACATAAATGCTTTTGGTAAATGATATGTACTTTTCCTTACTTTGAGCCAAAACACCAATTTTATCCCCATATTTACATAACTCTTTTATAAATAAATGGCTGTCGTAGCCGCTTAAGTTATGAAATATGATAGGGATAAAAGAGGGTAATTTATAATTTAAATTACAAACGGAATGTGCAGCACCAAATCTTTTTGCACCAGTTATGTGACAGTGGTCTCGTACTTTAATCTCACCCTCTTCAAAAGGGCCTTCACATATACCACATATTTTAGCATCATTAAACTCCCTTTTTTCTTCAGGCGTTAACGGTTTCATAGGCTTAATGTCTTTTAAATATGTGTTGTATAGAGCCCTTAAATCACACTCGATACGATCCACAAAGACTTGAGCTGCATTATTCCCCCGAAATAGCTCAAATTTCGAAAGTGAGTCGTCAAAAGAGCATTTAATTAAATAAGCAAAAGAATATGGTTCATGTTTAAAACTTTTTACAGTGTAAGAATTTTGTGGGTTTGGTTGTACCGTTTCAATGGGTTTTAAAACAGATTCGAAATCTGCATAAACCACGAATGGAACGCGCATTTGCTTTTCTATACCCTCGAATTTTAAAATATTTTCCGGCACACTCTTTCCAAATTTATCGATTTTTAAATCCACTGAGGGTGTTTACGTGAAAATGTGGTTACAATCGTAGCTTTGATGTAAAGTTAAAGCTGACGGTGTACTAAAATAAATGAGGCAACCATCACAGAAATATATTTTATGTTATTGACAACTAATTTGACTTGAAACTAAACGTGATAAATCCCGAATCCAACAATAATGACTCTTTGAACAAGTCGTATCACAAAAATGTTCACCGCCATCTTTACTACTACAGTCTTTTGTAATTAACAATAAATTTACATGCCTATCCAACTTTTTTGACGCATACCTCAGTGGACCAATAACTTCATGTATTACTTCATTATTTTCATATTTAGATTCCAGACCGTATACGTTAATTGATATGTTGTTCATTTCCTCAAATTTTTTAATGTCACGTAATTTTACTGGAAAATCCATACCTGTTACATTTAGCACTCTAGAAAAATGGAGGTAGGATGTCTTCTGTGAAGTCTCTGCTGTTGGAGGAAACAATGCTGATGTTACAGCCCACGCAAAGCAAAATTCGTCCTGGTTAATCACATTGACGACAGCTCCTTTCTTTTCAATAGAACACGGCAACTTGATGTATGATGAGCCACCCATAGGCATATACTTGTTGATACCAACTTCCAAGTATAAAATTCGCACAAGAGCCCATCCTATAACAAGAAAAATAATATATAAAAATCAGTTTAATATATCGGGTTTTGATTTTTCCATACCTGAATCTTTCTCCTGGAACTCTGTCGCCTGCGTTTTTATTAATTCGGTGAAAGAATGGTAAACGGCATCCAAATCACTTTCTACACTAATTATTTGATTAGCAGTGTTGAAGGATTTTTCACTGAATATTTCTTGTGATGGAAGCATGTACTCGCCAACAGCTGTCATGTTAACTTTTAAAGCATGATGCACACGCAATAAATTATTAACAAGTTCCACCACCTTGGATTTAATGTCTGCAAAGAACATTACGTAATCGGAATGCTCCATATCACTGCTAACCCGATAGGTTGCAATTCTCCTTTTGAAGGCACATTGAACGAGTTGCACACCATGACATACCGGCAAACATGAATTATTTTTATGTTGTTGTGTTCGTTTATGCACCGACATATGATTTATTGGAACATCTACATTACATGTAGCGCAATTAATTAGCGGAATCGTCGATGTATACTCTTCAATTCGGAGCCGTTTTCCTCCAGGCACTTCATTAAATCTCGCCGCACACGATTCTCTTTGATGACGTCTCATATTATAAATATTAGTAAACTTAGAACCGCAATTTTCACAAACATATGCCATGATTTGTCAAATATTAACACATGTACTACCTATACAAGTCAGAGCCAACTGATGAATGAAACTGCCCCATACCTTATATAAAACCATTCAAGGTCACCCCCAACCACGTAACATATCTTCAAGGTCACACACCCAAGATGACCTTCAACAAAGTCAAGGTCGTCTCGACCAAGGTCAAGGTCACACACACAACCTTGAACACAAGGCCAAGGCCAAAGCACACGTGCACTTTCAAGGTCAATGACAAGGACATGTGGGCGGGGCCAAAGAGGGGTGAAGCAAGGTCAAGGTCAAGGTCGAGGAGTGGGGGGATCGAGCAAATCGGGTTATGTTCACTACTTACATAATTGAACTTGCAGAATACTGCCTAAAGAACATATACTTCATGTTCAATAACCAAATATACAAACAAACAGATGGCGCACCTATAGAAACCCACGCATACTGACCGATACCTCAATGCAGCATCACATCATCATCCCTCTCAAAAGCAGGCAGTAGTCAACACACTCGTATCAAGATCTCTCCGCCTAACAGAACTTGACACAAAACAAGACGAAATAAGACACATTTCAACAGCTCTAGAACGGAATAGTTTCTCATAATCAGATATAAAGAAAGCCATAAAAAGACAAGAGAAGACTACAACAAAGACCAAAGACAAAGATCAAACAAGGAACAATGCCATAATGCCATACATAAAAGGAATAACAGACAGAATCGGAAGAATCTTAAGAAAACACACCATACAGTCCATATTTAAACCACAAAAAACAACAGCTAACATCCTGGGAAATCCCAAAGACAAGACCAACCTTGAAATTCATGGCGTTTAGAGCATTCCATGTGCAGATTACCATCAAACTTATATAGGATAAACAAACAGGCGCATATCAGCAAGAATCCAGCCTCAAAAACAAACATACAACCTCAACCCTATTTCAACATCACCAAACAACCGGACATACCATCGACTTCGAAAAAACAAAAGAAATAGCACCAGTACAGAACTATAAAGTACGCGTCATAAAAGAGGCCCTAGAAATCGAAAAAGCGGGACAGCTAAATAAACGAGACGATGCGAGAAATGTTCCAACTACATGGAAAACATTAATAAAAAATCAAGAAAGAAAACAACAAAAGTCAACTAGTACACGAGAGACCAGCATACGAGAACAAAATATATCGCACTCGGCAAAGGAGAGGCCACCATCAGTTCTCAGCGAGTAACAAGACGAACCGCACTTGAAAATGCCAAATGAGATTTTGGCGAAACGTCGTGAAAACGATTTTTTGAACGAACGGATTGAAACCCGGAATAACCAAACTATTCATATATATATATATATATATATATATATATATATATATATATATATATATATATATATATATATAAATTGCTACAATAAAGCCATTTTATTATTATTAGTATTAAAATGAGTAAATCCATACTTATTAAATTGAGTGCTATTTAAAGCAGTTTATAATTTATTTTTAACTTTACTTTAGTTTAGTTTCTTTTGTAAAAATAATTAATTTTATCCATTTAGTTCCAATTGGCCTTTAAAATGGATAGATCCTAATAACGTTACATGAATGAACAAAAGAGGTTTAAAGTGGAAACGAGAAGAAATTTCGTTTGGATAATGTGAAAAAGGCGACGGCTCAAAAAGAAACAGATAAAGTTCGCCAACCCACAATTTTGTTTTTGTTTTTGTTTTTGCGGTTTTCAAACGATTTACAATAAACGTATCGTGGAAATGTTTCAAAGGAACCTTTTCTTAGGTATCCCATATAACGTGCTGGAAACCGAATCAGAACATTTCATTCCAGTCAGAATTAATCTTTGTGTACATGAAAATAGAAGCCATTTTGAATATTTACTTTGAGTTTAATTAAAAAATAAAATAATAAATATTTTTTTTGTGTTTTGGTTTGTTATTGACTTTGTAGGTTTGTATTAATTATTTTTTTGTAGGTTAAACTATCACTTTAATTTTAATAAAGTTTGTCTTTACAGACAAACGTTTTACGATTAGAAAGAACGAAAGCTTTCACGGCTTTGGTCAAGTTGAAAATCATAGTTCTTGTTCAGAAGTGCCAAGAATATCTACAAACATGTAAACACGGCCCCCGTCAAAGAAAGGATCAAGGCATTTCGTCGTGATCTAGATACAAATGCCCGTAATATCTATAAATTACATCTAACATTATCATCTCTAATGAAACAGGACAAATTTGTAACGCTAGATAAAATTAGCTATGCCCAAGCAGAAAGAAGCCCTCAACAAGTCACTTCCTACGCTGGTAATTACTTAAAGGCGCTAAACGAGACTGTCTTGTGCGAGCAGAGCAGAGTTGAAAACTAGAGGCGGCAACAGCAAACAAAGTGTCGAGCTAGCCCCTATACCGTAGAGTAGGGGTGGGTATTTATTTTTAAAGGCGCCAGCGAGTTTTGGCCGGGTAAACTCAGAAACCCCCACGTTGTTGCTCGGGTCTAGCGTTCAACCCAGCTTGCTGCACAAAATATCAAAAATACAAATGAATAAATTAAATGTTGACAAGACGTGGTGGAACAAATCAAAACTCAAAAATGTTAAAAGAAAGATATATTTTATATTAATTACTCTTGATACTAATAATAGAGAAGTCCTTAAGGGTGGATCTAAGTTGTTGGTCGATCTGGACTTCTTCTAGCCCCAAGGGTGGACCTGGGTTTCACTTATACCCAGAGGGTGGATATGCTGTTCTTTTACCCCAAGGGTCGACCCTAATTTAAATAAAATTTTTAAAAAAAATAACAGCAATGCCCAATCACCTTAATGCTAGAGTAAACGACTAAATATTTAAAAAAAAATTGATTACTGCCCAACTGTCAAGAAATTACATTTAAAATTTTAAAAACATTAAGGTAAACTACAAATTAATAGGAAATAACAAAATATTCACTTAAACCGCAAAATTAAACAATCATTTAGAGTAGTCGCTTGCTCTAACTAATGAGCTCGATTTTTAAAAAATTATTATTACTATTTCTTACTGAAGTTTTGATTTTTAAAAATTTCACTTTACTCCAATGATTCATAGATGTCGTTCGACTGGCAATATTTTTCAGTCTGACATCGAGGTCGGTAGATGGCAGGTGCAATATCCTGCCGACATACCTTGAAATTTCTTATATTAGTTATTTCCTGCTAATGTTGCTCTCGGTCCGATACAGCTCCACTGACGAGATCATGAGGTGATCGAAACGCGTATGGAGAGAGGACCAGAGCGATATTTGCAGGAAATAAACTGTTTGTATATATATTTTTCATATTCTCTGATTGAAAGGAGAATTACATATATAACAAACTATTGAGTTCGAGTTACATAAGAGTATTAATGTGTTAAAAATGTACAAGTGAAATTTCCAGAATGACTCCAGATTTACAAAAAAAAAAAAAATAATCAAGCAGTGATCGAATAACAGTTCTGCGCTGTATGAACTTGTTTTTCCCTCAACATAGGGTGCGAGACAAAAAGGACCTTAAACAAGTAGCAATCGACAAAAGAAATGACAGCTCAAAATAGTGGGGTTAATCAGCATTGCTAACTAATAAGTCGTTGATATTTCCGGAAACTGTAACTAAAATAGATAAATGCAACAATTTAATCTGAAATAATCAGCACAAAAAAAATTTATATCTTATAAAAAGGTAAATAACAACATTCTATTTAAATATAAACAACCTAAAACAGAGTTGCTGACCTAAAAATTCAAAATAGAAAAGGATTTTAACTAGGGCTGAATTTCTTATAGGCAGAAATGTAACGAATATTAGGCTGTTATACAAAGGAGAAATAAGAAATGCTTAATAACAATGATATAGTGCTGCCCAAAACAGGCGCGGATCCAGGGGGGAGGGGCGGTGGAGGGCGATCGCTACCCTCCCCCCATGAGTTTTGAGTTCAGTTTATTCAAGAACTAGGGAGAGTAATAAATCATTTTTTACCATTTTTTTTCTTAGCAAACTACCTGTGTTCTTTAGTCCGGTGTCTTTTGCAAAATGTGTTAGACATATATATTTTTCATAAGAATGGATTAGATATCGGTCTATAATAATGGACTATTTGGGTTGGATGTGTGAAGTGTTAAAAGGATTTTGATCCTTTATTTCGGTAATAAACTTAAAATAAAAAGTTTTTATAATATTATTTTATTTCTTATGATTTCTTAATAATTCACATACATTAGAGAATATAGATAATCTTGACATTTTTAACACAAATCACAACTGTATTTTTATTATTTTTAATTTTGGCATAGAACCCGTTTTAGACACATTCAGACTAAAACGTAGCCTTTTTCTCTCAAAAAATTCTAAGTTGTCAAAAATACAAGAAGTAAAACATATATAAAAAAATAAATTCGTCCGTATAATATCGAAATTTTTTGGGCTATCGGTCATTTTATTATTAATTAAAAACATTTTTAGGATACTTGACGTTGCAGTTTATTTATTTTTTAAACCATCTGCAGAATTACAATTAAACACTAAAAGGGATTCAAATGTAATTAAATAAATATTTATTTGTCATGAAATAATCTGACCAAATTTTACATATATTTAAATATAATTAGATTTACGGCAGTCCTCAGTTACCTGCGGCACTGAAGCGGGTACGTTGGAGGTTTCGGTAACAGTTTTATTACTCTCTCTAGTTCTTGAATAGAGTATAGGAATGTGAATGCTTGCGATCGCCCCTCTCCTTGCCAGGTGCTTTGAATTCAGGAAAATAGAACCGATTCTGCATCTTATACTAGGAATGTTTATGCTGCTCGCATCCTCCTCCCCTGTCGGCAACTTGTTTTTTCTTGTGTTCGCCCCCCCCCTTGCCATGAGCTTCAAATTGGGAAAAATAGACCCAACCCTGCCTTTTAATTAGAAAGGGAAATGTGGCTGGTGTCTCTCTCTCTGGTTTTCACTTGCCACTCTGTACTTTTGAGATATCACCGCCCCCCCCCCCTAAAAAGAGAGACTGGATCCGCCTCTGGCCCAAAACGTGAATATAAGCCAAAAGAAGATAAAAATTAACCAAATTAACCATAGTAAATTTAAGATAAAATTTTAACCGTGACACACTATGAAGTAAAAAAGAAAATTCGAAGGACTTTTGAGCAACAATAATTCAGCAAGTGCAACAATAAACACAGTCGTCAATTTGTCAAGTATACAACTTACCGAAGCAGAGAAACCATCTTATCCAAAGGACAAAACTTCGCTATCACTCCAAGACGCATACCAGTGGAAGAAATAATTTCTAGTGTCCAAGCTTCCATTAGAAAATTACCTTCAGAGCAAGCAGACATGATTCGATATGAAACAGCGAAGATCATAAAACACTCACAGCCCCCTACATCAAATATTACATCAGCCGAACGAAAGGTTATTAAAAAACTGAACATGAACAACTCCATCTTAGTTTTTCCAGCTGACAAAGGAAACACAATTGTTGTTATGGATAAGGACAAATAAACCGATAAAATAAACCAGCTCTTGGACGACAATACTTACAAAGTCATTCGGACGGATCCAACAAACAAAATCGAAAGGAACCTCACATCTCTAATTAACGCTTCCAGCCTCACTCCAGAAGAAAAGAAAACCGTTAAACCAAGCAGCTCCAAATTTCCACACTTCTACGGACTGCCTAAAATACATAAAGAAAATGTATTTCGAAATCCAATCGTCAGCACAATAGACTCACTAACCTGCAAAATAGGTTAATATCTGGCCAAACTTTTACATCCCTCTACAGGAAAAACTGAATCCTTTGTAAAAAAACTCTGGACACTTTGTTCAAAGATTAAAAAACCATACAATTAGAGCCCGCAGACATATTGGTCAGTTTTGATGTAGAATCCCTGTACACAAATGTTCCTATAGATGATTCAGTTTCCATAATATCGGATATACTACGAAACACTAACATAGACTCCACCCTACTAGAATTAATTAAAGCACGTCTGATTTCCACTTATTTCACTTTTCAAGGAACTTTCTACGAGGAGACTTCGGGAGCGGCCATGGGATCTTTGCTATCACCTGTGATAGCTGACATCTTTATGAAAGCTTTCAAAGAAAACGCCCTGTCTTCTGCTCCTCTAAAACCTAAATTTTGGTGCAGATATGTAGATGATACGTTCGTAGTTTGACCGCATGGCGCAGATAACCTCTATAATTTCCTGGATCATCTAAATTAACAACACCCTAGCATAAAATTCACTATGGAAACTAATTCAAATGGGGCCCTTCCCTTTCTTGATGTACTTAATACAAAGAAAAAAGAATGGCAAATTAAGACATTCTGTGTACAAAAAACCAACACATACAAATCGATATTTCAATGCAACGTCATACCATCATCCTTCTATTAATAAATATACAAACCCAACTACTCAACAAAATGTCATAAATGAACCTCCTATGGAGAGTGTTGTCTTACCTTACATACACGGAACCACCGACAATATCGCCAGGTTGCTCCGAAAATCAAACATTTGGGCAATTTTCAACACATGTAAGGAAGTTGGACAATGTTTGAAGTCTCCAAAGGACCCTTTCAAACAGAAGACGTCTACAAGATACCTTGCTTTTGCGGTAAAGTGTATCTAGGTGGAACAGGACAGTTTATATCCACTACGCTTGACATGAACATGAAAGATGTATAAAAAAGAAACAAGTTGTACAATCTGCAGTAGCTGAACACCAGCATTGCTCAGGTCACACTTTTAATGTAAAATAAACTAAGGCATTAGCATCAGTGTCTGGTTTATTTAAACGTAAAATTAGAGAATCAGTCGAAATTTATAAATATCCAAATATTATTAACATATATGCAGGATACACTCTACATCACACGTGGAAATCGATTGTAATGCTGGTTCCCGGTTCGCTGAGCACGAGCCGGGTATAAATATCGGGCTGTTGCTCCTCGATAGTCATTCAGTGTTCTGATCTCGTGAAGTAAAGATCCCTAAAGATGCCTCGTGCAATCGTAAGCGAAACGTGGGATAATAATTCCAATTTGGACGGTCTAAACCCAAAAACTATGATTTTCAGTTTTACGATTATGTTTTAGTTTTTCGTTATGGAAAATAAATTTTAATGACCCATTTTGACTGTCTCATTTACTGTTCTTAATGAGTACACAGGGGGTTCACCAATTTATTCCAGTTTCTAGAAGGGATTCGCAAAAAGAAAAAGGTTAGGAACCGCTGGCCTAGAATAAACACTAGAACATTTCTCTATTCCCATCCCAGCAGAGTGTTCCACCTACCCGTGGTCTCTGCTGGACAGCAATATTTTTTAATTAGCACTGTAACAATATCGAAAAATTGTTTAATTGTACTACATTGTTAAAAATAACCTTAAATTTAATGTAAATTTAATGTACATTCTACATTAAATTTAATGATTTTGTACTTTAAATCGTGAATAATTTACATTTACTTTGAATATAAAGCAAATTCATTGAAATATCAGTTCGTTGGACATTACTTAATTAAATTTCACTAAACTAACTACAAAGATATTTGAACTTTCCATACTTTAAAATTAATTCACATGTACCTTAACATTAAAGGAATTTACATCAATATTCATGGTACACTGCATAAGATTTTGGGAGATGGCGCAACTTGTAATGAACTTTTTATTTAGTATGATATAAGTTTCTTAAAGTACTCAATTTTCTTATGATGTCTGCCGGTAATGACGGAAACAGAAGTACAGATGACGGTACACTACCTATGGGAAAAATATCCACCTTTACCTGGTAGTAGAATTTTTTGACCTCATATTAATGTTCGTGCATTAACTACGTGATAACTTATCTAAAATTCAATGAACACTGGCTGTATATTTAATGTACAAGGTCACCTTAAAAAGTAATTTTCAAATTTTAAATTTAATGTATGATTACATTAAATTTAATTCAATACATTAATTTAGATTAAAGTAAATATTATTAAATTGAATGCAATTAATTGAATTTAAGAAACGGTTTATGAAATTTGCTTCATTTAGCACATTTACCTTAAATTTAATGAATTCCCTTTTTACAGTGTATAAAACAGAACTGAATGAAATGATGGCAGAGCAAGAATATACTACTAGAAAATTTAATAAATATTATGTTGGTACTCCTCTGATAATGTCCTTATTAGATTTATTTATGATTTCAAGATACAATATTCGAATAAATACCATTAATTTCCAATTCAAGAAATACGATTTCCATCCAAATGAAATTTAAAAATCACATCAACATGACAACGTCGCCTTACGTCACAGATCGTAACACATGTTTCTTTCGAAATGAACGGCAGTTTTTAATCGACTTCTAAAAGAAGGAGGTTCTCAATTCGTCGAGTATATATGTTTTTATTATATGTATGTTCACCGATTATTCCGGAACGGCGGCACCGATTTGAATGAAATTTTTTATTATATTCAGGAAGTTGCTGCGATGGTCCCATATTTTTTTGGACGTAATTGGTGCAGTAATATCAAAGATGGCTCTGAGAATATGGCGGCCAAAAAAAATAATTTTGTCCGATTTTCTCCAAAATTGGTATGGGGGCATTTTTGGAGTCGTACGCAACAAATTTGAAATTATTTTTAAAAAATTCATTATCGCGGATCCAATATGGCGGACAAAAATTTCATATTGTCTGATTTTTTCCAAAATTGGTATGGGGGAGTTTTCGGGGTCGCACTAATGAAGCCTAAATATCTAAAAAATTCAATATGACGGATCCAATATGGCGGACAAAAAAAATCAATTTTGTCCGAGTTTTCAGGGTCGCACATAATGAATCTGAAATTATTTTTAAAAAATTCAATATGGCGTATCCAATACGGCGGATAAACAATTAATTTTGTCAGATTTTTTCTCAAAATTGATATAGGGGAGTTTTTCGGATCGCACATTATGAATCTGAAGTTATTTAAAAAAAAAATTAAATATGGCGGATCAAAGATTCTACATCTCCCGATTTTGTCTAAAATCAGTATTGGGGTATTCTTGTTAGTGTTAATTAGGAATTTAAAATATTTTTTGAAAAACTCAATCTGGCAGATTCAATATGGTGTCCTAAAAATTTTACATTTTTCAATTTTTTCCCAAATTGATATAGGGAATTCTTGAGGGGGTAAATTATGAATTTAAAAGTATTTTTTCAAGATTCAATATGACGAATCCAATGTAGCGGACTAAAAATTTTACATTTTTCGATTTTGTTCAAAGGGGGGACTGAGTCATTTTGAGGATGTAAATAGCGAATATAAGTCTAGAAATTGTAAATTTCCGGATTTCATTCAAAATTGGTACTAGGGGGCTTTGAAGGGTTTAGATTGACTTAAAATAATTTTTTTGAAATTCAATATAGCGGAAATTTCACATTATTTGCATTTTTTCAGATTTGGTATTATGAAGTTAATTTTCTACAACTATTAGGTTAACAAGATACCATACGAGGGAAATTTACATATTCCGATTTTGTCTAAAATTGATATTGTGGGGTTCTTGAGGTGTATACAAATTCAATATGCAGTATAAAATATATCGAGCTAAGAAATTTACATCTCATGTTCTTTAAATATCGATATTAGAAGTTTTTGGGGCCTATATTATCAATCTACAATTAATTTTACATTTAAGATAGTGGATTTACTACGACAGACTAAATATTTGTTTGACACAATTTTATTACTATTTGGAGAACTCTAAGAACCAAAGAATTTTAGTGGTTCATTTTAGGGTGATACACAACTTTGGATAAAATGGGTACTTTTTGCCACCTCGGAGTCATTGCGAGGTAGACTAATCTCGACTAATACTTCGTTCAAATAATTTATGGATATTATAATGAATTCTAAAACTAAAAATAGAAAAATAAAATAAAAAAAAAATTGAACCAACTTCTAAAAGTGCGCTAAAAAGTGAAAAATTTTTATATGAAATTGAACTTTTTGAAGCCGGCGCCAAATTATTGGTAAATGAAATAAATAACTACTAATATATACAAATTATGGTAAGAAAGCAATTAGAAATATTTTTATTCTGTTTATGCGAATCGCAGGTATTAGTTTGGCGCCGACTCCAAAAAGTTCAATTTCATATAAAAAATTATAGTTATTTTTCACTTTTTGGCGCACGTTTAGAAGTCGGTTGAATTGTTTTTTAAAAAAATTTTATTTAATGTTAATTTTGTTAAAAAATGCTTAACAGTTGTGTCGTGCTTGTGTATTTTATTAAAAGTGGCAAAATTTAAAGGTGGAGATCGGAAAATACGATTTATATATGTGAAAAAAAAAGAAATTTTTGAAAAACTACTTGCGAGCGCGAAAAAAAATCCAGATTCGTGTTCCAAGACCCAAAAACAGGAAGTATACGAAAAATTCGGTGTTTCTAGTATTCCGAATAGTGACCATTATTTATTTAGAGATCTTTTCTGTCTGTTAAAATCATAATTCCTTAGGAATTGTCTATCAGTGATTAAATTAAATTATTTCAACTTGAATTACATCGTGAAAAACTTAGGGCAAGTAAAAAATCGCCCCGGTTCACGAAAGCCTGACATTTAGAATTACAACCTACGGAATCGCATTTTTTATGTTTTAACGCGTAAAACACATGGCAACTGAAATTATAATGATTTACCCTATTTCTGGTGAATGCCATATTAATTTTTTATACACACTGACCCAACAACGCGTTAATTATTTGGTTGGTTGGCCTTAAACGGCGCGCTCGGCGGTAACCTTGAACTTGGTTTTTGAATAAAAAAAAGATACGGAGGCGGAGCTGAAGCTTTTTGTTCGCGGGTGCGATGACCGACATGTCGGTGATCGATTATTCCATTTTTCTTTTGTTAAAGGACGCTAGCTATTGAAACGAAATACCTGTCGAATCTTATGGTGTCGAATTAAATTCGATACGGATGACTTTATAATTTTATTAGATCTATATAGGCGAGTGATTTATAGTCCGGGAGGTATTGGCGCATGTCTAATGAAAATTATTCGCACGAAATATTTTTTACGATCGCTCGTAAGTTCACAATGGCAGTCGGAAATCTGGTCAAGCATTGTCCAAATCAGTTTACTTAACCCTAATACCCAACGGCACACTCTGGCGTCAATACTGCGGAGCTGAATCGCGACTGAATTCCATCCAAAATTTGCTACGCTGGTAGTTAATACCTAAACCTCACAGTTAAGTGAGAAGAAATTCAATAAGAGAGTATTATCAAAATTAATAATAATAAATAAAAATAATAATTAATAACCGATTGAGAAAGCGGTTCTCCTTGCAACCACGCGGACCGTCCGAAAGTTTGTAGGAAGTACAGAAGACCACGCCACTTGGGACCCAATAACATGGAAAGGATGCCCAGAGAGCTTCATGTTTTTGGTGTTTTCGTATACCTGATATGAGTCAATAACCCTTGGAGGGAGTGTGAAGCCATTTGGCTTGTAAATCTGATAAATTAATAATAAAAGAAAATCACCAGGGTCTAGATGAAAGTTATTAGCCACGCCAGCGAGTAAATATGTCTATGCCGGAGAGTAGGGATGAGTTATTCAGTGCGCCACTGCATCTGTAGCTAGGTTAAACGCAGAAACCTTCCACAATTTATATTTGTGTATGTTATCAAGACATTTGTATGTTACCAGAATGTTTTCTCGATAATTCGATACTTATCTCCTACTTCGAGATTATAGAACACGATTTTGGCTTTGATTTTTCACTATTTTCCTCAGTTTCCCGGAAAACTCAAAAAACGCCAAGCGTCACTTCACCAAGCACTTTTATTCTGAAGAAAACACCTGACTTACATATTTATTTTCAATGGTATTGATTAAAATATTATGTATGTAATATATTTCAAGTATTTTTGCACAAATTTTAGTGAATAAATTTAGAAAAGCTTGTATTTTCAACGAAAAACCAAAAATAAGTTCCGGAAAGGCCATCGACCATCAGACTCGCGAAAACGACTAATATTCGTTTCACAGGGTGCCAGATGTAAAATACTTTACATGGTATAAACTATAAAATTTGTCCACCTCATCAATAACATAGTTTAATTTTTGTCATGTTTTAAGCAGTCTCAAGGAAAAATCAATCTTAACCACCCAAAATTTTTAGTTAGTTCATATTTAGCTTGATTTTGGTGAATTTGTAAAACTGAAACTAATCTGAACTAACCTAAATTGACCTAGACTTATACTTTTATAAAATAAACTATAAAATTTATGCATTACAGTTAACAACATTGTTTGATTTTTGTAATGGATGAAAAAGGGTAAAATTAATTTTTGGTCAGTTTTGGTTAATTCACGTTTAGCCTAGATTGAAGAATTAAAACTAACCTGAACTAATCTAGATTTATTAATTAAAAATGTCGTTGTCCAGTAGACGCCACTTAAAAACGGGACAATCTGTGAAAGAAAAGAATATATGTGGATTTCACAGAAATCTGACAACTGCGCTAATTTTTGGAGAACGAGTCACACCACTACTTAACGGTGGAAGCCATTTTGTTTTTATTTGTTTTCTGAAAATTTTCTTGATTTTTCGGAAAAAAATGTGCAAATTTATGAATTTTTCTGTAATACAGAGGCTTTTATCAGCGTGGAATTTGTGGTTGTAACAAAATTAAATCTAAAGTAACCAGAGTTTTTCACTGTTTGACGCAAAACTGAAGAAAAATTATTGAAAAAGGAGGTCAAAATCGTATTCGACGACCTAGAAATAAGGAAACAAAGAGATTTTTTCAAAAAAACATCGTTCCTAGATTTCCCTTAATGCAAATTTTTACCCAGAGAATTATGTTGAAATCTATTTTGTCAGTATTTATTTTATTAATCATTTAATAATGAACTCAAAATTGTAATTTTCCAATATAATAACGAAACAAAATGTTGCCAGTCCTGTCTCCTGACCTACTGCGCAAGTACAATATAGCCCGGCAGACTTTGTTAGGATATTCTCCTTCCTTTTACCCCCTCCAACTTCCTTGTTAGAAACTAGCTTTCAACTAACCTTAAATAGCTTTCAACTTCACTCCTATAGACACCCAAGTGAGCATGTGAGTTAAATCAAACTCGCCAATAAATAATAAAACTTAAAACTTTAATCAAGCAATAGAAGGTCTAGCTGCGTTGTTCTAGCACAAAGCTAGATATGCTATTAATAAAATATAATATATTACAAACTGTAGTACCTATTGGCACTAAAGCATAACGCAAATTTGTGAATTCTATGATTATGGGATAGAACATCGGAAAATTGCGCAACGTCTTAAAAAAACGTAAACTTTCATTTACAAAATTATTTAAATTTCCATCATTTAAAACAGAAGATAAAAATAACAATAATTTTGCCTGTTATTCCGAAATTGGGACTGCTGCCTGTGTTGTCTCGTACAAATGTGGCTACAACACTGCTAAATCGTGTGGTGGTGTGTTGGTATTAATTGAATATCAGTGCTTGTAAATTGAAAACTGAAAATTGGTGGAAATCCAAGGGAAAGAGGGAGACTCAAAAGGTAAACAAGAAAAAAACTACAAAAAAGACCGTCTAAGACTATTGGTAAAATTAAATTTAAAAAGCAAATGAATTCGTTAATCAATTTTCGTCAAATAGATAAGAAATAATAATCAACGATTAAGTTACTTTTCTTTTTAAATATATAATCTTAATCTTACTACATATTCAGAAAAGGGAATATTGGAGATGATCATAAAGTTTGAGGAAAAGCTCAAAAACCGAAATAATTTTAAAATATTATAAGAAAAGTAAATACTAATGAATAACTAATGGGTAATAATTAAACAATTAATTAATTTAAATTAATATAATGCTTAAAACTGCTGAACTCGTAGACAGCTAAGAAATATTTAAAAGTTCCATAAAAGTCCAGTTTAACGCCGGGTGATCACCAATATTTCGTTTAATATAAAATAAAACAAAGATTTACTTTAAAAGATAATCAATTACTCAACTAAATTAACCATCCCATAATTGGAAGTAATAATAAAAATAAAATAGATAACAAACAGCATTGAAGAATACTGGTCACTATATATGTTTAGTTTTATTAAGACTAATTACTATTATACAAATCAGCTTCAAACTGGTAAAAAAAAAACGCAATTTTAAGTATGCCCCTTCAAAGTAAAAATAATAAATCAAAATAGAATCACCATTAATAATAATTAATTAAATAAAAATAAATAAACTGAGAAAATCTATTGAATTTTAACCCAAAATGACCAGTTTCAGTTGCCTAATCATTGTAACAAAAAAAATCACACTGAAATCAAATTAAAAATATTCGAGCCATCAGACATATCGCGATGCTATATAAATTTGTTTTCACCAATTTTAAATCCAAAATGGAGCCAAGAAATTGAATACAATTCACATTTACTTTAGAATATATAAGATAAATTAATTCTTCGATAAACTGAAGCCATCGTGATACACTCAGATATCAAATATGTTCCAAAATATAGTATAGTTCACAATAAATAGCAAAGGCTACTCTCAAAATTAACTTTCACTAATATAAAAAGAATAATTGAAGCGTTACCATAGTAACAGTTATCATTCATATAAAAAACCAAACGGTCTTTAAATCCAATATAAAATCTACTTTAAAGTTGAATTCCTGTATATATTGTAAATTAACTTTGTATATCGATAGTCAATGCGGCATGCTTGTAATGCTTTCATAATTTTGTCAAGCTCTACCGTATCAAAGGCCTTATGGAAATCTACAAAAGCCAGAACGAGTGGTCGATTGTATTCGATAGTTTTTTCTATTATCGTGTTGATGCTCTGTAGGTGATCGTTTGTTCCAAACCCAGTACAATGGAAAATAACTTCTCTAAAATATTTTTAGGGCTTGATTTTTTTATCTCTACGTTGATTTGGACTTAAACTTTGCCAACGCTGCCTCTAAGGTATCCCAGCGTGAAGTGGATATTTGGATGAAAATTTTTATACCAAACTCGGATAATAATAATGGAAAAAAAAATTAATCTCTTTGCGCCAACACTGAGAACAACCTCCTTTTACGCACTTTTACAAATCAATGGCTTTTGACGTGGCCTCCATCTATTTGTCAAGAAAATAATCTCGCTGTACATTTACCACAATATGAACTTACAATGCAAATTTAGACAATTTTGAAGTACTAAGAATTGTCTTAAACGTTTTTTTCTTAATAGTCATATGAGTGAAAGAGCAACAAGGATTGTTCATTTAAAATGTAATAATTTTTTCTTAAGTCAGTTTATTATCCTTTATCCTAATTAGAAGCCATTAAACAAAAGCCAAACTATTAACCAAACTATGTTCAAGTTTAGTTTAAGCCGACGACAATATTCACGCGCCTATTAATGTCTTCATAGGAGAAAATCGCGTAATTCCAAAGTGAAACCGCGGCATGAACATAATTAAGGGCTAATTCAGAGCAGGGTGATTGGGGTCATGACCCCCTCCCAAAAAATATGTATATTGAGGTGTGCAGCAAGTGAAATAGTACTCTTTAAAGTTAATCCAAGCTTTCGAAAATCTTTATTATCATTTTCATCTTTAGGGACAAAGAATCTTTTTTGAAATTGATCACAATGTTGTAAACGGTTTTATGACATTGAACATTAAAAAAAAAAAGATGGAAACTTGGGTTCAAAACTAGACCAAAACACACATAAATGTGACCAATCTCAAACAAAAAAGATTCTGCCTGAAGATGAAAATGATAAAGATTTTTGAGAGCTTGGATTAACTTTAAAGAGTACTCTTCCACTTACTTCACACTCCAATAAACACTAGTTTTTTCTAATTAGTCAGCAACCATTACTCTCTCTCTCTCTTTCTATATATATATATATATATATATATATATATATATATATATATATATATATATATATATATATAGAGAGAGAGAGAGAGAGAGAGAGAGAGAGAGAGGTTAATTTGTTGGACTGTAGGTTTATATATTTTATTTGGAGGGTTTCCTTGGAGTTTTCAGTCCTTTTTTTTTTATTAAAATACAACAAACAAAGTTTTCGTAGTTTGGAACATATATTCACATGTCAATGTAACAGCTGGAACTTCCCTAGCCTTTTTCAAACATTGTACATTCAAATACTGCAACAAATATTACGTTTGAACTCCCTGCTATTATAAATATTAATTAAAAATTAATCCTACCTTAATTTGAACTCTCACAATATCAAAATAAAACAAAACGGAGGCAGAACACACACTTTAAAATCATAAATTATACTGAAGGTATATGCCAGAAGGTTAACTTTTTTCAATAGTGTTTTTACTTCTCTGTATTAATAGATAAGGATAATATACTTAAAAGTGACAAAAGGGTGGCTGTTTGCTAAACCATGTGAATAGTTTCTATTTAAATAAATTATTTATACATTTTACTTAATTGCCTCCCGTCAGTTTCTGAGTTATAGGTAGCGGGTAGATACTCGTCTATAATCCCAATAGGTGACAGATCTACTTCAGGGATGCGCCCCTGCCTTACGCGAGCCTTGGTTCAATTTTACTCCCTAGCACCCATAGGGAAACCATTGTCACATCCTCAATTCCTTATCCGAACCCAAACATTCCCCTTTCCAATATCCAAGACCACAACTCGCTAACCCGCTCGGCAAGCCTTTCGTTTTAAGATGCCAAAACCTCTCAACATGAAGAAATCGAGTATCAACACGAGATTACCCCAGGTAAGTAGAGTAAACCACTCAGAATCTCACACTGAGCAATCAGTCAGCCTCACGGATTCTGGGGGAAGCAAATACTCGACGGAAAATACAGAAAGAAAACTCAACCCATCTTACTTCCATATAGCCACATACAACACACGAACTATGAGGACCCAAAAACACCTTGACGAACTAGAACACGAACTAGCCAATATAAAATGGAACCACAGAAACCCCGATACAAGAACAAATCAACTTATCAAAATGAATTAGAAAAAAGACTAACACCAATAGAGACAATAAAGCAAACGCAAATAAACGAACTAGCCACGAAAATAAAAAAACCATAAACAGATCGAACAACAGACAGTTTCAAAACTCTAAACAAGGAAATGAAAAAGGAAATTAGAAAAGAAAATAGAAATTACACCAATAAACTAATAAAAGACATAATAAGTGAAAACTGCAACATGAAAGTACTAAAAACAAAAAACTCAAAAGGCAAAACAAGAATAATAAAAATAAAAAACGCGAAAAAGGTGACCGTCCAGGACGAAAAGGAAATAAGCAGAGCCATAGAAGAATTATACACCAAGCTATACTCGCCACACGCACAACAAAAGCAACAAAGAACAAAAAGAACCATACTCAACATAGGCTCAGAGGAAATTCCAGAAGTAACAAACTCAGAGATAAGAATGGCACTAAATAAATTAAAGAACAATAAATATGCAGGAGAAGACAAAATTACAGTAGAGATGCTGAAAATTGGCGGCAGAAAAATAGAACAAATATTGAAGATTCTATTTAATAAAATAATTGAAGAGGGAAAAATTCCACAGGATTGGTATAACTCCGAAGTAATCTTAATATTCAAAAAGGGGGACAATACAAATATTGAAAACTACCGACCAATATCCCTACTATCACACACCTACAAGTTTTTAACCAAAATCATAACCAACCGCATAACAAACAAGCTCGATTTTTACCAACCTGTCGAACAAGCTGGATCCAGGAAACACTTTAGCACCACAGAATACTAATTGAGAAGTGCACCGAATATAACGTACCGCTCCATATGGCTTTTGTAGATTTCCAGAAGGCATTCGACTCCGTCGAAATATGGGCAGCATTACAATCCTTAGAAAACGCAAGAATCGATTCAAGATACATAAACATCATAAAGAACATATACGAAAATGCAACCATTCAAATAAATAGACGACAAGATGAAAACGAACCCGATAAAACTACAAAGGGGAGTGAGACAAGGGGACACTATCTCGTCAAAAATGTTCATCCTAGTCCTAGAGAACATTTTTAAGGAACTTAAATGGGACATCAAAAGTATAAACATCGACGGAATATACTTGAACCATCTCAGATTTGCTGATGACATAATCTTAATAGCAAGTAATCTCAAAGAATTGAACGGAATGCTGCAACAGCTAAATGACGTATCCGCATCTGTAGGCCTTCAAATGAACTACAACAAAACAAAAATCATGAGCCACGAACAGGCAAACATAACAATACAGAACCAGAGGATAGAAAACGTCGAACACTATGTATACTTGGGTCATGACATCAGACTAGGGAAATCAAACCAGGATGCTGAAATAAAAAGAAGAATACAGCTTACATGGGCTGCTTTCGGCAAACTTACATACATCCTGAAAAATAATTCAATTCCCATAAATCTAAAAAGAAAAGTATACGACACGTGCATACTACCGGTGTGTGCGTATGGATTAGAGACCATGTCCCTCACCAAAAAGTCCGCTAAAAAATTAGAAACAGTCCAAAGAGCGATGGAAAGAAACAGGCTTGGAATATCATTAAGAGACAGGATTAGAAATACCGAGATAAGACGCAGAACGAAAATCAAAGACATCGTGAAGGAGGTTACAAAGATGAATTGGCGATGGGCTGGTCACAGCCCGATATGAGGACAACAGATGGACACGAAGAATCCTGGAATGGAGGTCGAGGGAAACAACAAGAAGCACGGGAAGACCTCAAAAAGGATGGGTAGACGACATAAGGACAGTGGCGGGCAAACAGTGGATGAGATTGGCGAGGAATAGAGAAAGATGAAAACAATTGAGAGAGACCTGCATCCAGGAGTGGATGGAGAGAGGTTAATAAAGAGAGAGAGAGAGAGAGTTTCTGAGTTTGCAGCGTTTTTATTTTTTTGGATTTCTATTATCCCATAGAATTCTCGTTTTTATTATGATTTTCGGTCTTTAAAATTTTGTTTTTTTTTTCAAAGTTAAATTTATGAGCAGTTTCCGTGATGTGGTTAGTTAGGGCTGTTTTATATTTTTTTTTCAAATTTATGTCCATTGACTCAATTTTTTATATATTGGCTTGTTTGCCCTATATACACCGAATCCCAGTTGTTGCATGGAATTTCATATACGACATCACTCTTTTTGTTATTTTGAATTTTTGTTTTTAATTTGGAAAAATTATTTTTCAATAAGTTATGGGCTTTGTGACATATAGTAATATTTTCCTTTTTAAATATGTTTTGTATGTTATGCGAAAGCTTTGGGATGTACGGAAGCGTAATTAACAATTACCCAAACAACCTAATTGAGTCAATATTTAAAAAGAGAATAAAAAGATTTTATAATAAAGATAGTAATTTCATAAAAAGAAACAAAAATAATACCCAAAAATATCCGACGCTTCCATACATCCCAAAACTTTCGCATAACATACAAAACATATTTAAAAAGAAAAATATTACTATATGTCACAAAGCTCATAACTTATTGAAAAATAATTTTTCCAAATTAAAATCAAAAATTCAAAATGACAAAAAGAGTAATGTCGTATATGAAATTCCATGCAACAACTGTGATTCGGTGTATATAAGGCAAACAAACCAATATATAAAAAATAGAGTCAATGGACATAAATTTGACAAAAAGATCAAACAGCCCTAACTAACCAGATGACAAAAACTACTCATAAATTTAACTTTGAAAAAAACAAAATTTTAAAAACCGAAAATCATAATAAAAAACGAGAATTCTATGAAATGATAGAAATCCAAAAAAATAAAAACGCTGTAAATTCAAAAACTGATACGAGACAATTAAGTAAAATATAGAATAATGTATTTAAATAAAAACTATTAACATGGTTTAGCAAACAGCCACCCTTTTGTCACTTTTAAGTATATTATCCTTATCTATTAGTACAGAGAAATAAAAACACATTGAAAAAAGTTAACCTTCTGGCATACAAGTTCAGTATAATTTATAATTTTAAAGTGTTTGTTGTCTCCGTTTTGTTTTATTTTGATGTTGTGAGAGTTCAAATTAACGTAGTATTAATTTTTAATTAATAGCTATAATAGCAGGAAGTTCAAACATAATATTTGTTGCAATATTTGAATGTACAATGTTTGAAAAAGGCTAGGGAAGTTCCAGCCGAAACGTTACATTGACATGCGAATATATGTTTCAAACTAAGAAAACTTTGTTTATTGAATTTTAGTTTAAAAAAAAAGGCTGGGCGGACATGGATTGTTAGTGAAGTTGTGTTAAAAAGTACGGAGAACTCCAAGACAGTGGAGAAACTCCAGGTCCGAAAAATGACGACAGCGCTGTTTCGCCCTCATTAGGACTCATCAGGTCATTCGGTACAATCCTTTATCTCGGAAGAATTTTCTTTTAATTATTTTTGTGCCTTCGAATATCTTATGGCAAAGATACTGGTAAATTTGTAAGTCTCAAAAGGTAAACAATGGCAACAGAAAATGCAAAAAAAAAACGTAAATAAAAAGAAAATTTCACTCCACAAGATGTGTATGTTCATATCAATAAGCGAGTGATAGAAATAAAATGTATTACTAATGATTTATGGTGTAAAAATTTTGACATACCAATATCTTTATGGCATGTCGTTAAAGAGAAAATGTTTGGGTTAGTAAGTATTTTTCGGATAAAATGCATAAAATGTAATAGTGTAAATTTAGTTCATACAAGCAGTTAAAAAGAAGATAAAACACATCGTTAACGTTACCACATTACCATCAGATTAGCTTTAGCTTGATATATATATATATATATATATATATATATATATATATATATATATATATATATATATATGATTATACGGCTTTCACGGATACCTCCGTGTGAGATGCAATAGCAGTGGATATATCCACACTATGCCGTTGTAGTGCTGAAATCACATTCAGCAATCGTACAACTATATGCAGCTCCGTCTATAAATGAAGTAGAATGCGAACAGTAAATGCGAACTTCGTTCCAACCATATCCTTTCCATGTTAGAGGTTGCACAGTCTGAACAAATTGCTAAGAACACAATTTATCCTATTCCACCGCCACCGAGGTGATGGCCTACCTGTACCACCATACCGAGAAGAAAGTCAAAACTTGCCCTCCCCGCCACAGTGATACGGCAGTAGTACATGTTTCGTCTCTACTAGACTCATCAGGGTACCGACATGCACCTGGCTGTGCAAAGGACAGATCAGAAGGAAGCAGGCAAATACTGAACGCGGCTTCGCCGACCTTCCGCCGGATGGCGTATATATGATTATACGGCTTTCACGGATACCTCCGTGTGAGATGCAATAGCAGTGTATATATCCACATTATGCCGTTGTAGTGCTGAAATCACATTCAGCAATCGTACAACTATATGCAGCTCCGTCTATGAATGAAGTAGAATGCGAACAGTAAATGCGAACTTCGTTCCAACCATATCCTTTCCATGTTAGAGGTTGCAGAGTCTGAACAAATTGCTAAGAACACAATTTATCCTATTCCACCAACACCGAGGTGATGGCGTACCTGTACCACCATACCGAGAAAAAAGTCAAAACTTGCTCTCCCCGCCACAGTGATACGGCAGAAGTGCAGGTTTCGTCTCTACTAGACTCATCAGGGTACCGACATGCGTGCTTCCTTCTGATCTGTCTTTTGCACAGGATAAATATTTGTGTAAAGAATATACAAAAGAGGTCCAAGTATTGATCCATGAGGGACGCCCCTCTTCATTTTAATCCTTTGAGACACTATAGCCCTATCATGGAGATCAGACTCCACAACACACTGAGTCCTGTCCATCAAATACGATCTTATTAATTGCAGCGCGTTACCCCTTATACCATACATTTCTAGTTTTAACAATAATGTTTTATGACCCACAGCATCAAAGGCTTTAGAGAGATCCAGGCACATGGCCAATGTTTGCTTTTTTTTATTTAGGGAATCTATAATTTGTATGTAGTGTTTGGTACAAAGCTCTTACTGTGGATTTCCCTTTTCTAAAGCCATTTTTTTTATCTGATATTACAGAGAACTTATCCAGAAATGTTACAATTCTCTGAAATAAAATTTTTTCAAAAATCTTGCTTATATTAGGCAATAGCGAGATTGGTCTATAATTATTTTCTTCAGATTTCTCCCCCTTCTTATAGATTGCTCTAATATGGGCATGTTTCAGCTTACCCGGAAAAATACCTGTACTAAAACACATATTTACAACAAAAGATAAAGGATCAGAAATAAAGTCACCTACATCTTTTAAAATAGAAATAGGTATCTGATCATCTCCAACCGACTTCTTTTTTTAAACCCTTTATAACCTTCAATATCTCATTAGAATCAGTAGGAAACAAATAAATGGAATTTGTTACTCTCCCTTCAATCTGTGAATTATGGCATCGAAAGTCAATGGTAGGGCATGAATTTATAAAATAATTATTTAAACTATTGACTATCTTAAAAGGATCACTAAATTTAGAAGAAAAATTTTCAATAACTGTACTGGTTTTATCTTTTCGATCAGTAATTTGTTTAACAACTTGTCAGGTAGCACTAACTTTATTCTCAGAGGAATTAATATGGTTTCTATTACTTAACTGTTTAGCTTTCACAATAACATTATTTAATATTTTACAATAAGTATTAAAATATTCAGCTGTGATTTGCCCCCTTGTTTTTTTTAAGTATAAAACACGTTTGTGTCTGCAGGATGCAGTAATGCCTTGTAATAACAGAGTTCATTGAATGAACTCATACAAAATGGTACCTCCCTCAACTCTGCAGTAAAGCTGAAAGGCTGAAAAGGCAGCTAAATTTAAAATAAAAATTGAACGTTGGCTATAGAATAAATGATATTTAAAAAATAAATAAAGTAGCTATCAAAATTTAATATTTATTACACACATTAACAATACAAAACGAAAAACATAGTGATATTTTATTGTTAATTTTGATTTGCTGATAATTTTTTTGATTTTCTATGTTTTTCTCTGAACCGGTGCAAGATTGTCTTTTTTATTCATGATATACAATTTATAATCGGCAGTTTTCTTGATTTTTTAATCTTGAGATGAATCTCATAGCCTAAGTAGTTAATTAAATATTGACTCGTAAGTTTTAAACTCGTTTTTTTAGTTCTAAAAAATCGAATTTTCAAAATGAAAAATCAGTGAAATAGCCTAATTTTACCGCGCCTCTTAAATATTTTTTTAACTTCAAAAATAAATATAATTATCATTTTTGTATTTGTAAAATAATTTAAGTAATTGTTTATTACTAAATTGATATTAAATTATATTGATCGAAAAAAATGACATTTCAATTTAAATATTTTCTTTTCGGTTACTTCTATTTTTTATAGCTTTGATACAAACAATGCATAAAAAGCTTTGCTTCTGTCGGATTTCACACTTTAGGTATATTCTTTTGAGTAAGTATCACTTTCAGTTCTGTCACTTGAAGTAATCATGATCACTTCGACCCAATGACAAGTAAATGCATATTCAAAAGAACATGAAGTTATCAGTTTCACTTTGTTCACTTTGATCAGTGATAATTTACTCAAAAGAATACAACCTTTATCTCACTCTTTTTTGGAAATGGGATTCAATCTTTTTCTCAAGACAAAAATATTGAGAACCGTATATTCTTCAATATTGTCGATTTTTCTAGGGTGGGCAATGAGTTTTGTAGGGTGGGCGGTGCCCACCCTTGCCCTCCCCTAACTACGCCCATGCATATAGCAAAAGGTATTCAATATTAAACGCACAGCTGAAGAATATCTAAATATTTTGAAACCTATTGCAGTGGCCCTTGATATCTTGCAAAGAAAAAAATGCAACGATTTCAGATGTTGTAACGCAATGGAAACGCTTACAGCATATCTTCTAAGTATTGCTAGAACTTTCTCTATAAAAAAAAAAACAAGCATTTCATCGTCAATATGACCAAGCATTAACACAGTATAATTCTGTGGCCTATATGTTTGATCCCAAAAACAAAAGTATAAGTTATCTTCAGAAGAAATAAATTTGGTGTTAGAAACTATTGGTAAATTATTTGAGATTGCTACCACAAGCAATAAAATTGAACGCACGCTCCAGTCCCTTTAAGAAAATAATGTTTTCGGAGGAAGTAACAAAAAACATAAATATGATTCAGTGGGGGACCTCATAAAAGGATGAGCTTGAAATTGCAAAACAGTTAGCGGCAATAAAGCCATTTTCTGTGTGCAGTTGTTTCTTCAGCGTCGGTAGAACAAGTGTTCAGTACATTCGGTTTTGTGCACTGTGATTTAAAAAATAGATTGGATATTGAAAAAGGTGGAAAATTGGTATTTCTATATAAATTTGACAAACGAGCATGCAACTGATGATAAATTATAAGTTTATGATTTCATGTTATCTTTTATATTTATATTATTTAGCTGCTGTAATTTTTAAACATTTTAGAAACTCAATTATTTGGCTTAAAAGTTTATGACAGGTGGTAATGCTGTGTTAGCCTTCCTTCTGTTAGAATTTTAAGTTGGTTTTACTTAGGCCAATACTTCCTTGCATTTCTCCTGGTCATAGTTCACCAAAAATATCTTCGCCTGTCTCGTTCTTTATAGATTTGGATTTACTTCTACTCCAGTGTGTCCCAGCATCCAGAAGAGGGTAACCGTGTTGTTCTTGCTAGTTCGTTTAGTTAATCTAATCATTTACAGGTCATCTTAAAGCAGATTACATGGGAACTTAACTCATTGATGGCTGTTTGACTATATGACATGATGGTCTCTAGTCTGCGAGAGTTTTTTTCTTCATCGAACTGAACGCGTTTCCAAATAACGTAAAAAATACTTGGTGATTTGCCCAAATTTTTAAGGTATAGTTCTTGGCCCATACACTTCTATTCCAGTTCCCTCGATTTTTAAAATCATCTGTATACTATTTAATATAGTTTCGGTTGAGTTTCCCAGTGATATCTCTGTTCCATTCACTCTTACCACTCAACCTTGTGTTAAAGTATTTCACGAAGTTGAACTTCTTTTTCATTTCATCATGGGGCATGTTCCAGGTTTGCCTATATTTATTATCCTTTGAGGCAGTTAAAGAAAAGAACTAGGGATGGGAAAAAAGAATCGAATATTTATCTAAAAAAGTCGATTTTTAATAATAGATTATACGAACCAAAAAAATCGATTAATTAAAAATCGATTTTCTTGCACAACCCGATTTTTGCCAATGCCAATATATTCTAATAGATGGCGATAATGATACTACATTGTGTTACCGACACAGCGGTTTTTTTTTTTTTAAATTAGTTACTTTACTTCAATAAGAATACTTGCGTTAGGTTTTTTTTTGGGATTGTGCGTTTTTCATTGAGTATAATGATGTGAAACAAGGCACAAAGAAGTTGTTGGCGTCAATATTTTGATATAAAAAGTAACGAAGGAACTGCCATAGGTAAATATTGTCCAAAAGTGTTGCAAACTTGCAGTAACACAACAAATTTGAAACAGCACATGGAAAGAAAATATGCTGTCATCCTCGCCAGTGCACGGAAAGAGTGTTCTTTCTGTATTAGTTTTTATATTATTTGTAATTATTCACTTGGCCATGTTAAATAATAAAAATATTTATTTACCGAAGTTTAAAGAGAACAGTCAGGTTTTTTGGATTTTGTAATGAATTATTATTATTTGCAGAATTCCGATGATTCGTCGGATTTCACGGACTTAACGTCTCTCCATCTGTCAGACCATCTACCTCAGAATCTAAAAATGAGCTTCAACAGCTACTCAGAAATGTTTCAAACCTTTAAAAGCCTCACTTTCAAAAACGTTGGAATATAAATCGGGTGGTTCAAAAAAAAAGGAGAGGGTTTTAAGAAACTAATCAAATTGCTTGAACCTATATTGAAACTTCCATGTCGAAAAACTATGTCATCAGTAATCGATGAAAAATAGGAAGAGAAAAAGGCTATAGTAATAAAAAAAATACAGTCTGTGAATTACATAAGTTTAACCATCGATTATTTTAAAATAAATTCATTCAACACTGCACGCGAACTACTTTCGGAAAGTCACATCGGAGCTATCTGGTCAGCGTTTTAAAACTAATTTGCAGTGAATGGGACATGCGAGATGAGAAAATTGTAGCTGTCACCACTGACAATAGTGCAAATATTGTCTAAACAATCGAGACGACATTTGGACGAGCGAAGCACATTCGATGCATAGCCTATACATTAAACCTTACTGTAGACAATAATGTTAATGTGCCTGGAATAAAAACGTTCCTGGAAAAGGTCCGTACAATTGTAATATGGTTTGGTTGGAGCAGTGAAAAAAGCTCAAAATGTATCAAAAGGCAAAATCAAGTACCTTATCGGAGATGTTTGCAAGCGATAGAACTCGCAATTGACAATGATCGAAAGATTTACATCAATGAGTGCGACTGTCAGGGCCATCTTAGTAAATCATCTTAATGTTCCACCCATGATTGAAGCCAATGAAATAATCGTGCTGAAATAAATTGCAAAGATCTTGAAACCATTTGAAAAAGTAGCCGAAGAAATGAGCAGCCAACAATAGGTTAGCGGAAGTAGAGTCATTCCTATGATAAAATGCCTTAGAGAATACTTGGATACAACAGATACCGTACATGAGCTAGTCGTTCTTTTAAAAACATCATTGTTGAGCGATATGAAAAAACGGTTTGAAAATATTCAAAATATTCACATTTTGGATCAAACAATCACATTTGGACGATGGCACTGCTCTAACCAAAACCTTAAATTATATCAAGCGGACTAATAGTCACGAAAACCGAAAACCAACACAAAAAGAAGCAACGGAAAATTCAATATCGACATGGTCTGAAGAAGGCGATATATGGCAATCACATAAAAAATTGTTGGCAGCTAGTACTGCAAGTCTCAGCGATTCTACATCAGAACTAAATCTATATATAGCCGCGTCCTTGACGGACTTGAAATAAGAACCTCTCGAGGTCTGGCGAAGCTATGAAAGTGCTTACCCTAAGCTCACTCAGTTGACGTGTAAGCACCTTTTGGTCCTGGCTTCCTCTGCTCCCGCAGAACGAATACTGGGAAAACGGTTACAAAACTATTATTTTTAAATTCTTTACCAAAGGAATTGTGGTGATTTGTCTTTCGAATTTAATTTGAAGTGATACAATAAAACTATAATTATTTGGGCGTTTCCTTCAAATTTAAAAAAAAAATCGATTTTTTTTTAATAACATCGATTTTTCATTTTTCGATTATTTCACAGTTCAAAATAATCGATTATTAAAAAATCGATTTTTGCAACTGGTAAGTCCCCATCCCTAGAAAGAACATATACAAACAGTTTATTTCCTACAAATACAATTCTAGTTCTCACCACGCGTCTTCAACGGTCTCGTCAGTCGAGCTATATCGAATCAAGAGGAAACAACTGTCCATATAAAACATAAATTCCGCGACACTTCGGCAGGATATTACACCTGTAGATTTTTGATGTCAGTCGAATGACATCTAACTTCCACCAAAGTAGTGAGAAATTTAAAAATTAAAATTTCAGCAAGAAACAAAGAAATCTTTTACTGTAGTTTTTATACAGTTGCATATATTTATTCCCCTTTCAGACAGTTGAAGGAAATAATAAAAAAATTCGGCAGGTTTAAACCCTGCCAACATGTTTCAGAATTTATATTTTATATGGACAGTTGTTTCCTGCGAATGTTGCTCAGGATTCGATACAGCTCCCTTGAGGAGACCATTATGTGGTTGAACCACGTATGGAAAAGGAGCCAAAATTATATTTGTAGGGAATAAAGTTTATGTATATATTCTTTCCTTTAACCGCCTGAAAGAAGAATAAATATAGGCAATTGTTTAAACACTACAGCAAGAGATTTATTTTTTTATTATTAATATTTTAATTTTTATGTCCCCGGTTTGTTATTTGAAGAAAAAATGGGAATCCCTCTTAGTTTAGTCCCAATTTTAACTACTGAAGAGTGATTCAGCATTTGCCTCCACTGTTATTTCTCTAATTTTTTTATATATAACGGAAATGCTATATGTAACAAATAATATAAATTGTTATTACTTGTTATATAATATGCAAAGGAACGAGTTTCTTTTAAAATTAAATTATTGAAAATATTTTCTTTATTAAAAAATCTTTTTGTTAAAGTGGAATTTATTGTATTATCCTTATCAATAATTTGAATACTCTAAAATCTATTCTGTTAAAACTCAAGAACTCAAATTAAATATAAAATAGGTGTTAATCTACAATCATTTAACTGTCAGTACCAAAGTCTTGGTCCCGACGGATGGCTTGTAGAAATTTAACATGTTTTATACTTTCTTATTATATGAGGTCTTAACATTTTTTTTTTACATTTGTAAACCACATAGATAAATCACATTGTTTAATACTGTAAATACTTCATACATATTAATAAAAAATAGCTGTAGGTGACTAGTTTATTCCACCCTCGATTCCAGTTACACCAAAGAAAATTACCTACAAGATAGAGCTTTTAACGAACAGTATTTTTATTACATTTATTATTTAGTCCACAAAGTTCCTCCATTAACCATATGAAAAATTCAATACGACTTTTAAAATTCCAGCTAGACATGTTCGTGTTGCAAACCATATGAACGTTACTTCTCCTCATTAATTTTTCTGGATAGAGTTTCACCTGCAAGCGGAATAAGCTAGTCTTGCAAAACGAACCAAAACAATACATTTATGCATCTCCTTTTATTTTTAATCTAAGCATAATACAGAAAGAGACGACAACGTGCTCACCTAGTCCGCGCCGTACTGCGAAATCGTTAACAGCTGACTTCAATAACAAAGGCATTTATTTTTCACTCGATTATAGCAACAAATTTAATCGATGGCAACACTTCAATATTTTTAACACTACGAAACAAAATGCAATGTTACTTTCTGAATATTTATTTAAAGTGGAAAATACACTGTGGGAGATAAAAATACTGTTGAAGTGATGTTAAAACAAACATCAAGTTGCCAGCGCTCCATTGAAAAAATCGAACATCGTATTGATACGACCTTATGTTTTTGTTTTGATTTTGTTATTTCCTGGGTAACCTAGATAATTTAACCTTTTATATTGTTAATAGTTAACAAGGTAAATAAACCAGAAAATAGATACTCAGTAAGGGGTAAAATGGCAGACAATCTTCAAATAAAATTCTAACAAAGACAAATAAATAGGCATCAAATAAACTGCACTTACTTTTGAAATCATGCGGCCTTCGTAGCGTATTTGTGAGGAGTCTGACAATTGTTCTAACGCGAATCAATGACGAAATCACGAAAAAAACACGGAAATTTAATACGAGAACACACGATGCACCACAGGGCAAACGATTGCACTTTATACGGGCAATACAATAACATCGAAATACTCAGGAATAAGTATTCCTAATCGGAGACGCCGTTTTCGCCAGTTGCCGTTCGTCAAGCAGTGGCAGCACCTGTTTGGGCCTACTATACTGACCATCCGCGGGAAATTGGCTTATTTACTAGACTAGATATGACCCTTTAATGCGTAAACAATTGAAAAATGTTGAGAAAAATGAGAGTTCAACACCAGCAGAATGAATAGTGTTACAATTTTTAACTAAATGGTTGCAAATATTTAGAAGGATATGAAGAGCAGTGCTGTCAAATTTTCCACAGAAAAATACTTGCAAATTTTATATTTATTCCTGGCAATTCTGGGCAAAATGCGTGTGATAAGAAAAAACTAATACTGCTCAATTAAACTGAATATTAGAAAAAGACAGATTATAAGATTGTCCATCCCTTAAATTTTAGACTGCAAAACATACAGTTGCCATCAATTGTATGTACATTTTGCCTTAATATTTTATCAATTTCTGAGTATAAGACATCTTCCTGGCATGGTATTCCTGGCACAGTTAATTATTCCTGACAAATTGACAACCCTGATGAGTAAATTAATTGGCACATGTTTTCTTGAAGCAAGATATCTTCATTAAACCGAAACATGTCAATGACTACGCTAGATATTTGATTTATATTAAATGGCGGTCTTCAAGAGTAGCGTCAGATCATTTGCAATAAGAGGGTTGCGATCCTCTTATTACAAGCGGAACATAATCATAAGATCATATCCTGACTTCATCATTCGCTACAGTGGATCAGTTAAGACCCTACTGAAGACACTTGTATTTCAGAAATATGAAGTCTTAATTTATAATTAGAATTTCGTATAAGCTAAATACAGATGGTGGCGCCATCTCGAAGATAAAGCATGAAATTCAAGTTTGAATGCTAAATTTACATTAGTAGGTTTCACTGTAGCGAGACAACTCTGTGATTATATAAAAAGAACTATTTAGATTTCAATTGTACTGGAAATTTAGAGTTGTACTAAGAATATAATATAAAGCCACCTGCATAACACAATTAGTTGTAATTTAAAATCTCTTTGGGCATTAAAAAATCTTATATCTTCCTGCTAAAAAAGTAGGTATATACTTTGAAACAGAATATAACAATTAAACGCAATCATTTCATTTAGCCGATTGAAAATAATAGCTTTGTTCGCGGAAATGATTTAAAACCGATTCTGAACTAATACGAATGCGCAGTTGAAACAGTAACATCTGCGGATAACAAAGTTCTAAATTTTTAGTTCCTGTGCCATGTTCGCGAAGAAAATATTTCGGTTTGAGATCGATTATGAACCAGTTCTACGGGTTCTAAGGATTGAACAAGAACCGTACGTTCGGAATTTTATGCAGCGCCAACTTTCATGCTGCGGCCGCAATGTGCACCTATTGCCAATTGTTTTTATTTTATTTTGGATTTTTTTTTGTTTATGTGATTTGTTGCATTTGATGTTCCAGTATATATTTTATTATATTATATTGGTTTTACTTTAATTAGTGCTAATCTACCTAGAATCTTAATTAATATGTTAAAAAAGTGTTTTTTACCTTTTGGTTTAAACCTGAAAAAATATATTTTTAGTGAATACTCCCATTATGTCAAATCATTTATCGTCCAGCGATGAGGACTTAGAAGAAATTTTAGAGTTATTCAAAATTCCTAAAAGCGCTAACTATTTTGAGGAAATTTTGCCCCCCCCCTTTTTCAGTTAAGTCGAAAAATGGTACAAGAATTGGCACATCACTTACTGATTTAAGAGTTTTATATTCGCAGAAAGGAGAATCTGAAAAAGTTACACTATAAAGTGTATTGTGGTTTGCGATAAATGAAATTGGTATAGGGACGTATCAGACCGGTGTTAAAAAATGTTTTTTGTAACAAAAAGATATGGACCTAAAACTATTGCGTTTTATTTTTAGTTTAGATAAACCCATATCTTTTTATTAGACATATGTTTAGAATTAGATTTACTTTTAGGCTTCCAAAATATGAACATAACACAAAATAAAGAACAAACAATAGATCTCGGTTAAAATATATATATTTTTTTCAAAAATTCAGCAAAAAAACACGACGTTTTATTCTAAAAGGAACTGACAGTTAAACTTTATATTATATAAGAACAACAATTATAATTCAATATTTCTTGAAAATAATACAAATAATAAAACCTAATAAAAGACAGTTTTAAGTTATTTAAAACGACAAAAACAACTAGTTTAATCAGCATTTAACACCGTATGTTAAATAACGAGACTCATGCTACAGGGGACGATTCAAAGTTCCAAAATGGTTCGTAGTAAAAAAATCCTGGACGGGTTAACAAGTAAGCAGCGCTGTAACGACAATCCTGAACTAATTTCGTACTAGTTCTGAATCGGTTCAGAAAGTGACCCGCGAACGAATATTTCCAAATATTTCGACAACTACTGAGATTTTTTCTTTCCATCATATTGATTACAGTGATGTGTGCGAGGCAGTCAAAAACCTTAACATCAATAAAGCTGTGGGACCTGATAATATACCATCTTATATAATAAAGGGTATGATAGGATTTTTTGCAGAACCACTGAGAATATTATTTAATATGTCTTTGAATACTAAAACTTTTCCAAAAAAATGGAAAGAAGTCAAGATTTGTCCAGTGTTTAAAAAAGGTGATTCAGCAAATATCCAGAATTATAGACCAATAGCTATTTTATCATGTCCAGCAAAAATTTTTGAGTCAATTATATACAAGCACATTTATGCTTATGTTCGTAACAAAATAACTGATAGACAACATGGATTTCTTAAAAATAAATCAACTTCTACAAATTTATGTAATATTACTCAATATATAGCGGATAATCTGGATAAGAAATTCCAAATAGATGTTGTATACACAGATTTTACAAAGACTTTTGACAAGATCCCACACAGTATTCTTTTGGATAAGTTGGATATAGAATTTGGCTTTGACAGTAATTTACTTCAGTTTTTTCAATCTTATTTAAAGCATAGACAGCAAAAAATTTTTGTTAGAGGATATAGGTCAAATTATTTTATTGCAACATCAGGTGTCCCGCAAGGATCCAATCTGGGACCACTACTGTTTCTTTTATTTATCAATAATCTAACTAGAGAGATTAATAATTCAAATTCTTTATTGTTTGCTGATGACTTAAAATTATACAAAAAAATTGAAAACATACAAGACTGTGAAAACCTTCAGGATGATTTGAACAGAATTTATCGTTAGTCACTAAAATATGGTCTACACTTTAATATCAGCAAATGTAATGTACTCAGCTTCACAAGAAAAAAAAGTAAAATTGATTATGATTATAGAATTAATGGAGAAGTTCTGTCTCGAGTTGGTGAGATGCGGGATCTTGGTATTGTTTTTGATTTACAGCTTGATTTTAAAACGCATATCAGTGAAATTGTTAACAAAGCATATAAAATGTATGGATTTATAATAAGAAACTGCAAGAACTTTAATAATTTAAAATGTATTTCAACGCTTTATGTTTCCTATGTTAGAACCACCCTAGAATATTGTTCTATTATATGGAACCCCTATTGCTCTAATCATAAACATGCCATAGAAAAAGTTCAAAATAAACTATTGAGATACATGTATTACAAGCAAACTGGCACTTATCAGCTACACATTCCAAAATTCGATATTATGAAAACATACAACTTAAAGACATTAGAGAGTCGCCGAACTATGGCATGTTTATTATTCTTGCATAAAATTATTAATGGTAATATTGACGACCCTGATTTGCTAGCTTTGATAAATTTTCATGTACCGGCTTACCCAACAAGATATCCTGTGGTTTTGTATGTGGATGGAGCACGTACTAACTATTATTTAAATTCTCCTATTATAAATATGTGTAAATTGTATAATGAAATAAGGCAACAGTGTGATATATTCAGTATAAGTCTCAATAGTTTTAAAAATTTGCTCAAAGAAATATTGTAATTTTGCTTTATTTTTCCTGTAATTTGTAGTTGTTATGTACTTGTATTAAATGATTTTGTAAACCTTCTCACTCTGTAACTGGACATATGTCTGTAGAGTTTGTAAATAAATAAATAAATAAACATGCTTAATATTTTTTTCATTACTCTAATCTTGGTGCCAATTTTTTCCTTTCTTGTTAAAAATAAGGATTTTATATAAGATTTAAAAAAAATAAAAATAAAAGGGTTTCTCAAAAAGAAAACAGGAAATACCTCTGCTACTTTTTGGAAACACATTGTATAATTTTTAGCCGAAGGTGTTTTTTCGAACAATTCCTCGATTTTTCTTGGGTTACAATTTCCTGAGGTAAAAAAGTGACTAGTTTTTTATAGCTTAATGACGTATATGACTCTTAAATCCTTGCAAAGCAAAAAAATCACGCTATATGACAGGTTAAAATTGTGTTATGACCTTAAAACGACCCGAACTTGAATCCAATAAGCTAAACACAATCCGAATATGGATTGTACGAGATTCAGTATGACTACAAAGATTGGGTAAACCCTGTCTAGACCAGTGATGTATTAAAATTCCCGAAGGTGGCGCTTTTAACTCGTCTTGCGGCTACACTGAAATGTTGAAACTATGAAATACTGGAATCACAAAAAATTTCGGAATGGTTATATTTTTTGATAAAATTCTATAAACTCTAAGTAAATGCTTATTAATTGGTTAGGGACTTCTGCCTTTTAAATAATTTTTATATTCCATTTGAATTTTTTCAATGCTTATATGAAACGGTTAGCTGAATAGACAGAGATGGCAAAAAATCAGAAAATATAATTTTTATGAACACTCCTAGTGATCTTATTTAAATTTTCTACGGGAATTCTTTGTAATTAAACTTTTACCCTAAAAATTCAATGTCTAGTGCTAAATTTGTTAATGAATCGCGGGTAAAATATCCAAGTGCAATGGTGTAGAATTTATTTTAATATGAATCAATCAATTCAAAATAAATGCTACACCCAGGCGCGGATCCAAGGGGGGGGGGGCGGTGGGGGGGGGCGCTCTCCCCCCCTCCCCCAAGAGCTTTGAGTTTAGGAAAATGGACCCGATTTTCCCTCTTATACTACAGTTTATTTAAGAACTAGAGAGAGTAATAAATCATTTTTTACCCTTTTTATCTTCGCAAACTACCTGTGTTCTTTAGTTCGGTGTTTTTAGCAAAATTTGTTAGACACATATATTTTTCATAGGAATGGGTTAAAAATTTTATAATCAAAAATACCGGTCTATAATAATAGACTAAAACGTAGGATTATTCTCTCAAAAAATTCTAAGTTATAATTTAAATACTTACAAAATATCCATTGTCAAAAATACAAAAAGTTAAACATATATAAAAAAATAAATTCGTCCATATAATATTAAAATATTTTTGCGGCTATCGGTCATTTTATTATTAATTAAAAACATTTTTAGGGTATTTGACGTTTCAATTTATTTATTTCTTAAACCATCTGCAGAATTACAATTAAACACTAAAAAGAGATTCAAATGTATTTACTTTTTTTATGTTGTAATTAAAATTAGACCTATTTATTTTTATTTCTATTGTACTGATATCTTAATTCAATTTACTTTTATATATGGAAATACGATAGCCCCCAAAAAATAAGATAAACATATTAATTCTACACGCTTAAGAAAAAGACACAAACACAATAATAAAATAATAAAAAACTTACGGCTAATTAGAATTAAATATATATAAAATTAAAGAGTGGGACACATTAAAATAAAAAAATAAAAAACACATAAACAACATTAAACAATAAAATACAACGAAAACCAAAATTTAAATAATAAATTGTGTTCACACTAGTAAACATTACGTATCTAATTCCTAATCAAAGTCAGTGAAACTATCTTCGCTTTAATTATAATTGGTTCCTCTATCTCACCGATTATGAGATCGAGTTCTCACATTTTGTTTTATTCTTTTATTATATGGATTTTTCCCAATTTTCCGCAGTAACTTTATTCAAAAAAATCTTTCAAAAAGTTAAATTACTAATTTTATTAATTGTGTTATTTCTAGTAACTCTACCTTTTACTTGAGAGAGATATTTACGCCTCCAACGCACAGTTTCCGGACGATTTTTAAGAACAGATTTTCTATCTAGTTTTTCCCAGCAAAAATTAAGTTCTCTGAATAATATCAAGAGATCAGTTCTTTTAATTTCAGGTAAATCGCGATTTTCAATGATTTTAGTTAGAATTTTGTAGATGGTTAGGATTTGCTTCTCATAATAAAATGTATATACAACCCCCTTTTATTGCAGTTTTCATCTCTTCTTCCAACGAGGTTTTTCGTTTGCCTGTGATCGAATGTGACTTGGGAGTACTAACAATTCCAGTCGTTTTTTCTCCTTCGGTATTCGGTACATAGTAGATTTTCCAACACCTGTCATGTTGGAACATATCTCAACAGAGCTTTTAACATCATTATCTAGATATTGATATCTTAAGGCATCATAAACATTCATCGTAAAAACTTTTTCGTTGAGGAAAAAATGCCCTGGTTTAACGATTTTGGAATAAATATCGACGTGAAATCTCAAATAATATATAAAAACAAGCGCAAACAAGATAAATCACTAAGGACACACTGTAAGTTGTACTTTGCTCACTGACAAAAATTAAATTAAACTATCAGAAATTCTATGTTGCAGTAAATCTATAAAATATATTTAAATATAATGAAATATAATTAGATTTACGGCAGTTCTCAGTTACCTGCGGCACTGGAGCAGGTACGTTAGAGGTTTCGCTAACAGTTTTATTACTCTCTCTAGTTCTTGAATAGAGTATAGGAGTCTGTATGCTTGCGATCGCCCCCCGCCCCTCCCAAAAGCTTTGAGTTCAGGAAAATAGAACCTATTCTGCCTTTTATATTAGGAGTGAGTATGCTGCTTGCACTCCCCCCCCCCCCCCCCCCGTTGACAACTTGTATTTCTTACCATACTGTACTTTTGTGATATCACCCCCCCCCCCCCCCAAAGAGAGAGGCTGGATCCGCCCCTGGCTACACCATTTGGCGTAGATCTATACGTATAAATAAAATTGAAGTGTCTGTCTGTCTGTGACAGCTAACCTTCGAAACTAATGAACCGATTTCGATAAAATTTTACATGAAGAGGAGGTTATCAGGAGTGATATAGGCTGTTTTCTTTAATTGTCTGTTGTTAAAACAAACGATCACTGGATATTTTTAAAATGGCCGAAAAATGATTGTAAACGATTTGTCATTAAGTTTGACAGTTAAATATAAAGTTTATAACATTTGTATTTCTTATAAATGATTAAAAATAGTTTCTACCGATTAGTTGGAAAAGATTATCACTAGATATGATTAACAATGAGGGAATATGATTGTAAACGATTGTGCATTAGTTTTGGCAATTAAATATTGTTTTTAACAAATGAATTTTTTATAATTAATTAATAATTAAAAATAGTATCTACCGATAAGATGGAAAAGATTGTCACTAGATATGATTAAGGTCGTAGAAGGTTGTATTATTAGTTTTAAAGATTAAATATTGTGTATAACACTTCAATTCTTGGAGGCTTTAGTAAAGGTCAGAACTGATCGATACATCAAATAATCATAACGTAATTTTTAACAAATTACGCGTTGCTGGGTTTTGATTAAATAAATTTTATCCTCAAAAAAATTCCAATTTGCGTCAAAACGGTGTGGTTTAATAACTCAAATAAAGAGTACCTTTTTTATTAGGTATTCTTTTGTCTTTAAAATGGCATGTCCATTTCTCCGATATCTGTCAAAATAAAAAAACATATGAAAAAAAATAAAATTTTAATTTCTGGCAGTGGTGGCACAGTAGAGAAACATTTTTGTAACAGAAGGCTTTAAGTGTGCCAAATATTCACTTAATAAGTTAAAAATTAACCGTAAGCATTGCACTAGAGTCCGCCCTTTGTTGGAATTTCGGATCAGTTCTATCCCAAACAGCACAAATACGTCTTAAAGACGTCCATAAAACGTTTGATCTCAACATTCAGGACGTCTTATGGATGTCCATAAAAGACGAATGACGTCCATAAGACGTTGTATAGACGTCTTATGTTAAAAAAGGTAACGTCTTTAAGACATTTGCTTACAACATCTTATGGACGTCCCTTCACAATATTAAAACAACATATTCCACCAATAAAATTATATACATTAAAAAGGGCCCCGTTAATTTTTTTGTTTGTCTTGTTTACAAAGTCAAACCGTAATTATTCAAAAGCCCAAGAAATAACTTTAATTAAGAAAAAATCAAGAGCACAATATACACTACCATTTTAAATAACTACAAGTTCCACATGAATAATTTGCTTTAAAAAATATGTTCAACATAATCTCTTTATACAAAAAAATACATAACTTAAGCATAATGTAAACTTTTTCTAATTTGAAGAGTAGAAGAGCAAATATTTTCAGAACTACTACTGTTCGAACTATAAGTGAACCTATCAAATTTAAGCCTTAGTTTATCCCTTCGATATAATAACTCTAAAAGGTAGACTATCAACAAAATAAAAGTTTATTAAAATAAAAAGTACACAAATCTTTAAATACTTTTAAAAACAAGAATTTTTATTTAGTCGAATAACAAATCTGGTCTGATGCCTTTTTCAGCCATGTTTGAATTGAAATTTCCTCATTCTTCCGACTTTTTGCCAGTCCTGTTGTCTCTGTAGATCCTAATAACAAATTGATTTTAATTTTATAGGATGAAGTTTATCAGTTGTGGGAGTAAATTTTGTGATATTTTTGCGAATTTTTATAATTGTCCTCTATTATAGAATCGTGACTTATACTATTTCAAGGTTAATATGTATAATGAAAGACAGAACTTACTCGTAATAAGTCTCGCTAAGTTGGAATCGTAGAACTTTCTCTTTCCTTTTCGTACTAATCAACTGTACATGGTAATTTTACAAGCTCGCTTTACAAAGTCATAAATGCTCTCTACTCCCAGTTTTGAAATTTCTAAAACCTAAACAAAATTACTTCTTGTAATTAACAAAACTCTATTTTCAATGTTCTTTAAATATAAACCAATCATCAGGAACAAAATAAATCTTACAGGTTTCATTAATGGAGCACTCCATAAACAAACATTTCACCTTCCACCTCATTAGTAATATTTCTTGTAATATTTAGGACCGGGTCTGGATGAGCTGTGCAAACCTTTTTCGCACAGATCATATTTTTGAAGATTTCATTTCATACTTCTAATAACATAGAGTTACTACAAAAATATAAGCGGTAAAGCATTCGGGAATTTCCTGTAACACAACCTATAAATAACTTTACTGTTTTTCCTAAGTACATATGATTCTCGATCTTACCTTAAGTATTACATAAACACGAATAAAAAAGATTTTCAGAGGCACATAGATAAATCGACTATTTTAATAAAATTCTTTCAAAAGCTAAATTTTCACAGTCGGCACCCCAACAACATTAAAAATGAATAACCACATGACGAAACACAAATACAAAACTGAAAAATGACAGTTGACAGAAAGAAAAGACGGGTTTTTTAAAGTTATAGTTTCGCTGACATCATATTGTTATTGTTATCGGTACATCAAACAGTCTGTGACAAAAAGTACCAAAGTATTGATAAAGAAGATCACGGAAAAGTTCCATTAACCAAGGTCGTAGTGAGGCTACTGAGAATTTGTCGTTCAATCAAATATTTTAACCTCAACTTGTATTCAGCTGAGCTCTGTGCGGCGTTGCAAACTTATTACCCAAATGCGACAAAATCCATATTGAAGGAAATGATTTTTAGTTTTTATCAACTAAATTATACACAACTGTATTTATTTTCATATAAAATGTAGTATGTAGACTTTTAAAAGATATCTTAAAGACGTTGTATACAGACGTCTATAAGACGCCTTCTTTATGTCTTAAGACGTTCAGACATAATCTGGATATAAAAACGACGTCTATAAGACGTTTAGTGCTGTGTGGGATTTATGCAATTTTATTGGACCACTAAAAGTTGAGTGTTTCGTCCCGACACTGGGACGGTGGATTCTTCGGTGGCTCTGCCAGTGCCTTCTCCAGACACCTTTTGACATGCTTTCTATATCTAAATATTGATATTTGAATCTATTTTGCATCGTAATCTATAGGTGAGATATCCTTGAGTGGCCAGATTCTATGAAACCGCCTAACCAAGGCAAATGCTTTAAATATAGCCGATACTTAGTAAGATCTCGCATTTATAAATAGCATGCCTATTGAACCATAGGATCGGACGCTCTAAGTAGTCTCTCATGGACCCAGTGCTATAAGGCTGGATTCTCACCATAGTGCCACTCTCAATACGCTCTTGGTTCGATAAAATATTATTAAACGGAAAAAGAGTTTACGATATCGAAATCTCGGCGAAACCACCGATAATGTGAATAGATTCATTATTTCTCCTGTAAAAATGTTTTACCGGACCGAGAGTGTATCGAGAATCTAGCCTAAGGTCCCACGTTGGGCGCCATATTGTACTAGAGATCGCCCTTTTATTGGAATTTCGGATCGGTTCCATTTATGCAGTTTTATTAGACCACTAAAAGTTAGATGTTTTGTCCTGACATTGGGGTAGTGAGTTCGTCAGTGCCTTCCCCAGATATCTTTTGACATGCTTTCTATATCTACATATTGATATTTAACCCTATTTTGCATCGGAATCTATAGGTAAGATAGCCTCGAGTGGCCAGATTCTACGATACAAGATGTTAAAAATGAGAGAAAAAAAATGTTGATGCTCTTGATGAACCAAAATAAACTAATAAGTAGCAAAGACCTTGATCTGTATTACAAAACAAAAGAAATATTTTGATTTGTCGACCACCCCACAATAATATAATCAATAAAAGTTTGGAAAAGGTTAAAAAAAACTCTATGTTGGACGAATTATTTATACAATCCACAAAAGTAATTTTCATAAAATTTTTTATAAATATTAAGTTAAAAAACTGAACTAAATATAAACACAAAAGAATATTTTAAATAAACATAAACAAACAGCTGATCTTTACCCATCTTTAAGGATTTCACATAATTTTGACTTTATGTCATAAACGTGGTTCAATTAATTTTTTACCTAGGTAGTTGCTGGTAGGAGAACATTTCATCAGAAGGCGTAGAACGCGTCACAGAAATTACTATTGCGTGGCCTATCTATTCCTCCCTTATCTAAACTATGATAGACCCGGACCATGAAGTTTTAAAACTAAGCCAAATATCAAATCGATAGCAGCAATTTTTCTTTGTTTTTAATAAATACAATTGTTATAAACAATAAACAATTACTGAAAACAGCCCATATCACTCTTGATAATCTCCTCTTCATGTCTGTAAAGTTTCATCGAAATCCGTTCAGCCGTTTGAAAGATTAGCCCGTACAGACACACAGACACTATTTTTATTTAAATGTACAGATCTACGCGCAATGGTGTAATATTTATTTCGAATATTTAAGTTTCCTATTAAAATAAATGCTACACCACTGCATTTGGACATTTTACTAGTGATCCATTCATCAGTTTAGCACTAGACATCGAATTTTTAGGGGAAAAGTTTTGTAAGGTTAATTACAAAGAATTCCTGTAGAAAATTTAAATAAAATCACTTGTGAATATTCATAATAATCGTATTTTCTGACTTTTTGCTATCTCTGTCTACCCGGCTAACCGTTTCATATAAACAGGTAGAATATAAATATGATTTAAAAGGCGGACGTCCCTTACCGATTAATAAAGGTTTGTTTAAAGTCTATAGAATCTTAACAAAAAGAATATATATAACTTTTCCAAATTTTTTCAGTGACCCCAGTATTGTATAGTTTCATTTCATTGTAGCTGCAGGACGAGTTAGAAGCGCCACCTCTGGGAATTATTATACATCACATGTCTATGCAGGGTTCACCTAACCTTTGCAGTTGTACTAAATCTCGTACATATTCGTACATCGGTTGTATTTAGCTAAAGATTATTATAGCTAACGCTATATTATAATCTTTGATTTAGCGTATTAGATTCAAGATCATAGCACAATTACAACCTGTCAAATAGAATGTAGTTTTGTATCAAATGTTTTTGCTTGCTAAGAATTCAAGAGTTGTAGACATCATTATAACGTCATTAACCTAAAAAAATCTGTGTATCAACAGTTGATTGGAAAATCGCCTTCGGCTAAAAATAATACAGTGTACAGATGTAATTGCTGTTTCTTGACAAACCCTTTCTATTTCTGTTTTGTTGAAATCTTAAAAAAAAACCTTATTTTTAAGAACAATATTTTCAATCGGCCAAACGAAATAATTGCTTTCAATGTTATATATATATATATATATATATATATATATATATATATATATATATATATATATATATATATATATATATATATATATGTATATATATATATATATATATACATATATATACTGATGATATTCTTTATGTAAGTTTACTTCGAAAAGTGCCGATAGCGCTTTAAAATTAAGTTGACAAACTTGACGAAATGGTGTAAAGAAATTTAATTGTTCCTATAACAGAACCAATGGACTAGATCCTTCCAATTGTAATGGTTTAGAAACCAAACAGTGATTAACGAATCTGCATGGATCCGCGTAATATATATATATATATATATGTATATATATATATATATATATATATATATATATATATATATATATATATATATATATATATATATATATATATATATATATATATATATATAAATAAAGCGGGAAATATATCAAGTTCCGACACAAGACGGTCTTTTTTCACAATTATCTGATGCAAAAAAGCCTGTTAGATGCATAGTCTGTTTCTTTACAGCTATCTCTTACGAACGAAAGTTCTATGTTATGTACAACTGTTACATGTTTTGGTAGTTATTGTTATATGCGTTTGCCATATGGTATCTCAGCAGCTCCAGAAATTTTCCAAAGATGTATACAGAAATTATAAATAGTGTTGGTGACGTTATAATATACTTTGATGACATATTGGTGTACAGAAAAACTGAAAAAGAACATAACAAAAATTTTCGTTTGATCTTACAAAAAATTAAAGATAGTGTTTTGACGTTAAACCGTTAAAAATGCAACTTTTTGTAAAAAGTATTAAATTTCTCGGACATATAAGGTATAAAAGTATTAAATTTCTCGGACATATAAGGTAAATTCTTTTGAGTAATTATCACTTTCAGTTCTGTCACTTGAAGTAATCATGATCACTTCGACCCAATGACAAGTAAATGCATTTTCAAAAGGACATGAAGTTATCAGTTTCACTTTGTTCACTTTGATCAGTGATAATTTACTCAAAAGAATACAGCCATTATTAGCGGTAATGTGTGTATGGATTTAACTGTTCTGTGCATTCTTTCTACATACATGTTAGTGTTACTCTGTAGCAGTAAGCCCATTGCAAAACATTCAAATGCTCTATGCTTCACTTGTGCTAATTCTTCTCACTTCTCTAAAGAGAAATATAAAAAAATGCGTTCGAAAGAATTCATTTTATGACTGAACCTCTTTTCTACCCGGATTATTTAGTTTTACGAGTACCCTTAAATTAGCCAAGGTCACAAGATTAGCACTCCATTCACTGCATGTATAAGTTCAATGTTGATTTTAAACCTTAAGGGGCAGTAGATATAATTTTTCAAAAAGAAACAACAGGATTCTTTTACGACGTTTGATATTATATTTTCAAACATAAAACAAGATACCTACACGGATTTCTCCTTTTCACGTGAACCCTTGGATTTTTACATTCTCCACCTATCTTATTACAAGCCTAAACTTATAACTTCACCACAAAAAAAAAACCTATTGATTGAATTACATCAATGAAGTTATTTATTTAAAAAATATGTTAATTATTGCCAACACAGCACAGTTTACCGAAGATCAATTTCAAAATCAAAAAATTTCAAAATGTTGATTGATGAACTGTTGATATTATTTCGTCAGCAATCAATTTGCAACTGATATTTATCTAGGTGTACCTAGATGCTTATCAAAGTACCCCAAAACAAGAAAATTTTCAAGTTTGAACAGCTGAAAATGTCATTTACGTTTCCAAATACCCCTGTATTTGTGTATCGCTGGTTGCATAACGCTTTGACGAAAACGAACAGCTGATATTTATTCGTGTCGTCTAAGATAATTCATGCACGTTGGCAAAATACAGTAACCAAAACATATTTACAAAAGTTGTTAACATCATAACTTACAAATTTTCTATCGTATAAGAAATATTTAAGATTGGTATTAATCTTTTTTTTTTCTGGTTACTGGTTAAATTGTGGATATTATTTACGTACAAGCCCAGTTCGGCCAGTAAGTAATCAATCTCTAAATATAAAAAGATAGAACAAAATAATAAAATATTGAAATTAAGAATTTTTAAAAGCTTACATGTCGAAAAGGACTAATACTCAAAACGTCGATAGTAAAAATTAAGTCAGTAAAAAAGCTAAACATAAGATTATAAAACGGATCAGTCAAATTAATTTAAATGTTAATCAAGTTCAATCCAAAATCTTTAAAAAACTGTGTAATACACCTTTTTCAATCTAAAACTTTTTTGTGTGCTTTTGAATCGTCTTTTACGCTGTTGCCTCTTTGAACTATGGAGAAAAACGATTAAAAATTTTCTTGCTCTCCCCAGATTATTGATTTTATAACCTGTTCAGATCAAAAAGAGCGGCAAGTTGACAAAAAAGGACCTGCTAGGATTATATGGGACTCGATAGACATATTTTTATGATGCTTGCTCCGAAATAAACAAAATGTGACGAAGAAACGGTGATAGCAATCACGAAATCTATTACAACTTTACTTATGTTCGTTTTTGCATCGTAAAATCTACAATGAATAAACACGTGTGTAAGTTCCTCAGAAGCAAATACCACAACGAAGGTGGAATTCAATAAGAATAAAATTCTAGCTACTAGTAATCTCACTAAATATGATTTCGTACATTAACCAACAATGAAAAATTTTCAAAATAAGTAGAAAATTAAGGACAAGTTTCAAAATATCCAAGTACACAATTTTAGTGTTTTGATCATCCTCTATATTTAGTTTTATTTTAAAAGGGCGGTCTTCAAAGGTAGCGTCAGATCATTTGCAGTAAGAGGGTTGCGATCCTCTTACTACAAGCGGAACATAATCATAAGATCATATCCTGACTTCATCATTCGCTACAGTGGATCAGTTAAGACCCTACTGAAGACACTGTTATTTCAAAAATATGGAATATTGATTCAAAATTGGAATTTCGTAAAAGCTATTTGCAGATGCTGGCGCCATCTCCAAAATAAAACATGAAATTCAAATGTGAATGCTAAATATGCAATAGTAGGTTTCACTGTAACGAGACAACTCTGTGATTATGTAAAAAGAACTATTTGTATTTCAATTGTACTAAAAATGTATCTCCTGAAGAAGAAGATTTTAAAGTACACAACGAAATTTGAAACTAATACTATCTAATTAAGTCGGTTATGCAGGAGGCTGTATTATATTCCTAGTACAATTATAAATTTTTAGTACAATTGAAATACAAATAGTTCTTTTTACATAATCACAGAGTTGTCTCGTTACAGTGAAACCTACTATTGCAAATTTAGCATTCACATTTGAATTTCATGTTTTATTTTGGAGATGGCGCCACCATCTGCAAATAGCTTTTACGAAATTCCAATTCTGAATCAAAACTCCATAATTTTGAAATAACAGTGTCTTCAGTAGGGTCTTAACTGATCCACTGTAGCGAATGATGTAGTTAGGATATGATCTTATGATTATGTTCCGCTTGTAGTAAGAGGATCGCAACCCTCTTACTGCAAATGATCTGACGCTACCTTTGAAGACCGCCCTTTAAAATAAAACTAAATATAGAGGATGATCAAAACAATAAAATTGTGGTACTTGGATATTTTGAAACTTGTCCTTAATTTTCTACTTATTTTGAAAATTTTTCATTGTTGGTTAATGTACGAAATCATATTTAGTGAGATTACTAACTAGTAGCTAGAATTTTATTCTTATTTGAATTCCACCTTCGTTGTGGTATTTGCTTCTGAGGAACTTACACACGTGTTTATTCATCGTAGATTTTACGATGCAAAAACGAACATAAGTAAAGTTGTGGTAATAGATTTCGTGATTCCTATCACCGTTTCTTCGTGACATTTTGTTTATTTCGGAGCAAGCATCATAAAAATATGTCTGAGTCCCATATAATCCTAGCAGGTCCTTTTTTGTCCACTTGCCGCTCTTTTTGATCTGAACAGGTTATAAAATCAATAATCTAGGGAGACCAAGAAAATTATTAATCGTTTTCTCCATAGATCAAAGAGGCAACAGCGTAAAAGACGATTCAAAAGCACACAAAAAAGTTCTAGATTTAAAAAGTATATTACACAGTTTTTTAGATTTTGGATTGAACTTGATTAACATTTTAATTAATTTGACTGATTCGTTTTATAATCTTATGTTTAGCTTTTTTACTGACTTAATTGTTACTATCGACTTTTTGAGTATTAGTCCTTTTCGATATGTAAGCTTTTAAAAATTCTTAATTTCAATATTTTATTATTTTGTTCCATATCTTTTTATATTTAGAGATTGATTACTTACTGGCCGAACTGGGCTTGTACGTAAATAATATCCACAATTTAACCAGTAACCAGAAAAAAAAAGATTAATACCAATCTTAAATATTTCTTATACGATAGAAAATTTGTAAGTTATGATGTTAACAACTTTTGTAAATATTAACGAAATTGTTTTGGTTATTGTATTTTGCCAACGTGCATGAATTATCTTAGACAACACGAATAAATATCAGCTGTTCGTTTTCGTCAAAGCGTTATGCAACCAGCGATACACAAATACAGGGGTATTTAGAAAAAATGACATTTTCAGTTGTGTAACACCTTAGTGTCAGATTACATGTTAGGAAAAAGCTTCGAGAATTTTTTGTTTTTGTGGTTGCTTTTCTCGAATAACTCGATACCTACCAAAACATGTAGCAGTTGTACATATCATAGAACTTTCGTTCATAAGAGGTAGCTGTAAAAATACAGACTATGCATCTAACAGGCTAAAATATTTTGCATCAGATAATTGTGAAAAAATACCGTCTTGTATTGGTACTTGATATATTTCTCGTTTTATTGATATATTTATATAAATTACGCGAATCCATGCAGATTCGTCAATCATTGTTTGATTTTTGCATCATTACACTGGTACTGTTACAGGAACAATTCAATTCTTTCCACCATTTCGTCAAGTTTTTCCTCAATTTAATTTTTAAGCACTGTCGGCACTTTTCGAGGTAAACTTATGAAGGAATAGCAATATCAGTAATCCTAAATGAAAAATTTGTATCAACTTTGCTGATTCCATTAGAAACTGATAAAAATATTTCTAAAATATGGTAATCAATCTATAGAAAAAACAATATTGTTTAAATTAGCAGAAATTATGTCAAGTTCTTGTACCAATTTGAGTCCTAAAATTGAACACGGAACACTCGAGTCCAACACATAAAACGGATAATTTTTTACGCTTATTTTTATAGCATTAATCTAGATTTATTTGTTGTAAAACACCAATTTTATTCCCTATATGTGATGATAATAGCACAGACACTTTTACAGGTCTATCAGTTGATACTTTAAGTCTCTTAAAATCAATCATAAAATTGAAACTGACTCTCAGTATCAATTTTAAAGTTTGTTTATATGCCCTATCGCATCTGTACTATTTATTGACCATATGACCATAATTTTCGATAATGCCCTTATGTTTGCAAAAAGTACTTTATCTATTATAAGCTCGGCACTTACCTTGGTCATGTTGCATGCCACAAGTACCACAAGTTTTACCATTATTCTGTCGTCCAGTACTTGCGGTAAAATTTTTAAATTTGCATTGTCTTGAATGTCCAGAAAACTCTTTTATATTTTGAATCACTTGAAGACCATTTCTTTGTCTTTGTCAATACACTACCACTTTTGTGTTTTTTTTTTCAAAATATCTATTTATTGCATTTACATGCAGTTATATATATATATATATATATATATATATATATATATATATATATATATATATATATATTTCATTTCTTTTTGTGTAGCACACTAGACTAAGATTACCAGATCAAATATTGCGTTTTCCTGGCAATGTTCCTGACTTGTAGATAAATTTCCTGATTACCACGCGCCTACTTAACTAATAATTCACTCATTTTGTTAAGGTTTTATTATTTTATTTTTTGTTACCAGAATGGTCAATAAATATATACTTTTTATTACTTATATTTTCCTCTTTTAATTATTCCAGAGAAGTTTATTATTTAGGGTCAGGCCCAGATATTTAACCTCTGCCTTCCACTCAATAACGTTCTCATCCATTTTGATGGTTTTCTTATTGAGGTCTCTTTTCCTTGTAAAGACTATTAAGGTGGTTTTGGTGAGGTTGGCATTTAATTCCATTATCTGGCACCATTCTTTAGTGTGTTCAAGTCCTCTTTGGATTATGTCGCAGAGGATATTCTTGAATTTGCCCCTCGAATTACTCCCACTGAGGGCATCCTTTGGTGGTACAGAAAGCGATAGTGTTCGTTCTGTCTACTCCCTTGCCATCAAGTACTCTTTTGACTGCCTCATGTGGAGTGTTGTCAAAAGCCCCTTCTATATCAAGAAAGTCACATATTAAGACTTCTTGGTGTTCTATGCATCTTGAATTTCATCTGTTAATTGGTAATTTTTAGTTGAGACGATGAACAAACAAAAGTACCTTGCAAGTGAAAATTGTTAATGTAAAGTGTTAATTATTAAATTTTGGACGTATGAAGCGACCAAAAATTCAAAGTCATCACTCCCAAATCATGTAAAACCTTTAAAGAGGCATAACTCTGTCCAGCAGAATTATAGATGGGCAATTAAATACCCATCTTGAAGAGGAAGAAACGAGCTAAAAAGATTATTTGCTAAACATAACCTCACATATAACCAAAAAAGCTATTTTTGCCAATTTAACCTGAAATGTTTCAAGATCCTGACGTTGTGGGTAAATTCGGAGCCAAATTTGGATTCTACATAAAAAAATACCTAGGAAATGACACCAAATTGCAGATCTGTGCTATTAACAATACTTCTAGTTACTGCAATTCTTAAATGTGTTTTATATTTTGTTGTAAATCGTAAATACATGAATATAATTTTTGCTGCTTTGCTTCTCTCACACTTGTTTTTGTCAACTTTTATAATTAAAAATGTTGTGATATATTACTGCGCTTGTGAAGATAATCTTTCATTAGCTAGGGATCACAAACTAATATATTTTTTTTAATCAAAGGAATTGTTGCTCTATTTTTATTTGTGAAAATGTATTTTTTTAAATTACAAAAATTATATTTTATGAAATAATTTTTCTGAATCTTTTTCCTAGAATTGGTAACAATCTCTACCCAAAATTGCGGATCAAATACCGTATAAATTGATGAGAATCAATTATTTCAATCAAGAGATATTAAAAAAATGTGCTTTGGGGGCACATTAAGGGTTTGTACACCTTAAGGAGGTCCAGTCCTTGCCCATGTTAATAAAAAATATTAGATCATATTGAAAATCAGTTTTTTTATAATAGTTTAAGTCGTAAATTTTTGAGAAATCAATTTTCAAAAATGAAAAAATTTGTCTTATAGAAAATCGCGATCTTGGAACTTTGATTTGTCGATTAAATGCGGTTGAAAAAAAAAAACTAAAAATTTGCTTCGATTAGATTTAATTTTTTTGCAATAAAATATTTAGCTCACCGTGGTCTTTACCGAGATCAAATTAATACTTACTAATCTAAGTTAATATGTCGTTTATAATGGGTTCTATCTTCTTGTCCATCACACGCTGTTCCTCAGAAGCTAACAGAATACGTAAGACTATTGATATAGGTTTTTTTTTAATGATTGCTTAACATTATTTAAAACTAAGCTAAAAAAAGGTTTTGTAAGTCTAGACTTGTTATTTTAATTTTTTAATTGTTTGTTAAGATGTCTGTTGATTTTTTATAGATATGTCATTTTATTTATTGAGACTGCAAAGTTTTGGTTGTTATATTTTTTATTTATATATAATTTTAAAAATCTGTTGTATCTGTCTTATTTTTCTTATCATTGTAAATGGCTGGTCCGTGAATAAACATTTATTTATTTATTTATTTGACTACTTGTATGACCTAAATTTATACTATTACATTTTATGCATTTTACATAAAGAATACTTACCAATGAAAAAAAATCCTTTTTAACGACATGTCTTAAATATATGGATAAATCGCAATTTTTACACCACAAATCATCAGTTATTGCTATGAATATATATATATATATATATATATATATATATATATATATATATATATATATACATATATATATATATATATATATATATATATATATATATATATATATATATATATATATATATATATATATACTAAAATTTTCTTGTATTTTTTCTTGCATTCACTATATTCCGACGCCATTGCTTAAGTTTGAGACTTACAAATTTACCATGTTTGCCATGGCACATTGGAATATTATGAGCAAACATTTTACTATTTTGTAAACTTATTTATTATGAAATAGTAAGGTTAGACTATTTTGAAATAAACATAAAACAGTAAAAACACAACGTTGCCAAATCACACACTAGTTACGACCAGCTGATTTAAATGATTCGAATGAAGTTCCGTAATTAATTATTTTTTAAATAATATTTTCTATTTTAATGAAAAATTCCTTGCAAATTATTTATTTTGTGTTAATATATTAATTTAATTTGTCAAATATTGGACACTACATTTTATTTGACTCGTGTGGTAGCAAATGGACCTCCTTAACTGAGTTGCTACCAAGGTATAACGTGGAAGGGCGAAGGGTGAAGCCTTTCATTCAATTATAAACATAATTTATTTATTCAGTCAACATGTCTTTTTATTAAAACCTTTGTGATATTCCTAGGGATAGTACACCATTAACAATACTACATGATAAACACCACTACGGTACATAACACTTCAAAAGTGCCTAAAATTAACATGTATATATTATGCTAACTATCTTTGGAATAATTGACTAGAAAACTAGAAAACAACTAAAATATAGTGGGAAATAAAATATGTAAAATGAGATTAAATATTTTCATTTCCATTCCATATAATTGTTAAATTTTAGATCGAAGCTCTATAATTTTGATTTTAATAAAATTCAAAATTTATTACTATTTAAATAATAAGAAAGGCGATTCTTGAAAACCCATGTATACATTTTAAAAATTTGGAGCAAAATACAAATTTGTATTAATATTTAGAGGTTCTCTTAATCGAGGTGGTAAGATTTAAAAAAATAACAGACATGTAAAACTATATGATAATTTTTTAAAAGTTTAAGAAAAATACAAATATTTTCTCTAGGATTGCGTGTCAATTCATAACATCGGTTCATCACTACGACAATAAAATTAAAAGTTTTAATATGGAATGGCTTTTCACCTCTGCAGTTCAAGATGAAGGCGACTGCTGAAAAGGGCACATAATGACATGAGCTTCTTATGTCCAACTTTCTTCCTTCCTTCCTCCTTTTTTAACAGCCCAAAGCTGCACACTGCTGCAGGTGGGCCTCGTGTAGAGATTCTCAATACTGGTGGCCCTGGGCTACCTGCATCCAGTTTCCTCGAATGAGCTTTATGTCATCTGTCCATCAGGACGTAGGACGACCTCTGTTCAGATCAGCGCCTGCTCTGTATCGTCATTCTAAAACTTCTTTAGTCTACCACTGATCGGTTGTCCTTGCAATGTGTTCAGCTTAGCCCCATTTTACTTTTGTTATTGGTTGTATTACATCGAATAAACTAGTACTCTCTCTTATTTCAACATCGGTGACCCTATCTCTTAGAGCTACACCCAAAATTGATCGCTCTGTACATTTTCGTGCCATATGTATAGCCCTTATATTTTTCTTGTCACTGTCAATGTCTCTACCCCATAAGTAAAAACAGAAAGAGCATATATATCAAACAAATTTATCTCCAAGCATATGGGAATGTTTGACTTGAAAATGAACCTCAACGTTCCAAACGCTGCCTATGTTAGACCTATTCTTCGCGTTTATTCTCGGCTTTGATTGTCTCTGCCAATCGCAGTATTTATATAATGCTACTTGTTTAGGATGGATACCTTCTGCAGATATACCTTCGTTTGGCACTAGGCTTGTGTCCAACTTATATCACCCAGAGGAAAATTAACAAAAGGTTGTGCTCTTTCATAAGGATAACATCAATTTATACATCTGCTGTCGTAGCTGCCACTACGGAATTAGAATTTTAATCACTTTAACATACATATTATTCACCCGACTTGGCCCTGTTGGGCGTAGTTTCAAGTCAACAAAAATCCATACGCCAGGGGTAGCGATACTAAACATCAAAGACAGGCCACCTGACATCGAAGTAATACGTTAGAGCTATTAGCCTTAAGAGATCGAGTTTTCACAACTAGAGTATTTGCGAACCCATTATGTGGAAGGAAAGCCAATAATAATTATGACCATTTACCACCGAATGAGGAGGTCTTGTGAACCTTTCTCATTCCATCCTCATCTGGTGCTACTTAAAAGTCCAAGCATCGTCAACGACTGGAGTGGGGTAAAGAGAGGTTTCAATAGAATATGGAACAAAAGTTGTATGCAGTTCTGTTTGGGGACATATGATGGCCGCGCGAGGATAAGAAGAAAATGTGGTGAGAAACGGAATGTTCAACTTTTTGGTATGTGGTGTCATTGCTTACGCAAGGCACATTAAGGCTTGATTCTCACCATAGAGCTGCTCTCGATACGATCTCGATACGCTGTCGATCCGATAAAATATTCTTACAGGAGAAACAATGAACCTATTTACACTATCGGTTTCGCGGATATTTCGATATCGTAAACTCTTTTTCATTTAAAAAAAAAAACCTATCGAACCGAGAGCGAAATGAGATCGTATTGAGAGCGGCACTATAGTGAGAAACAATCCTTGGTGCTTAGTTGAGGAAGCATAACAGACCAGCGTGAATCACATGAAGTGTAACAACCACATCTTTTGTTTCTGGAAACCTTATACTTCTTTGAAGCATCCTTCATAAATCTTACCTAGTGGTCTTCTCGATCTTCCGATTTTTCCCCAATTAAACATGCCTTAGGACATGAAGCGAAAACACATGAAGTTCAGGTTGCTTGGAATAAAATACCCTAATAACAAAGGAGGTACAACACATTATTAATATCAAGATAGGATAACTCAGTCATTATGCACAATTTCTGGTCCAAACTGTTATCAGTCTTTCCTTGTCAGGAGACCAACAAAATGTATAGTATAAAATAACAGTTTACAAAATAAAAGTGAAAAAATCAATATCCTACCAAAACATATTTTATTCTAAATGCTGAATGTTCCTATTAAAAACAATTTATAAAAGTTATTTGAGAAATTACACTTGCGTGTAATTTCTTAAATAACTTTTATACATGTTTGAATACAAAATGGTAAATCTAAAAGGGGAAATTTATTTTTTATCTCATTTTACATATCTCTGGGGAGTATTAAATAAAGATATAATTAAAGCTTGATTGAAAAATGCTAATACTGTTAGAGATGGATCCATACTTTCATTTAGAACTGATTGAGAACAAAGTAGCACCGGACAAAATAACGATGGTACAAAAATTCTCCGCGACAAAATATCGATGACATTGCGACAATATAGTGAAGGAAACAGATCGCGACAGAAAAAATAGCTTCAATAATAAACACTAACAACGGTACATTTAGTTAGTTTTCATACGTAATTGTATTCGCCAAGCTATTTTGTAGCGGACCTTTTTGTACATCGACAAAAAAATTCAGAATTGGAATGAAAAATTAATATTCAGCTTGATAGAGCAAATTCATAAATTAAAATAAAGCCTATTTTTCTACACAGCTAAAAATAGGCAAAAAATTACAATTAAAAATTTATGAAGGCAAAAAAACGTTATTAAATAGAATTGTTTATTTGTTTTCTTTAGATTAAAGCCGTGTCGGTAACGGAGATCATTTGGCAACTGGACTTACAGTTTAATGTGGGTTCAGAACCACCGTTACGCGGTCTTCCCAAGCGGTCACCCATCCACGTACAAACCGCGTCCGGCGCCGATTCACTTCAGTGATCAGACATGAAACAGCCTGACCATGCCTTAAAATAGAATAAAAATATAAAGCATTCATCCTGATTCTCAAGACAATAAGTAACATTTAAAAAATTCCTGAACTGTAGTTTGTTTCAGGTTTGTTGTTATTTGAAGATTTATTAGTTTATTTTATTGATTAAAATAACACGATTATCCAATTTAACAGAGGATCAGGATGTATAGGTACTTAAAATTTTTAATTATATCTTTAAACATTTTCTCTTTGCCTGCCTCAAATTTTTAATTGTTAAATTTTATTATTTTTCCTTCTAAAATTTTGTTATACCGTTGGTGAATTTTTAATTAATAAATTGTAACTAAAAAGCTGAAAATTTTCTATTTACTAAAATATTACTTTGTAGATGAACACTCGACGTAACACCAATTTTAAAACTTGAAAAATGTACTCTCTGAAAAATAACTACACCAAAAAAATTACAAAACATCATTTAAATATTGGTAAGAAAAACTAACATTTTGATTAGAATAACTCATTTAAAAAGAAAGTGTCCTTTTGCTCGTTATAAAAGTAAACTTGATCCAAGAAGAAAAACAGTATAATAATTATTGAAACAATAATAAAATATTAACGTTAACAATTCTAAAATATTTGTAAAATAATAACAGGTATAACAGAACAAGTAGAAAATGACTACAAGAATAGATATCTATAACTATATCTTTGGAATTAATGCCCAATCTTTCACCAGTCTAAAAAAATGATAAAACGCATGTTAAAGCTTACTGTTCAGTGTGGAATTTAATTATTTTTTGCAAGAGAGTAAATACACCTATCTTTTTGTTTTAACGGTTAATTAGTTGAAGCGCGTTATGAGCCCGTTCGTTATGACTCAGTCACGTGCGATTTATACAAAGACCTGCTCACACCATAACCGCCAAAAAAATAATTGAAACTCTCTCGTTGTGAGGCCGGAATGAAAACTGCATACACATAATTTAAAAAAATTATAGACTAAATTCAAAATTAGTTTTCTAGATTTATGTTCAATAAAATACAAGTAAAATTTTAATAAAAAGAACTGTGCAGCTTAATAAGGGGGGTTGTAAATTTTCACAATTTGAAATGGAATAGACCACCAATATTAATACAGTTACAGGTCGGTTTAGGATAAGGTTGAAATAAAGACGTTTAAATTAGGAAATTATTTGCGGGAATGGATAAATAAAAACCGGGAGAACATTTGATAGATCTTGAAAGAATATGAAAATTTACTTGGTTCAGTAAATGTGAGCACTTGACAAATGTTGACACAATTTAAAAACGAACAGGACTAAAACATTATTCCTGCGATGATGTATTCTTCAATACCCTAGATGGAAAATATGGTTTTCTGAAAATGCTGAAATATGACAAACTTTGGATGCCATATAACTGTAGCATATTTCAACTTTGATCGAATATAACTGTGGTATAATATTTTTATTACTTGAAAGCTTTAGGTCCAAAGTAACTTCGAGGTCTTTAAAGGAAACACACCTCTCTTAATTTTTATATTATTTAGAGCACAATTAAACTTAATAGGATTTATCTTTAGGAAATGACATACAAATCATTTTTCGAAATTGGGGGATAAGTTATTGCTAGCGCTGAATAATGCTTATATTATTTTGCAACTCGAGACAGTCAGATATGTCATAATAGATTATCATAAACAATTTTACATCATTCGAAAACACCAAAACATTGCTTGAAATATCAATCAGTATATCAAAAGCAAAAAAAAATAAGTAGTCCAACATTATTAATCTACGGAGCCGCGCGTGTTGCGTTGAATTTAAAGGATTAATGTCCACGAATATCAACATAATGCCTTTTAGGTATGATTTCAAAATTAATAACAGATCTCTGCTAAAGCCTAAATTAGTTATTTATTTAATAGAATAAAATGATTAATTCAATCAAATGCCCTCTAGAAGTCTATAAAGACAGTATCAACTTGCATATGATTAACCAATATCAACCGTAAGTGAAACTTGCGAGATTACTAAATGTACTATGCTTGTAAGAAAAATTATTTTGATTTACTGATATTAACTGGTAACCTTATAAAAGAGGCAATCGGACACTAATTTTAGAAATATGACAAGACTCTTGAGATATTACATCTTCACAACCCGCTTATATAGAATGGCGGCAGAGAAAAACAAGTTCTACGCCAGAGGAATAATGAGAGAAAACTTATTAAAACTCTAAAAACCAATAAACGGCATATCACAATTATGTTATGCGAGGAGAAATATATACCCTACTCTAACTAATTATACAGGGAAAATATCAGGAAATAGAAAACAGGGAAGACGATCAACTTAATGGCTTTATAAACCAAGAGACGGGTACAACTCGTCTATAGGTCTATTCAGAATAGCGGTATCCAAGGTCAGGATTGTTATTATATAAACTACCTTCCATTAGGAGAAAGGACCTCAAGAAGAGACATTGATATTTCGAGATTTTTCAAAAATTGTGACAATATTGATTTCGGAATTTCTCTTATGTCATTTTTTAAAGGAGTAATTCTCGCCACCTTGTGTACATTTGCAAATGTATTGCTCATAGGAGTTAAGGACATAGGACAAAGGTCGCAGGAACGTAGCAGTATTAAAGAGCCTATATTTACGTTTTATAATCTCGGACGTGAATCAAACTGGAAACGATCTGTCACGTATTACAAATTTAGGCACACATATTTTAAAAATATTAAATAGCATCTCATAAAACTGTCTATATGCTTCATTGATATCATTCAAGGCATAGTTCTGACTAACTGATATTCAACAATACTGTACAGCAAAGAAAAATTAATTTTTCTAATTGTACCTAAGCTGGAACATATTTACGGAAAATGTTACATTTTATCGGGATTAAGAAAGGAAATATTGAGGGAAGAATAATGACTATCTTTGTCTAGTCATGGTAGTATTTTTCTTGAAACGTATTTCGTTTTTTTTCCTTAGCTTTTTCATGACACAAATCAATAAGGAGGGGTCTTATAATGGAAGGGTACAAATATAAACGTAGTGGAAAGATACGTACAGATTTCTCAACTACTTCAGAGTGCAGGGACGAAGATTCTTAGAATTTTATTTTCCTACAGCCCCAAAAATGATCTTATAACATAACTTGACTGTTAATGTTATCTTTACCAACTTTCTAGAAAATGTTTCTTATCTTTTAGCGGACCGTACTTCAAAAATATTGAATCCTTATAGGTCTATGTGTCACGATTCTTTTTCTTGGAGATAATTTGATATTGAAAGTTGGATTTTCGAATAATAATAGTGCCGACTAACCCGCATATTTCCCGTACTTAGAGCTTAAAGAATATTTTTCTCTGAAATCTCGAAAGGTCCAATTTGATATACAAAAAACAAAATCTTTTGTGTCATGGTTATATGGAGTATGGCTTTAAATGGGAGGGGAGAAGGATTCTAAAACAATTCTGTTTAAAATTTTACATTATATATTTTTAGAGATATTGTTGAAAATATGCTTCGCAAATCAATTCCTCGCTGTATGTTCGAAAGTAGACACAATGCCGGAAAAATTGACACTTAAAATTTGCAGGAAAACTATAGGCATTTAGTAAGTTTGGCAGTTTTTCGAAATATTTAGTTTATACAACATTATTGCTTGTACTTATTAAACTATGCAGTCTATATCGATAGTTCTTTATCACAGGAAAACTAACAAAGTGGCTATAATTGAATATTCCTGTGTATTGGATGATACGGAAAGAAATTTATTTCCCTTAAATAAAATTATATAAGATTATAAATAAAGACGGCTTAACAAGTAAGCAAATCAAGCGAACAATGGAGGATTTGTAAGGAAACTCTTATTCTTCGTTTACGACTATATAAAATGGCCCAAATTGTATTGTTGGGAACTAAAGTCTTTAGATAACTACTAACATGACAGGAACTGTGACAAGCTCAGAAGACATTAAACTAATGGAGACATTGTTTTGACCGATCGAAAATTTAAGACAAAGGAAAGAGTTACGCAAATCGGTATTTCGAAAAAGTGTTTTTCAGATCGTTCGCAGGCATTTAACTCGATGGTCTCGTGGTTTCACCACAACCAGTTTATACAGCTGATATAACCAACGCATTTGTTTACGAATGCGACTTCAATGAAATTGATGATCCCTCTTATAACCCGGATCTAGGTCCCTCAGATTATTTTTTATTTTTACAATTGAGATCAGATTTAATTAGGAAGAAAATGAATCATTTTTAACTAGCTGCTAATAAGGAGGTTACAAATTTTATCGCTAAATATATATATATATATATATATATATATATATATATATATATATATATATATATATATATATATATATATATATAATAAACTTTTTTGCGTTCGGTCGAATCTAAAATTTCTTTGAAAAAAATTCAATATGGCACATTCTGTTAACTATCCATATAGGGTCAATTTAGAAGCACTAAAAATTCAGAATACTGTTAAAGTGATATAGCAAAAAAGGAAGACTATATTGAAAATCTATATCACTTTCTTTTTATTTTCATCATTTCTTTTATGTTAGACTAATAATTCCTAGGCCTCCCTGTAGGTACACTTTTGAACAATAAAAGAATCGATCCTATTTGGAAATCAATTTTACTGATCAGCTCCCAAGGGCTAAATCCTGAAACTACTTACGCATCCAGGACAGACGATATACATACATAATACATAAAACTTACCCTACAAAAGTGAAAAGAACAGATATTTCACACTTTGTTGCTGCAAAATAACATAATGACAGTAACAGCAGAAAATGTTTTGAAATCTATTAGATTACAACCAAAATATGGCACATTTTTTTATCTGTATTGCAAATTTTGTAATTCATTATTGAGCAAACCCAATTTTAGACTGGTGAAGTAAAGACTTAATAACTATATTATTCATAAAACTACTTATCTAGTACATTATATACAGTACCTCAACCATTTACTAAAATGACTAGGATAAGATTATTTAAAATGTCGCATTTTAAAATATTTCAAATAAACTTACTAATATATTATTTAAATTAATTCGCAAGCACAAATACCTCGTGCTAAGGCCCCGAAACCTTAATTATAGTAGTGACCAGTTAGCTGTTTAACAATTAGGAAAATCTTAACACATAAAAATTGACAGTAATAAGTTACGTTTAAGGGCCTTTGATTACGAGGAACAAAATGCCTTAAAATGTTTGTGTTCGACTTACACTTCCCAATGGTAGGTTTCAATTTTTTTTTGTAAATATTATAAAAAAATCTGAACGGAATTGTAATTACAAAAATTTCTAATATTAAATATAATTGTAGGGTTATTATTACCGCTTAAATTGCTAAAAATTAATTTTCACGTATCAACTGAGAAGCTTTCAGCAAAAGCAAATAAATCCATTTAAGGAATATTCTAATTTTTTAGTAATTTGTTTAGTTCGATTGTTAGTCCAGAGATGAAAACTGATTTGTAAATACCGACTTTACTGATTGAATAAAACGAAAAACTGCGCAAAACTGATCCCTTAATGCCGATCATATTCTGGAGAAATAGTATCTGCATTTAATAAATAAGTATCTAGTGCATTTGCATCAAAAATAAGCATTGCCGGTGATAAAATTTGTCTGGAAAAGATTGTATTGTCAAATCAATTAAAAATATGTTAAACATTTTAATTACAGTACCACTAGAATCTCTAGTGGTAACATTTTAATAATATTAGTATTACTATATATATATATATATATATATATATATATATATATATATATATATATATATATATATATATATATATATATATATATATATATATATATGGATTCAGACAGTTAAAACTTGAAATCAGTAGTAACAAGAGTTAATTTATTTATAAATTCATTCTGAACATTTCTGGCTACTTCGGTATTAATTAACCAATTTCGAGAATAATCCTATTCTTTAAGTCTTCTATATTGATTGGCTTAATTTGTAAAACTTTACCTTTAAGGTAACCCCACAAAAAAAGTCAAAAAGGTTTAAGTCTGGAGACCCCGGCGACCACTCGATAAGCCCCCTTGTGAAATCGGTGGAAAATTGGGATATTTTTCTTGAAATAACCGACACATTTTTTCTTCGTTTCTTACCCTATTGCCACATAATATTTGTATCCTCTGTGCCTCAGTATCTTTCATTTTCAGTTAAAATTAACTCAAAGTCACAATTTGACAAAATGTGTCAAAGGCATAGGTCATTGAATCAAGTTATGATGCTAAATAATAATTGTATTTCATCTTGAGTTTTAACAGTGGATAAATCGAAAACAGTTACATTTAGGTATATGACATGTAACAGAAAAATTGTTCAGAAATTTTCAGGAAGTGTACAAAAATTTGTGGGTCATTATTTAAAAAATCAAAGTTGATTATAGTACAGCTTCTTTCGCATCATCCTGTATGATTTACTATATTAGCATCAAAAAAAAAAAACAAAGTCGGCGTGTGTGTCCAAGCGATTTTTCAAGAAACCTAGAACATTTTTAAAAATGAATTTATTCCAGACTGTTCATTTCTGGCCTTTTTCTAGTTTACTGACGTTATTAACGATTAGTAAATAAAGTATGAGCCACGACACTCTAAGGTTGTAGTACAAATTACATTTTCTCTACTATTTCATATTTTAATTTTGTGTGGCAGGATGCGGCATCTAGCGGATCAGGCGCTAACCATCGACACGAACGTCTAAAAATCATTACTTTATCAATAGATGGCAGAATATCTGTGTTTCCGAATTAAGACGATTAAATAATAAATAATGATATATTTTGATAACCTAATGGGTAAAAAATAATTAATCCGCGACGATATTTTAACTGCGATCTTATTACGATAAAGATAGTTTTAACTAAAATATATTTTCCGGATTTGCATTATCTTCATTTCATTTGGATTGGTTATATCACATTTCAATCAGCAGGTATTTCTATTTATTATCATGTACCTCAATTTATAACTTGAGGAACACCTTCTTAGCCAACTTTCACACCTACTTACAATCTTTAAAAATACTCTTGCTCAGATGCCGAGTAATGAAGAGAACTATTAAAATAAAAATAATTTCAGTTTCAATTTTACTGAAACAGAAATTCAGGTCACTGAGATTTTTTTGATTAATATATATAAGTAGTAGTTCTTAAGCATGACTAACACGTAACACGACCCAAATGTCAGTTGTCGGATCCCACGAAACTTTTCAAGATCGTTGAACACCGAAAAATATTAGACACGTGTATTTTTATATCGGCTTAATCCCCTATTTAACGGTAAAAACTACCTCTGTGATAATTTTAGTATATTCTCCTATGATAACTTTTTAACGCAAATAAGTTAAAGTAACATAAGTTTTAAATAAGTATTACAATGTCGATCATCAGCTTAAGTATAGATTTTTATATAACCTTTAAAAATGATATGGTAATAACAAAAAAAGCCGACTGCCTTTATGGGGTACAAACCAGAAGAAATTTTAATGCCTTTTACCGATCAGTTTTCAACTCTATATGGCACAATAAAAGGTTGTCTCTAAAACATAGTTTTAAGAAAGTTATGTTTACTAAAAAAATTACAAAAACTGAGTTTATTTGATTTTGCAACAGAACAATTCGATTTGTTTGATTTTGCAGGCAGTGTAAAATAAGTTGCACCGCAAAAATTAGAGATATGTCATATAAGTAGACAACCAACGTACAAGAAGAAACAGTAGTACAACAAGGTCACAGTTAAAGTGCAGATTGTCTTTTTTAACGCTTGATAAATGAAAATGTTCATTTTGTTTCAGTAATTCATTGAAAAACTGAAAATCTTAAAAATATGTATTTTTTAAAATATCTCACTTACTCTTATGACCGTTTAACATTGGTTGCCTATTCAGACGTCACAAATAATTATATGGTAAATATTTATCAAAAAGTATTACAATATTAAAAAAGTCAGAAAGAAAATACTAAAGCAAATAGGGAAACACCAATATAGATTTTTAAAGACTAAAATAAGATATTTCAAGTATATAATAAAAAGGTAATCGAAAAGATTAAAGAAAAAATACACTAGTGAAAAATTTGTGAAAAATGAATAAAAATCCATTTGATTAAAGAATTTCTAAGGTAACTTTGAGAAGAGCTGAGCCTTAAAAAGAGGAAAAGAATTATTTTTTTGTCAGTTCGCAGAAATTTCTGACAAAATTTTTATTTATATAATAAGGAACAAAGATGCGAATGTTGCTAGATTGTCAGTTCAATAGTATTATTTTTTTTTATTATGGTACCATGGTATATTTCAAATTGAATTTATATAATGTTAAATGGGTCTGTGAGAAATAAGCAACATCTTTGCGAGCGTTTATAGTAAAATTTTAGTGAAGTGATATTTTCAGTGTGATAAAACCTTAAAACGTGCAATCTAAAAAAATTAGCATATGATTGAATATATTTTGATAAATTAATTTATTTTTGAAAATAAATGCATTAAAATATATTGCAGTTTTATAAAGCAATTCTGTGACAACAAACAGGATATCGCGCAATATTTCCTTGGTAAAAATTACCCTTTACGTGGTACGAAGTTAAGGCAAATTTTACTCAAAATTTCATTTTGACTATACAAAATTATCAATAAGTTAGTTTTTTGTGTAGAAATTGTTTATGTTTTAAACTAAACCTCAAAAGTCCCCATCTCTTTAAATAGTTTTATTGCGAGTAAAAGGGAGTAAAATTAAGTTTTTGCCAATTATTTCGGAAAGTATCAATTTTCTGAGGAAAAAGTTATACTTATAATAAATATTATGAAATATTTGTTACTAAAAAGGTCTTTTGAATCTGTTCCCTAGAATGAATTGTTTTCGAATAAAACGAATGACAAACCTACATCTGCAGTTCGTGAAAAAAATGTATTAAAGTACATTATGCGAAACAGCTCTGTGAAGCATGCTCACATTAATATTAAAATAATAGTCATAGGCAAGGATGTTGATTTATTGGTACTTTTAATTGCAAAACTCCAATTTATAAATAAATATATTTTTTAAAACAATGAAGAAGGGAAGTTATATCCAAAATATACTCATCAAAAAGTTTTGATAATTTTGAAAACATTAAAAATTCTGCTTTATTCCTGCATGCTACTAGTGGGTTTGATACACCATTTGTCCTATTTCAGATTGGAAAAAAACCGTAGTTAATATACTGTAGAATCGCCAGGACTTACAGGATTGTGCTAATATTTTTAAAGTGCTACTAAGTTCAGGGGAACAATTATTAAAAATGGAATAGGCTTGCTTCTGCTTATCTATCACACTCCGCATCAATAAAAATCCTTCGACTCTTACAAATATTATTTATTTGTAAAGGCGACCAGGTTAAATAACGCACTGAAATGATCAAATCTATCACCAGAATTGGCGAGGAAATGACCTTAATCCAGAAGTATGGGGTGCAACTGCAACTTGGGGCCCATGCAAATTCCTGATTTATTAATCAATACCATTTTTTGCAATTATGCGAGCTGTAATATGTATGTATGTGTGTTAAATTGGGGGTTTTTACACTGCGACCTAAAAGATCTATTGTGTTCCCTTTCTGCTGTTAACTTGTTAGAGATAGCTTGCCTTGTCAACTAAATCACGCCTTCCGGTCCTATTTCCTTCAGGATCCTTAGGATGCTGGACGGCTTTAAGGTGGGTAACTCCCTTTCTTCTATTTGGTGTGCTTCCAAGAACTGCATTCTAGGGTTTTCTAAAGTGCTTCACTCTCAGAGGATGTGAATAGAGGTTTAGTCCTCCTCCTAGCAAAATCTGCATTATTTTCTTTCTGCCAATTTGAGTTGAGGTATCCCTTCAGGTGGCAGTGCCCCTTCAGGATTCCTCTCTAAGTTGGCCTTTGCCCAGGCTTATGCATTCCTTTAGTTCCCAAGAAAAATCTACGCTTGTCTCATTCCTTGCAGATCCGTCCAGTAATTGGATCCTCTGCCCTCTTCCTCTCTTTTTAGTTCTTTTAGCATTACACTGCTGCTAATTTCACAGAAAGGTTCAGGTCTCAGAAAAGGTATATCAGCTCCTACCCCGGTGTGTCCGGGTACCCATAGGAAGGTAACTTTATTATTCTTACTTAATTTATTTAGTTCCTCTAGCCATTCCCAGACTATCTTGGAACTGATTATCTGAGAACTCAGCGCTGTAATTACAAATGCGGAGGAAAACACCGAGCATAATGAATTTCAGTCACCCTGCATATCGAAAAGATTTTTTTTAATTTGTTTACATGTATGTGCTTCTATGAAGAATCTCTTTTCAAAATATATTAAAATATTTTTATAATTAAATTAATAAACAATTTTCCAAATATTGTCACATAAAAAAATGGCAATTCCTACACATTTGACAGACTGACGCGTGGGCGACGGCAGAAGAAATATCAGGGGGATGCAAAAACTCAAGCGCCCAAATCACATATTCAAATTACAAAAATTAAATAAAATGATTTAGAAAACCATTATTTAACTTTTATTTGCGATCTTATTGGCTGATTGTATTAATTGGCTAAATTAATTTCATTCACCATTTTTAAATAGAAGCCAACTTCACACTGTTTATAACAATAAATAATGGTTGAGACATAACCCCAAAAAATCATATAAAATACCGTGCGCAAACGCACAGTAATTTCTCTAACTATTTCACATAATTTTCTAATCTTTCAAAGTTTTCCGGAGCTTGGGGTAAAATATCTTGAACATTTCTGTCTTAGTTTTTCATTCTCTATCAAAAATTCTAACTTTAAACTGAAAGGAAAGTTTTCAAAGAAAAAAGTCATCATTCCATCCATTATCAATGTGTCGGAAATTGTTTATAATTAATCATAGAATCAACTGTTCAAAACCACCATAAGAAATAGAAGTGTGGCCCAATAAACATTTTGTTTCACTCAGCATAAGCTAAAGAATATTTTTCAACGGATGTTTTGTATGTCTACGTTTTGTATATCCATACATTTTTGTGCACAGTATATGTTAGTGAAGAGCACACATTTTATCAATTTGAAATATACCAGGTAATTTAGAAAACACGAAAAAACGAAGGAAAAAACTAAAAATAAAAGAGCTCACCAATTTGAGATTCCTATAAGAAATTTGCATAATATTTCGAATATAATAAATAAATTAGATATACCACTTCAATATATATATATATATATATATATATATATATATATATATATATATATATATATATATATATATATATATATATCATTTTCTTCTTATTTTGTCTTTTCTTGGGATTAGCGTCTTTATTTATCAAAAACAATTTGACGTTTCGCCCTCTATTTAAGGCATCTTCAAAAATTTTTTTGCTTTTTTAATTATTGAACTTCCTAAAAAAAGAAGAATATATATATATATATATATATATATATATATATATATATATATATATATATATATATATATATATATATATATATATATATATATATATATATATATATATATATATATTTATGATTCAAGAGACGAAGTGAGTCTGGTGTCGGTTTCGCACAGCGAACGATGCCGTCATCGACTTCTTCCAGATTGAATACTACTCTACCACAACTGAAATACTGAAAAATTTTTTAATATTCATTAATTTATTGGTGACACGGAGTAAACCTGACATAAAATAATATTTTGCAAGAAAATTTGCATTTAGCAACTTTTAATTCATTATAGAGGTAGAAAGACAAAGACCACCGTAGTTTTATTAAAATTGGGTGAGCTCTTTTTAAAATGCCTATAGATAAGATGTCTTTTATTAAACAGTCAACTATACCTACTACGAGTTATGTTTATGTAACATCAAATCGCTTTTCTCTCGAAAACTCTTATTGCAAATGTGACAAGCGAAAAGATGTCCTCCTATGTTGTGCTGTCGCTTTTTGTGCTGAGTCAGTCCGTGCTTAGCACCAAATTTGCGGAAGCAAATATCACAAAAGTATTTCTTGTTCTTGTTCGTTTTGGATGTCATTCGGGGTTTTGGATGAGTTGCCATTCGGGAACCTCCTGGGGGTTTTTCTCTGTATAAATGAACTGTCGATTGGTGAGTGCTTAGCGATTGTTCGTCTGGAAAATGATCGCCGCATAGACGGCAAGTTGTTTTACTTTCGTGGGACCTAAAAAGTATATTATAGAAATATTATGTGTAAACAGAATTATACAAATACAAATTAGCAATACCGAAATCTAATATAAAGGAAAATAAATCTTACGAAGGATTCAATAATTTTTATCTTCTTTGAGGTGACCTTTGGCCAAGTTAGATAATCTAAAAAAATAAGAGTAGCCAGGATCTGTTTGGATTCAATACAAGACTAATCAAATTAATCAAAAATCAAATTATAATTTCTCTGATTAAATTGATAAATCTCTACTTCAAGGAAAACCTATAATCAATTCTTAAAAAGACTATAGTAACGCCAATTTTTAAACATGGAGATGCAGAGACACTCCAAAATTATAGGCTAATATTCTTGCTACCAAAATACCCAAACAGTAAGTTTTCTCGAAATTATCATTTCTCAGATTCCCAGTTTGGTTTCAGAAGGAATTGAACTATTAAATTGGGCATTTTAGATCTTATATTCACTATACTGGAATCATTTCACAAATTGAAATTTAAGATGGTGTTGTTTTGTGCCTTGAGCAAGGCCTTCGACTGTGTGCACCATGGAAACTTTATACAAAAATGACGTTACAATTTTAGGTACTAATAGCATCGCACTGCTGCATTCATACCTGATAAACAGGGTCCAGGGTACGAGAGTTGCCGGTGTGCCGTCAGCGGAGAGTGTTCTTAATATTGAAGTCCCATAGGGCTTAGTGCTCTTATTTCTCCTATATATCAACGACTTACCATTTAATTTACCAGCACCAAGATACACACTCTTTGCGGGTAGCGCGACGGTATTTTCTCGGTTAATGTTTTGAGGGAATCAGTCGAGGGTTCCGGAAATGTACAGGATAGTGCTGAGAAATGGTTCAACGCCAACAGGTTGATTCTGCAGGTTGTGTTCTTTCTAAAGAAAACTCTACAGGTAGCGAAGAATGACATAAAGTTGTTTAGCGTATATCTAGTCACTAGGTTGCAACAGGAAAACCACATAAATTATCTATGTGGTCTGTCAAGATAAAACCTTTTTATACTACTAAACTTGTCGGACTGTGTGTCTCCGGGTTTAATTCTAACAGAGTACCACTCTCTGTTTCATTTGCATTTGTCCTATGCTATTCTTTGGGAGGTTTGAAGTCACTTAGTAGAGAAGCACCGTGTATTTGGCTAGGTGTGAACAATAATTATAACTCTGTTGAATGCAGTATTTTTTATGCTGATTTAGAAGCTTTGTGTCTTACTGTTTCTTTAAATAATGTTAAGTTTTTGTATATTATTGCTGTGCACATTGTACCTAATTCTGACACACATGCATACGATAGGTTTTATGAAGTAATTGAAGAGAATTTCAGTGACAAACTTTATATAATTTTGGGAGATTTTAACATTCCTAGTTATGTGGATGTTATGTCTTCGGGAAAGATATTGGTAAATTTAAAAGGTTTTTTAGCTTTCAATAATTTGCAACAACTTAATACAATCCGTAATAAAAATGACGTAATTTTGGATTTAATTATATCTAACTCCGACAGTGTTGTGGACGATGATGACGATCCATTATTGCCTGAAGATCTGCATCAACCTGGACTGCTTGTGTCAATACCTATAATATACTCCGTCATCGAGAATGTAATAGAGCAGTTACGTATAATTATAATTTTAGAAAAGCTGATTTCACTAAAATGTATAATCTTTTTAAAGGCCCAGGCTGGAATTCATTAAAAAATATTACGGATGTAAATCTCGCTGTAACTATATTTTATGAAACTATAAATAGTATTTATGATAAGTGTGTACCAAAGTCAGTATCCAGCAATAAAAAGTATCTAATTTGGTTTACGAAATACATAATCCAGACAATCAAATTAAAGGAAAAATATAATCTCTATATTTTAAATGTAAATATGATCAAACTAGAAGGGACCTAAAACAGAAAATTAAGATGACCTATAGTATTTACTTGGAGAATATTCAAAATAGTTTAAAGTATATTCCAAAAAATTTTTGGGCTTTTGTCAAGACTCAAAAGGCAAGTTATGATCTACTTGATGAAATGGATCTAAATGATAATACATTTAAGGGTACTCAGAAAATTGTTGACGGTTTCGCTTCTATTTGTTCTGTTTTTGTGTGTGATAGTATGTGTTTTAGTACTAAAAGTGAAAAGAAGACGTACTTTTATTTATTTATTCAACACAAACTCTACAGATACATTAGATACCTAATTATAGAGTTACGCGTTCACACATACATACGAAAGTATTATTGGTAATTCAGAGATAGCTATGGCTATTGCAAAGCTTTAAGGAAATAAGACAATAGGCCCTGAGGGAAATATTTGGAGGCGTTAAATGTAATTTTTAATCTTAGCCTACAGACTTCAGAGTATCCTGTTAAGTGGAAAACTAGTAAAGTTGTCCCTATTTTTAAAAGTGCATTTAAGACAAATATTAAAAATTACAGACCAATTAGTATTTTGTGTGCAGTTTCTAAGGTATTTGAGACAGTTCTTTTTGTTTATACACTGGTGGCATCAAGTTTATCTGTTCGGCAGCATGAGTTTCCGTCAAAAAAATCAACTTTGACCAATTTGGCATCTTTTTGTCAAAATGTTCATGAGTCACTGATACTGAGAAAACATTTGACACAGTTAGACACTGTCAAATTTTAAAAGCTTTAATTGACATTGATGTGCCTCAAATTTATGTCAGCGTCTTGAAATCATACTTGTGTAACCGTGAACAATATGTTGAAATTAAAGGGTATAAATATGCAACCTACACCAATATGTCATGAATTCCACAGGGCTCCAATTTGGGACCATTAATTTTTATAATAGCAATAAATGGTATTGCAAGTATCTCTGAAAAATCTGAAGCTTTGTTATTTGTCGACGATTTTAAACTGTTTCTAGAGATTAACTCTGAAACCGACTATGATACATTGCAACCTGACTTCTGGGATATAGCAGACTGATGTGATACTAATGGTTTTAAATTAAATATTGGTAAGTGTGCCTGTCTGTCTTTTACCTTGAATAGACGCATTATCCCATATAATTATAAAATTGGGAATAATGAACTTAAGCGAGTAAGCAGCCAGCGTGATTTAGGAGTATTCTTTCATCCGACTCTATCTTTCTCTGGTCATATTGTTACGATGGTCTAGAAGGCACAAAAAACAATGGGTTTTGTCGTCAGGAACTCTAAATATTTTAATATTGACGTTAGTTTTAGACTGTTTGATGCACTGGTTGCCCCTGTACTTGAATATGGTAGTATTGTGTGGTCATCATATTACAATATCTGGAAAAAATTTATTGAAAAAGATCATAGAAAATTTTTAAAATATATTTATAAAAAATACTGATATTACCCAACAAGAGGATGTGACCAGGCATACTTACTGAATATTTTTAGGGGAACGTCTTTTGAGAAAAGACGAATTCGCATATGTTTTTGCACTCTATTTACGATTATCAAGGGCGCAATTGATGTCCCGGATATTCTTTCACAATTACCTTTTGCAATCCAGAAGCAAAGCAGTCGAAACAGATCGACATTCTATTTGAATTTTCCAAGGACAAATTTGTCATCAGTCCGGTGTATAATATGTGTAACTTGTTTAATTTATATGCTTCAGACATAGATATCGGATTAATTAGCTTAAATAAGTTTAAGAAAATTATAAATAGCAAATTATTAGATAATGCAATAATTAAGTGATATCTGTAATTAGCTTCGGCTGTTGATGCTGTATGAAATAAATAATTAAATAAATAAATCAACGGATTGCAATCAGAATTCTGGTAACACTTGGTTTTAGAGAAGAGTGTAAACAGGCTTTTAAAACATTGAAGATCCTGGCAGTTCCTTTTCTGTATATAGTGGAGAATCTCATGTATGTAAGACAGAGTACAGATCTATTTCGAGCCCATAAGGATATATATTATTGTGATATAATAAAATTTTTCTATAAGCTCTGTGAAAGAACTAGGAATTTACCTGTAAATATTTTTAAAACTAAGGTGAAAGAATTATTAATTAAAAATGTTTTTTATAATGTAAATGAAATTTATAAAAACAAAAATTGTTGTGTGTATGATGTATTTCGAAAATCGTGCATTTATGACTAACTGATTTCAGCTTATTGACGTATGTAAGAATTTTCTTTGTAATGGCACAAATAGAGTACTGAGTATATTGTCTCGTTACAAAGCTGTGCAGGGATTTTCAAGTATGCAAAAATCTTTTTATTTATGAGATATGCTTGTGTCCTAATGCTGCAACTATCAATCATTCTTCGATAAATACACTTTGCAGTCCAAGGACATGACAGAAACTTTTCCACAACAATTCGTTCTATGAAGAAGCTATTCAGAAGAAATCTAAATATATGTGAACCGTAGTATACTGTATGTTCGCAATGAAGAGTTACAATCAATTCATCTTCAATCTAATTTATTTGCGAAATCTCAAGAAGTTTCAAAGTGTGAGAAATTTTAATGAGAATTAGTTGCTACTTCCATACTGACAGGATGATCCCTAGTCAGTCGGTCGTACTGTACTAAATTATCAATATTGTTCAGTACCCTCCATGCCGGGTGATCACGTGACTACTAGCCCTCGCATAAGCATAGAAAGATAATGATTTCAAATTTTAAGGAGATATTTTACTGAATTTGGGGTTCAAATTAAGCTTAAATACAACCTACTGTTATTTCCGATTTGATCGGAAACACTCTTACCTTTTTTATTTCTTGTGGAATACCTGATGTATCATATTATTTTTCAGTTCTAAGAAAAACTAACACCAAATCATTTATCTACTCGTCTTTGACAGTAGCCGAGAAAATAAGGGTTGGAAATGACAAAAGAGAGATTAATTACTATTTTTGACAGAAAACAAATGAAGATATGATATATAATATGACATTTTCATCTTATTTTAGCAATTCCTAAGACTGACATTACAAAAATGTGGCTTTTGTTTCGATAGAAAGAATTCCGGAAATCAACTTATCAAGAGAAAGTGTTCTAAAAACACTAGACAACTACCAAAATGTATCTAAAATTAAATCGACTAAACCTTGCCATTTTTGGAGTGCTAAAACTTATCTTTTTAATGTTAGTTCAAGTTTTAGAGATACGTGATGTCATGTCTCCCTATATATTAACAATATAATCACAAGAGTGCACGTTGTATATTTGTGTTGTTATTAAAAAACTTGTTCTTAAAAATTGCAACCAAGTTTTTAATTTCATTGTAACTTTTGAGTTCTGCGCCCAAAAATTAACAAAAAAATGCACTTTTCATAGAAGATGCAACAAATAAACTAAAATTTGTTGCGTAGTGTAATTTTATTGAAGGTTGTCAAAAATTAAGTAACTGATTATTCAACAGATACTTTTAAAAGCGACTTTTAGTGTTAGTTTCTTTTTTAGAAACCATTTCTGGTAAACATAGACCAATCACAGTCAGGTCATTCAAAGGCTTGATTGATTCTCGGATTGTATCTTCTTGTCGGAACATATTCTCGATAACTAGTCAATGTTTCGTCACTAGGTTTTTCTCTCAGCGAGGTGTTCCCATGCTCATCAGCAATGAAGCTAGATTCTAATTTTTCATAGAGAACATCATTGTACCTTTTTGTGTGGCTTCCATTTTGCGTTTTTATTTAACAGTTTAAGAACACTGTTATCATACATACAACAAATGTGACCTACTCACTTTAAGCGTACTTAAGAAATTAATGACTAAAATTAATTCAGCTCATGTCAGCACTATCGCATTTGATATGTAGTGGGGCAAACGTATTGTCATCATGATTCTAACTCATCTTTGCTGAAAATGTTATAATTAAGTCCTTCATATGACGACGATAGGGGCCTTCCATTGGAATGGAATCAAGTTTTTTACACATAATTATTGAACCATCAACCAATTTTTTTAAATATAATGTATACCAGGTAAGACCCTTCAAATTACTATCCAAGAAAGTGTTGTGAATTACTCACAGCCGCAGGAACAGACTAGCTGTGACCCTCATGACCCCTTTTCTTTTACGCCCTGTATGATAAGAACTTTGGACAACGTTTTTTACATACTACTGAGTAACAATTAAGTACTCTTTATTTATGTCGCTAATCTTAACCGTTTTTGAAAAACCGTCATTTTATTTACACTGTTAGTTCCCTAACTTCTGTCGGATTGAATATGAAAAAGACGAATTTTCCCTTGTCACTATAGTTTGCTTAAAAAATTAAATTAACTGCTTAGTTAAAAACTTCGTAAGAAGGTTCAACGTGGGCTCCGTGAAGTCTGATACACTTGTGAACACGACAAATTGAGGACTGCTGTACCCACCACATTAACTCAGCATTATTCCTTATTTATTCACAATGAAATGTGATTCTCCATAGAAGTTTCTCCCTACTATCGATCGGAGTGGAATACATCAAGGTTTTGAGGTGTCTCAACAGGTAAAAACCCAACGTCGTTAGATCGGGAGATCGAGGAGGTCAGGCCATAGGTCCTCCTCTATCTATCCAATGCTTTGGATAGATGTTGTTCAGGTGCTCTCGCACAGTAACACTGAAATGAGGTGGTGCCCCACCGTGCATGTAGTATATATTTCGGCAGGTTTCAAGTGGTAAGTGCTCCACTAAATCGTGAAAAGCGTTCCAAATAAAGTTCTCCATTTAGTCGTGGCGGCAATACGAATTGTTCAATCAAAAAATTGCCAATGATTCCTGCCCAGACATTAATTGATTGGAACTGATGTTGATGATGCGAAACAATAGTTGCATGAGGATTTTCATCAGCCCATACACGTGAGTTGAGTAAATTTATGATACCATTTTTGGTAAACCCTGCTTCATCTGTGAAGAGAATAGCGCTAATGAAGTGATCTAATAGCCAGTTTGCAAACTACATTCTATGGGGAAAATCTTCAGGAATCAGTTCATGCACTTTTTTCAAATGATATGGATACAACAGCTGTTCTTGAAGAACTTCAAGTACAATTGTTTTCGACATATTAAACTGCGCTGACAATTTCCGAGCGCTCGTTGAAGGAGTGTCATCTGCAGCATTTAAAATAGTTTCCTCTAATTGCGGCGTACGTACTTTCTTCCCCGACAAGTATCAGCACTTCTTTTCCCAAAATTTCCTAAAATTATGAAGAAATTTGGTAATATTACCTTATTAAATGGAATCGTCTACCATTCTTCCTTTAGACATTGGTCATTGGCTTCCAAAGCATTGCAAGATGCAAGACCATACATCAGATGCATATCTGCATATTAAATAAATGTGTATTCTATATTTCGAATTATTTCACAATTAATTTCACCACAAAATCCAAAAATCAGTAAATTAATATCCAAGTAAAGAATCAATGTTTCAGCAATGTGTCAGTTGACAAATTCTAAAATGTAGGATATTTATTTCTTTCGTACCTAGCAACGTTTGCAACAATACTTTGTTTCTGGTGAACACGATGTAAACAAAATGACATTCGAAAACGATTAGGATTAGCGATATGAATGAAGAGTACTTAATTTTTAGTCAATAGTTAAAGTTATGTAAAAAACGTAATCCAAAGTTCTTATCATACAGGGCGTAAAAAAATGCAGTCATGAGTGTCATAGCCAATCTGTCTCTGTAGCTGTGAGTAATTCACGACACTTTCCTCGATAGTAATTTAAAGGGTCTTTTACCTGGTATAAATCATATTAGAAACAAATTGAATAATACCTAGTGTTTCAATAATTATGTGTAAAAAACTTGATTCCACTGCATTTCTTTGGGAGCCCATATCTCCGAAGAGGAGGCTTATATGAAAAAAGTTTATTTAAACTTGTAGTATTCTTTTCACGTGTTTTTTTTTCATATCCGGGAGATTTTCCACATTTTCTCGGACACCCTGTATAGTCTTAGTCTTTTCCACTTTTATTTTAACTTCTAGAGAATTGTAGGCCCAATAATACATTTCCAGAATTCGTTATGGTGGTACATCAATGTGAGCCAAAAGTGCAGCAGATCACAGATGTATTGTATGGGTGTCACAATGAAAACTCCATAAAATACCTCAGGTTTAAGGATACACCATTAAAGCCATATCTAAGACCTATTCCCCTAACTGTAAGTTTGTTAATAATTACTACAGCAGGGGTAAACATATTAAAAAGACGAGAACCTAGGACACATCCCTGTATAATATCAGGATCAGTTTGAAAAGGTTTTGTTTTTTCATTATTATAAATGACTTGTGCATTGATGTTTGTACGTTGACCACAACTTTCCGGGGAATACCCAATAGGATAAGATAAGATAAGATAATTTATTAGTAATAATATACAAATAGTACTTTTACAAGTCAAATAAATAAAATATTAAAATTTTGTCAATTAATTATTATCATTAATACAAATAAAACATTACACGATATTGATTCTTCCTTAAGAAGAAAGTTTTGGTAAAAAAAAACTAAGAGAAGCTGACAACAGACAAAGACAATACTACAGATTAAAATTAGATTCGAAATACTCCTCGAATGAAAAAAACGCGTTCAGCACAAGGTAGCTCTTGATTTGTTTTTTGTACTGATAAAAGTTAAGAGCTTTAATTCTAGCTGGCACGCAGTTGTAGAACTTTATTGCTAAATATCTTGAACCATTTCTGGATCTCTCAAGCCGGCCAAAGTCTGGTACAAGATTGTTTTTATTTCTTGTTGGATAATTGTGAATATCTTCGTGTGATCTGTATAGATCAAGATTTTGTTTAACGTACAACAAACACTGCATAATGTACACACAAGGTAAAGTTTAAATACCAAGTGGAGTATGATTTTCCAAAGAACTTCTGTATCCACTGAATTGAGTACCTCGGTGAGACCAAGTGAATTTCTTTATGGTGTGCGATTTTTTTTTATTTGTTTAAGGATCAAGATCAAATTCTTTGTACCTCGGTTTGGTCTAAAACCATCCTGTGTGTCAGGAAGTAGGTTTTCTATGACAGGTCTCAACCTATTTACCATTGCTTTAGTAGGTATCTTTCCGCCAACGGCTCGAAGAGTTAGGTTCTTGTAGAATTTGATCATTTTCCATATGGCGTCAAAAATATTTTTGAGATAAGAGATGAGGTGTGGTGCTGAGATCTTAAAACTTACAAATAAAATAAATAGCGTCGTCAAATTTGGTCCTGTAAAATAAGATTAATTATATGGGTTTCGAACTTTTCAGAATGAAAAGTAGTTAAATATTTTTCGAGATGTATTTAAAAACAGTAAGTATTTTCTATTTAAATACTATTTTGACACGTTCTGCTGATAGAAGGAAACTTGCTTCACTTTTTTTTTTGTGGAATAAGCTTTGTCACAATAATTAATGAGTGTTATCTTTTTTTCTATTCGAAGACTGAAAAAATAATCCTTACTTACTTAATATGCGCCAGGAGGGTTCTTTTTTGCAAAAATTCTTTATGACAAGTGGGACAAGCGAGTGGTTCTTTTCCGTGCAGTCTTTCATGATTGTCGAGTTCAAATTTTCTTGTAAATGTAGCTCCACATTCTCCGCACACGAATGAGGTCAGTGATCCATGGAATCTTAAATGCATTACCTGAGGGATAAATCATTTTTATATTGTAAATATCCAAATTTAAAACAGGTTAAATAAACCAAGAAACAAGAGAAGTGATAAAAGAAAAATTTTACCTCAATTTTATATTCTTATAATTCAATACTATTTACTTAATAAAAAAACTAATGCATTTTTTAGATTCAGTTCCAAAAACGGCTCAAAGTATATTTCAATGAAGACAAAAATATAGGACTCAAAACTGTTTTTTTTTTCGAGGAACACTTAATTTTCGCGATTTTGATAATAATCCCGCATCAGGGTGCCAAAAAAGATTTCTAGGATTTAGTATAGCGTATGATATACATTTACATTATTTTTTCTACATACAGCTTTCTCAATATGTATTTTATATTAATATGGTAACAATTTTATCTCTTAAAAACACTTACTGGGTTCGCAGAATAAAACGCAACTCTTTTCAATAACGAAATTCCAATACTATATTAACTACTTAACATTTTTATCACAATTAACCTCTAATTACTGGTTGTTAATATCTTCACTATTCAAATACAACTATACAACTAACTATAAACTCATATCTTATCCCTGTTTAAATACCTATGGAACTTTCTAGAAATAACAAGAAATATACGAGCATAATGGTTGAGAACTATCTAGAAATATGACTGATCTAAATAATATTCCTTTCGGCACATTATAATAAAAATGACTCATCGCATAGAAATATTATTTGTAAAACAAGGGAATATTAAAAAGTTATTTTAGTCCTTCGTTACACTGCCCTCTTTTAATTCTGATCGTCTCGATCAGCTTCGATAAATTCCATGGTATGGTTTCAACTTGTGGAGATGTACTACTTTCATCTTGGCCTTGGGACTTCGTTGAATTCTATACACGTCATTGATTGTTTCCAGAACAGTATATAGTCCTTCCCATGATAGCATCAACTTAGGCAATTTGACTTTCTTTCTCTGTGCATTCCATAACTAAACTCTATCACCTTGCTGGAAGCCTGCCTACTTTGCGTTGATGTCATATCTTGTCTTCATTCTATCTGTGGCCAGATCCAAGCATTCTCTAAATAGGTCATGAACTTCTCGCACTTCTATTGTAAAGCATCCACTTAGTCTTCAATTTCCATACTTTTTTCAGTTGAGGAACCGAAAATTATGTGAGAGGTGCACTTCAATGGTCCTATAAAATCGTTCAACCATGCCACCTAATTTAGGATGTAAAGCTGTTGTTCTGGTTTTACAGATGTTAAGTAGTTCGCAGAACTTTTGAAAAAGTTTGAATTCAAAGTTACGTTCTTGGTCAGAATGTAGCTCCAAAGGAATTCCAAATCGGTTGAACACATTGTTGACTAAGACTTCAGCTACTTTTGGGATCTCCTGGTTATGGATGGCAAATACCTCAGGCCATTTACTGAAGTAGTCAACAGCAAGTTTCTGGGAATGGTCCAGCTTTATTAATAGCCATCCGTTCAAAATATATTCCAACATTATACTTCTTCATTTTTCCCTTAGATTTTGTGCTTGGACCTTGGCTAGCTGTACATTTAGAACACTGTCTACACCATGACTTTACGTCTTGACAGTAGTTAACCTAGTAAAATCTTTCTAGAAATTTGTCGAGTTTTGTTAACTCCTAAATGAGTTCCCATCGTAAAGTTCTTCTAAAACCAATGAAACTTTTTTTCTAGGTCACCATCTAAGTGTTGATTTCCTTGCCATCGGCACATTTCCAGGATATCTTTAGTAACCGGTCTTCAATCAATAGCGAGTCCCACTGAGCCCAAAGTGCCTTGAATGTGAGTGTTTTGAGATCTCGTCCCAACTAGGATGTGTTTTATTATTTACTTTAAGTTGAATAAATGGAACCAGACCATTGTCCTCAAGCTGGTCTGTACTCCAGTCTCGATCAACGTCAAAAGTTACTCTCCCAAAAGGATTCCCTTCTCTTTGTTCTCCTTTACCACAGTGCTTGCATTCTTCCTTACATGGTCTTCTTAACAAAGTATATGCGTTGTTATGCAGTCTTCCTGGTCTATGTTTGATTTTAAAATTGTACTGTTGTCGCTTCTCAAGTCATCTTGCTACTTGTCCTTTAGGCTGCTTCATATTTAGGAGCCATTCAAGAGCTGTGTGGTCTGTTCTTATTAAAAATTTCTGTCCATATAAATGTTTATGAGAATGTTGTACTGCTTTGATTGTCAAGCAGTTCTTTCCTAGTGGCACAATAATTTCTTTCCAGTTTTGAATGCACTCGGCTGAAATATTCAATAACTCGTTCTTGACCATGTTGTATCTGAGGCAATACTGCTCCAACCCCTACGTTACTGGCATTCGTATCCAATATGAATTTTTCCTGATCTTGTGGGTAGCATAAACTTGGACTGAAACATAAGGCAGCCTTTAGTTTCCGAGAAGCTTGACCACAGTCAGAATTCCATTGATAAAGAATCTTTTCTTCAGAGCTTATGCAAGGGTGAAGCAATTTTGTCAAAATCTTCTATGAATTTTCTATAATATGTGCATAACCCGAGAAAGCTTCTCAACTCATGTTTGTCACATGGTCGGGGCCAATCTTTTATCGTTTGAATTTTCTTTTCATCCGTATGGGTTCCCTCTGATACTACATGTCCAAGAAATTCAACTTTTGGTTAGAACAATATGCACTCTTTGGGGTTAAGTCGAAGGTTAGTTCTTTTAATTCTTACAAAAACTACCTGTAGATTCATCAAAGGTTTCCCCCGTAACCATGACAGACTAGACTTGTTTTCAATGCAAGACTTCGCAGTACTGTTTCCATTAGCCGGTAAAAGGTGACAGGAACGTTGCAGAGCCCGAATGGCATAACATTAAAATGATATAAACTAGCTACAGTAGAAAAAGCCGTCCAAGTTGAAGCTGCACTTATATTTCTTCAGTTACCTCAGCTGCTTTTCCAGTTATAGTTCTTAACATTACTTTTCTGGACAAAGATAGAATTCTAAATTTATCAACAAGGTTTGACTTTATCAGAGATACTGCTGCACTAGTGTCAACAGTTATGGTAATAGGTGTAGCATTGACTGCTCCTTCAATTATGACCGTCGGCGGTCCTTCCTACGCTACGAATAGAAATAATTCTGGGGGCCTTCTCGATATTGGTCAATACCCGACCCTTAATGTTTTCCTGGTTCTCTTCTGTGCAGTATCTAGATGGTGAACGAGATCTTAATGGCACTTGACTGTCCATTCTAATATATCCAGTTCGTCCGCATCTGAAACAGTCTATTTTGTTTTTTCTATAGCGTGATGTATAACCTCTTGTGTTTAATTCTTCTTGGTTTCTGCCATAATGTGAGGTATCACCTCTCGTGTCTAGTTTCTTAAGAATTTCAGAAAACATTGTCTCTATTGCTTGGATCGGTGAATCCTTGTTTTCCTCTATAGTAACGGCTCTTATTTTTGGCCTTGACACATAGAATGTTCTAGAATTTTGTCGAAAATTCAGTTATAAGCTTCTTTCTTAATAACAAATCCAATGGTGAAGTCCGTTTTTCGCTATCTCTTCTAATTTTCAAATAGAATGTTATATAACCCTGTTCAAAATTCAGGTCTAGGCCTCTTTCTTGGTGATAAATCCTACGGTGAAGTCTGTTTTTCGATATCTTTATAAGTTTCACAACAGAACGTTTTAATACTTTATCGAAATTTATTTTTTTTCTTACTTGATAATAAGTTCAACAGTGAAATCAGTTTTTCTCTATCTCTTCTAATTTTCAATAGAAACCCGGCGATAATCCCACTTCTGACAACAATTGTTACAATTTTATCTCTTAAAAATTGCTCACTGGGTTCGCAGAATAAAACGCAACAATTTTCACTAATGAAAATACCATATTAATTACTTAACATTTTTATCACAATTCAACTAGTTCTTAATATCTTCACTATTCAACTACAACTATACAACCAACTATAAACTCATATTGTGTCCCTATTTATATACCTATAGAACTTCCTAGAAATAACAACAATATACTAGCATAAAAGTTGAGAACTATCTAGAAATATGACTCATCTATATAATATTTGTTTCGGCACATTATAATAAAGATGATTCATCTCATCGAAATATTATTTGCAATACAAGGGCGTATTAAAAAGTTATTTTAGTCTTTCGTTACAATATTCCAAAAGTAAATTACATATTTTTATTATGATATTTATGATCATACAGAACTTACGAAAATGTAACGCTATATGCAGAATATGGTCAATATTTTATAGATAAATTATGGTTTTAGATCATGACCAGTTGGTAAAAATTATATATTTTATGGTATCGATGGTAATGCTTAAGATTTGGTTAAAAAAAAATAAAAAATACCAGATGATTTTCCTGTGCAAAAGTATCACCGCATTCCTTGCAAACAAACGGTCTTTCACCCCTGTGAAATTTCTCATGAGTTATCAATTGCTTCTTTAGTGGAAAACTTTTTCCACATTCTCCACAATGAAATGGTTTATCTCTTTTATGAACCTAAAACAAAAACTTGTTGAAGTACCTATAAATTAAAATGTTTCAACTGACTTACAAACTCCCATACTATAACATATACTGCAAAAAAAAACATATACGAGAAAAGTAACCTTTTTGGCAGCAAAAATAAAATCATCTGATCTGACTAAAATAATGTCAGTTTCTTACTTGAAGATGTCACCTAATCTTTTACCAATATATGAACCTAAAAGCTCATTTACAGAATCTGGGGTCACCATCTGCATCTGCCCATTTCTTTATTCTAATAGGATCATTAGTAAAAGTAGATTCTAGTTTAATCTAGAATATTGCAAAGTCGTTCGACAATAAAGCGAATTCACTCGCATTTAACAGCAGTTATTTGAGGAATATACTGTAACATGTGGAAATCGTTTCATTTCTAGTTGCACCGCTTAACAAAATAGCTGTAATGTTATTTTGTAGACATTAGAATCGTAGAGACTATTTAAATTAGGTAGTATTTACATACTGTGTTAGAGTATTTATTATGTAAATTGTGATGTTTTAGGTGAGCAGTTGTTTATGATAAGGAAATCTAAAAATTTAAGTAAGAACAAATAAAGTGTGAGGGAGGGAACTACTAAATGACAATACATTCTACATGTTAGGTTTTGCCGACGATCAGGTACTTATAGTCTAAAATCACGATGAACTGTATATATGTCTTGAATACTAATAGAAAAGTATCAAGAGTAGGGCTTGGAGATAAACGTAAATAAAGGGGCGTGTATGTGAATTGGAAGTACATCTCTTAACGTTAAACTTGAAAAGAGTGAAAAAGTCAAATTTTGTGAAGAGCACAAATACTTCAACAGGGCGAAACCCAATTACAAGAAATCCAAATTCATCAATAGTACATTATACTTTAAATTATAAACCTTAACTAACCCAAACACATCCGAAAGAACATAATACTATATTAATAAGATAAAAACAACTAAACCAACTTTATGGCTAACCAAACGCCTCTCAGAGATGCCTTAAAATTGTTGGGAAATTGTTGAAATGAATGTCACACGGTGCGGAAATTTTCTTAAAAGTTTGACATATATCATAAATTGGGTTCTAAGAAAGTATATTTGATCTTGTGCGCCTAAGAAAAAGGTAGGCTGACGTTGGTATAAGGGCGTCGCAGATATAAGAAGAAAAACTGTAAATATTAGTCATGCATGATCTTTTAGAAAAGAAATCATGACGATAAATTGATAGCCTATTTTGGATTTTGGAAAATAGACATTTTTGTAATATAATTTCAAAGACTTCTAAAAAAATACATATTATGGAAACATCACGATACTTTTCAACCAGAGATGGGTAGGAGAAACTTTACCAACCTTCCAGGTATCCGGAAATATAGCATCTTTCAACATCAAATTAAAGATGTGTGCAATAGGAGGACTTAAGACAAAAGAGTGGTCTTCAAAGAAAAAACTTGGAACTCAGTCAGAGTCGAATGTAAATTTGTTTTTAAGCTTCTTGGAGGCGGCTGTAACGTCATCGAGAGAGACTGTGGGAATGTCGATTGGTTCCGAGATATATGAAGAATTAAAAAGATCCCCTTCGGGTTGCTGTGAGATCTTATAAACACTTTTGAAAGAGCTTTCAAAAGCGGTAACACTGATATCGGGCCTATGGAAGGAATTCTTCCTGTAGTTCACAGTAGCTAGAATACCCAAATGGGCTTGTTACTATGAATAAAAGATGAAAAATTGGAGGCATTATTATTTATATCTGACTCAGCAACGCTGATAAAATCTTTGTATGCCCGTTGAGTTTGAGTCAAACTAAGTAATGCCTTATACTTTTCTAGATAGAAAAAAAAGAGATCTGTTATTTAATAGCTGGAGACGGATTTTTTATTTTTTGAAAATATTGTTAATGACTTCTTTTGGAAACCAAGCAGGAAATTTTCCTCTTCTTGGTTATATTGGAGGAATGCAGGTAGCAAAATGATTATTTAAAATATTATAAAGCATTTCGCAAGCGGTCAAATCGTCCAAATATTCAATAATAGGGAACCAGTCAGCTGTAGCATTAACTCACAGAGCATAGAAAAATCGGCTTTACGAAGGTTGAAATGTCCCAAAACGACCCTGTTTGTGGGGAAATTCGCGCTGTGAGGAACTGTCGTTTTAAACTTAAATATTAAGGCAGGGTGGTATGAATCTTCTACAACTGAAGATAAATCATTCCGCAATAGATTGATATTAAAGTAATACTTGGTTTGGTAAGCGGTTTTTTAAATTAGATATAGTATTAAACTGCTTTACATTAAGACATTCATAAAGAACAAAAGAACCATATATAACAGTAAAGTATGGCCGGAAAATTTAGAAGGAAAAGAATGAACAATGACGGATTAGGGAATACGATGGGGATTATGCACACCACAGGTAATGATATTAGAACATATTGTGTGGCCTGTACAATGAAAGCCAGATGAAAGGCTGCCAAAGCAAATATTGACACGAATACCATGAGAAGAACGTCCGAGGAACAGCTGAATAGAGGGCATTGTTAAGGTAATGACAGAGGAAGAGATCTACAGGAAAATTTAGGGTGTTGTAAGATGACGTGGAACGTTCTAAAAGTAGATATGAATATGTTAATAAATCAACAAATCTTTATTAAAAAAGTAGTATTATGTCATATTTTAGGTGGGACCTGCAAAAACATAATATACACTAATAAGCTGTTTTTATCGAGAACAGTTTTGCGATCTCATATAGCAATGTACACCAAGATGATTGTTATGGGAGACCACTTGAAATATGAATTTAATGAATCGCTTACTGTTAATGGGTAAACGTTAGTATTTTCCTATAGATATTATAAAAAAATGACTTTTTATGCTTTTTCGAGTTTGTATTTTGGTTATTCCTACTTCTACGTGGTCTCTATTTACATCAGAATAATATTTTCTTTAGGTGCATAGATGATGTCTAACTACAGTATTTATTTTTAGTTCCTTCTACATTATTATTTTATTACACCCAAATTATTATAATTACCTAAATATTGTTTAACAAATTAAATACTTTCTTTTTCTTCTAGCAATTTATATTAATACTTTTTAAAGGTTTTTCTTGTTATAATTTATCTTCAGTAATTAAAGTGCATGCCAAGACATGACAAAGGGACGAAGAAAACAAATTTCATACAGCATTTCTTTCAAAGTGTGCCTCAGGGTTCAAATCTTGGGCCACTTCTGTTTTTACTGGTTATCAATAACATAGGTGTGAATGTAAAATTCGCCAAAGGCCTTATCTTTGCCGATGATTATAAAATTTTTCGTGCTATTAGAGATGAGTCAGATGCGAGGGCTTTGAAAGAGGATTTTAATGCCCTCGTGCTATTAGAGATGAGTCAGATGCGAGGGCTTTGAAAGAGGATTTTAATGCCGTTGTGAGATGGTGCAAGGAACATGATTTAAATGTAAATATAAATAAATGTGTAGTAATATCTTTTACATCTAAAAAGCAAATAATTCATTTTAATTATTGTATAAATAACACGCCGTTAAAAAGAACTGATTTACATAAGGATCTTGGTGTTTATTTAGATACGAAGTTGAGTTTTGGTAGGCACATTGATAATGTAACTGCAAGTGCAGTAAAAATTATTGGTTTTATTATTGGGAGCTGTAAATATTTCAATGATATCAATACAATGATTGTCTTGTATAAGTCATTGATGCTTGCTAAGCTTCAATATGCTTGTGTAATTGGGATCCACAGTATGAAAATAAAATTTACAGCTTAGAGGTGGTTCAGCGGAGATTTTTAAAGTTTTTGCATTACAAAGCATTCTCGGTATACCCTCAATGAGTTTTTTATTCAACTTTCCCAGTTTGAAGTACATGCGCATTGAAGCGGGTGTTGTGTTTTTGTTTAAATTGATTGGGAACACAATTGATGATAAAGAGTTTTTAGAACAGCTTCCATTTAAAATAGGCCGAGTTAACACCAGATCCAGAAATTTATTTTATATTAATGCCCCTAGGACTAACCTGTATCAAAATTCCCCATTAATAAGATTATGTTCATATTTTAATAAGTATTGTGGTGCCATTGGCATTTTTAACCTAAGTTGTAACAGGTTTAGAAGGGAAGTGAGAAATGAGTCATGTAGGCTATTGTAGTGCCTTTTTATTTAGGTTCTAATTTAGATTGTAGTCTTAGTATATTAAATTTGGTTGTATCTGTAATTGGCTTTGTAAAAGTTGTTGATACAATGAATAAATAAATAAAATAAAAAACAAATAAATAAATAAATAAAGTGTCAATTATCTGGGCTTTTACTCTAATATGTTACTGCTTTAAACCTAAGTTTTCTAAGATTGGTGGTTTTTTAAGATAGTTGTTCATTTTTTAGTCTTTGTTTTTTGTGCCATTTTCCCTTGGTCCCCAAAAAATGTGTTGAAAGACTTAAAAAAGTCTCTATGATAAAATAATAATCACATAGGTATTGTATTATTAGGTAGAATTTAATTACTACAAAAAATATATTCCTTACTCAGAAAATTCTAAATTATCACAAAGTGTATTATAAAATTACTTACATTCTTATGGCTCATCAAATGATGTTTCAAAGTAAATCTTTTATTGCACTCGGTACACTGATGAGGTCTTTCATTTGTATGCAACAGCAAATGAGTATTCAAACAATATTTGTGCGTAAAGCTTTTTCCACAATGAGCACAAACATGGGGTCGTTCACCTGTATGTGTTTTCTCATGTGTTGTTAAATGATGTTTCAGAAGAAACGTTTTATTACAATCAGTTTTTGGACATTTATAAGGTCGTTCCTCTGTTTTAAAGCGACTAGGATCTTTAATCATCATTTGTGAGGGTAGGGGATTTTTTTGAGTTTCTAATTCCACTTCTATTGAACCACTTGTATGAACGAATTTTAAAAAACGTTCATCTTGACTAGGACCAAAATTATCAACTTCTGTACAATCACAAGAACTAGTTTCAACTGTTGTATTAGCTTTCCCAAAAATTGGTGGATCTTGTTTTGGATTTATAAGACACATCGCAGACTGGTAAAATAATTTGGTCTTGTCTTCCATGTCCTCATCTGGACCCACGAAATGTGAATCCAAAGTCCAATAACTGAATGATGAAAGGTTTACGTTCATGTTTGAAAAAATAATTAATAATTCAACTAAAAAATATTTTAAAGCTCTCCTGGCACTAATTAAACCACTGTTTATTCCATTTTACCACAAAATTTTTCACTGACTTTCCAATTATTTTGAAAATTGATTTGTTTTTATTTTGACAGATACTCCCAGCTGTTTTCTATCAACAATAAATCAATAGGTATAGGCAAGAAGCATTATTTTGTATATTATAAGTTGCCTATATATTTGAGAAATTTGTGAAAACATTTTATAGTAGTAAAAGGTTAAAGTATCGACTCATAAAATGTCGATATAGTTCAGACAGGGAAAGACATTAATTTGGATATACAGGGTGTCCTGCAATTCCGTTCGTATACTTTGAAGAGAGATTCTACATATAAAAATATGAAAAAAACATAGGTCCACAAATGCGTGATAAGGGAGCTATGACCGTTTGAAGGTGACCCTCGAACCAGGGCTTTTATTTAATATTTTGAAGTACCGATGTATTTTCTAGTATTCCAAATAATATCGATAAATGTTATTTTTGAGAATCAGCGGCAAATTTAGTCAGGGGCTTTCCGATAGGGAGTGGTCTGGTTTATTTATCCCTATTTTTTTACATGATACTTTTTTAAAATTCTGCCTAAAAATTGTGAGTCCACAAAAAGATATATTTATAAAAAAAACTTACACTAGTGTTTATAGGCGGCAGAATTAGCATCTGGAAAAAAAAATTAATGTTAGTAGACGTCTGACTACGCAGAAACTTTCAGAATGATAAGATGTAAAAAAAAAGTTTCAAAGCAAAGTTGTGCGCATTAAAAATACGTATAAAATGAGCTAAAGCCCATCCGAATCAGATAATTTGTTCGTCAGTTATTGCAAAAAAATCTGTTAAAATGGCTGTTTTTGAATTGTTAATAAACAATAGAAAAATATACTGCATTAACTTTATACCGCAGCAAAAGGAGCTTCTTGTTGTATACAACAGGTGTGCAAAACTTCAAGTAAAAATATTTAATAGTTTTTTTGCACAGTGAATTTGTTGATAATTTTTTATGCGATGATCTACAGGTCGGACAGCAGTCCGCGGATAAGTAAATGAAAGTTCAAGACTTATACTAACAATAACAAAAAAGAACCAAATTAATTGTTGATTTTAAATTGTTGAAACAGATAAACAAATTTGTGGTTGGGTTTTTGGTTATAAACAAAAAGAATAAATCTTCGACAATTGTTGATATCGAAATGTCGATAAGTGGACGTGATAGGTGAAATTTTGGCGCACATTTTCAAAAATAAAATTCTGTACGACTACTAGAAGCTGAGATAGAGTTTGTACTATTGTATGCAGCAGTTTTCAATTCAATTATTTCAAAATTGTTGATGTTGCAACAGTTTAAAATTGCACCTACTCCGAGAGTCAAAAAGTAAGCACATGTTAACTTTTTTGGTTATTTTATTGGACGAACATTTTTCACATAAAAAATTTTTTGCCAACATACAAATTTTTGCTTAAATCTATACAAAATATTTATTCCGTTCCCCGTTTCTTACACATCGATGGACAATTATTTTCGAAACAATTACCGGTTTCATAATTATCGTTACAATTATCATCATTATCGCACTCATCATCACCACTCTTATCATTGATATAATTGTCATCATCATCAACATCATCATTATTATCATAATCATAATTATTTTCTCCGCTATTACTTTCATCGTCGTTGAAAGTAATATTACAATAATTCTCGATGAGTCTCCATCGGATAAACGCTTACAATATAATCGTTAAATGTAGTTTATTCTGCATCTCGAAAAATAATATTGCTATCAACAAATGTTGCTATTTATTTCATGCTCTATCTCGATAAAAATTAAGGGTACATTAAAAATCAATTTGATTTTAATATTTTTTCGCAATTTGAAAAGCACGTAAATACGGTAAAATTATAATTATGCATAATATGTATAAAAGTACAACAATTTGTTTATTGCTATGTTTAACAATAATTTAATTAAAAAAAAACATATTATCTATTGTTCATATTTCGTCAATAAACCAAAAAAAAATTGAAGGTTTTACGACGACCAATATTAACACCAATAAAAATTACCCAATACTGATTTTAGACAAAATCGAGAGTTGTAGGATCCTTAATCCGCCATCTTGAATTTGCTATTTATATTACCTAATCAAATGGTATTGAAGTCGCTAAATGCTCGAGTAAAATAACATACGATATTCCCTTAACTTCTCATATTAAATGAAAAACAAAACAAAACAAAGGAAACCTTCTTTCCTGGCGAATATACCCGTCACGTAATTTTCTATGACACTGGTCTTGAGAACGGTACCGACTCTAACGATTTTCAGACCCTAACTAAAGTTAAGTATTCCCGAAAAGAGCGTCCTTGAACACCCCGCGACTCCCGTTAGTATCCATACTACCCCATGGATCCCTGCAAACGTCAATTTGAGTCTCAAAATGTAGAGGGCGTTAGCCCTTCTATACTGGATTCTTAATTCCCGAATTGGCCTCTGAGCGTCTTAATCATAATTTTTATATAACAGAATAGTAAAACAAACTAACCTACGTCTTTCTGTAACGAAAAGAATATATGATAAAGACTGTGAAAAAAACTATTAACTTTTCTTAGCTGTTTTGGCAATAAACATCTTAACTCGTTATTTCTTGTGAATAGAAAAAACAGTCATTATACATATTCTTCATACAAATTGTTAAACGATATATTTCTATTACAGTGAGTTTATTTGATTATTCTTTTGTTTCCTAAAAATGGAATAATCGTTCAATATTTTAATACATTTTAACAGCATTTCGTATAACACATGTTAAAAACCTCCCTTATCTCTACGGTTTTATTTACATAACCAGGGTAGGATTTTTTCGACAGATTTATAGACAAATCTTAAAGAGGGTCTTTTACTTTATATCTTCATAAATTGACTGAGTTTATGTATTTTTAAGAAAACATTTAAACGACAAAGATTATAAAAGTTGAATCCGATAATTGATTTATTTATCCTTCAGACTTTCTTGGGTAGTAATAAAAAAATATATACACCCTGTTCCCACGAAAAAAAATGGGTCCACAGAGTGATTATTTAATTACTCATTTTAAGAGAATATAGTTCACATTGAACAGGGTAAAATAATTAATATTTGGACTATTACAAACTTTAAAGCATTGCATTCACAAAAACTTTAAAAAATCTCATGTCGTCAGTTTTGCTGCAAAGTAAATTTTTTCGAAAGACCCTGCCATAAACCCGAAACATTAGATAAATAAAAATTATTTTGGGTTCGCACCAAAAACCGAAAATGGATCACTGCGACACTCCGTCGTGCTGCTCGCGAACATTAGAAATATGATAAAATTGGCTTGTTGTAGATTTGTCGTAGGCGCGTTTTTGTCTCAGCGCACCGTGTTCATCAACAAGTGCTTTGAAAAATTAATAACAATTTAATATTAGCTTTAATTAAACTTAATTAGGAAAGAAATTAAAACAAAAATACATTTAAAAATAACTTTTTATTTTATCTTAAAATTATCATGTATTTAAAACAAAGTAATATGGTTAAATTAGTACTTGTATATAGTAATTCAAAAAATTAGATTTCTATATATACTTAGTGCTAACGTAGAGGTATAAGTTGTTTTTGGCGCTAATGAAAGAGTTAATTCGTGTCTGCTGTCCCATTCACATTTTACAGGGTTTAATATTTTATTTAATTTATATTCCACCAAATAAGAGTACAATGTATATTCATATGCCGATCAGGATATTTATTACATTGTAACGAAGTCATTGTATTTTTGAGCATGAGTATATGTACTAGAGTATATCTAAGTTATTACACATCGGAAAAATATAGTTCTTGCGGGAAAAGAATAGCTGAAGGTTTCATATTACCGATATATAATTAGTTTATCGCACCATGACGGGAAATCATGATTTTCCGATGTTTTCAGAGCGTCTGTATATAGTAATGCCGAGTCGTATACCGTAGTACAGTACTGTATGCGCGACTTTCCCACGTCGTGATTTATCGGCATAGTGGGAATACGAAAACGACCGACCACCGTTCGGAGAAACTATTTAAGACCGCGCTGTGTTACCTGCTGGACCGCGTCCTCCTGGTCTAGCAATGTAGATTAGGCAAAGTTTGTATGTATATAGTGTTTCATCATCCACTGCTTTCCTTACATCCTGTCGCTAGTGGCCAGCATTGTCGAGGACCATTTTAAATACGGGAAATATACCGACACTGTCGAAAACCCTTGTAAGTATGGGCATTGTTGGTCGAATCTTTAGTACGAGGCGTCGTGAACAGCGTAGCAGATTTTAAGTACGAGGTGTCGTGAATAGTGTCGCGAATTTTGGTACTCTCCGTACGGTTTACTTGTTTATATTGTTGTCGATCTTAGGTTGTAGTTTTAGGTAGGTTTAGGTAAAGTATAGTATAAAGGATACAGGATTTTTTAAAACCGTTTGTTTCATTACCTAGTTCTCACATTTAGGTAATAATTGGCAGCCAGCAGCCAGTAACTAACACACGCAAATGACTCCTAACCTACCGTTTCTCCATTATAAGCTGCCCGGTGCAAAGTAGGCTTTCTACCACATTAATCCATAGGGTGGCGCCCGAGACCACCGACAATTGGACAGTCAAACCGTTAAAAATTTCAGAGGATGGGGATATTCGGCCGTGAGTAGATACCGACCGGGAGTATTTAGGATGAGATATCCTTACGCTGAGCGTTTGACCAATGACTGTTTGACCAATGACTGTGTGACGAATACATATCGACCTACCTATTTTCCGCTGCCGTAATAGGAAATGTCCGTAGATTTATTACCGTAGCTTAGTATATTTAAAAACGCATCACAACATTAAAATTGAGTTCCTTTGGTAATATAAAACGTACGTAGAAATTGGTAACGTAACCATAATATTATGGTCTGCGTCTATCAATAAGATGTAAGTAGTTTTATGTAAAAATCCTTTTCTTAGAATTGCACGAAACGTCATAAGCTTAACAGAATTGTTTGTTAGATGTACATGTATTTTAAGAGTATCCACCCTAAAGCAAAAAAGAAGCAAAAATTATAAGTGAAACATCTATCTTTAAAAGCGACTGTCTAGTTAAGCTTTTATACGTTTTAGTCCCAGCCAAAATCCACCCTCAATAGTATACTGAAAAGATGGCATCTGGATTTTAGGAGGTATTTGTGTTTTTTTAGTAGGCACAATCTCGAAGTTCCGCAAAAGGTTGAATAGGAGACACTTGACTTCTAATAAGGCAAACCTATATCCAATACACATTCTAGGACCAGCGCCAAATGGTATGTACGTATAAGGATTAATATTATTCTTGTTTTCTTCAGAAAATCTTTCCGGATCAAACTCTTCTGGATTTTGAAAGTACTTTGGATCTCTTTGAAGGTGATAAATTGGCAACAATATTGTAGTGCCTGGTTCAAGCTCAAAAGACACTTCGTCTTTGTTAACTGGTTCGATTGTAAATGGCTTGGTAACACGTCGGTCTGTCATCATAAAAGTTGGCCATTTTCGTAAAATTTCTAAAAAAAATATTATAATTAATAAAACGTGTAGTAAATTTACATGTATATATATATATATATATATATATATATATATATATATATATATATATATATATATATATATATATATGTATATATATATATATATATATATGAAGTAAATTGCGATCAGTAAATGCAAACTTCATTCCAATCATATCCTTTTCGTGTTAGAGATTGCACAGTTTGAATAAATTGCGATAAAACACAATCCATCCCATTCCACCACCATTGAGATGATGGCCTACCTGTACCACTATACCGAGAAGAAAGTCAAAACTTACCCTCCCCGCCACAGTGACACGGCAGAGGTACATGTTTCGTCTCTACTAGACTCATACTTCCGGAGATTTCCGGAAAAAACCGAATTTTGGCAAAATCGTTTTTAATTTTTGTAGGCTTTATTTAAAGAGATATCAAAAAATAAAAGGTAGATTCTTCTTGCCACTTTTTATTTTTTATAATTTGGTCTAAACAAAATTTAAATCGGACGTTTCGTTTCTGAGATACCATCATGAACTTTCATTTTTTATATGGAACAAAAAAAAGTATCCCATGTATTTGATAGCATTTTTTATTACAAATTCAACGGTGTATCACACTTGCATATCAAGTGTGTAGTTCATTGGCTTTTATAAAACTGATATACCTTTCTCTCTCGCTCTCATGGAGCTCTTATGGAAAGTACTTGAACTACGTATTCGATATGCAAGGGTGATACATCGTTGAATTTGTAATAAAAAATGCTATCAAATACATGGGATACTTTTTTTTGTTCCATATAAAAAATGAAAGTTCATGATGGTATCTCAGAAACGAAACGTCGGATTTAAATTTTGTTTAGACCATATTATAAAAAATAAAAAGTGGCAATGAGAATCTACCTTTTATTTTCTGATATCTCTTTAAATAAAGCCTGCAAAAATTAAAAACGATTTTGCCAAATTTCGTTTTTTTCCGGAAGTGTTTGAAATTTTTAAATTTTTTTAACTGCGTTTAATTTAGCACTAAATTGCGCAACTTTTCTCTAATTTAACCGACCTCGTATCTCCAACTGTTTCCGAGATCCCCATGCTTAGGATCCTTATCTTGGACACCCTGTATATATATATATATATATATATATATATATATATATATATATATATATATATATATATATATATTATTTAAATACACTAGTCAAGCTATTTTGAAGATTAAATAAAAAATATATCCTTCTGAGGAAGCTGAACGAAACGTTAAGATAATATATATATATATATATATATATATATATATATATATATATATATATATATATATATATATATATATATATATATATATATAGGAGCTATTGGCGTATGAATACGATTTTTGTTACTGGGTCACAACATATGTATGTTTATCGGTCCCTGAGCTAATAGATAACTGTTGGGTAAACAATTTTTCCAAAAAACTTTCAAAAAATATTTGTGACTTATTACAACTGTCAAAAATTTACTAATATTTGAATTAAAAAGTTATACATAAAACTCCACATATATATTTATACATCCTTATCCACAACTGTATCCAAGGATAATTTTTAAACTTTACGAGAGACATATGAATTTTATAATTACCAAGAAAATACATTTTTAATCTGCAGTGAGCAATATATTTGTAAAATTATTTGTTTTTTTTTTATTCCATAATTTCATTGGTTATTATGTTTCTGTCTACATTTACAACGACAATTTTTGTATTCATGTGGCAACAATGTACACCTTTAAATATTTCGTTGTATTAATGTGACAAGAGTGTTTATATTTTTGTAGGTAGGTTCAGCAATAATTTTTTATTAGTAAAACCATTGGAATGTCCTACAAACTGAATGTGGTGTCATTTCCGCAACGCATTTTTTTTTAAATAATACTTATTCTTATGCTGCTAACAGGAAATGTAAATGTGTTGTAATATTTCGTCTACAACGTAATAAAATGGTTGCAACCTGGATATCGAGTAGCAGACGCTGCTAGTTTTCATTGTCGAGTTGACTTTGAAAATTGTTCTTAACTTACCCTTATCCTTAACTATCTTTAAATATTTTTACACGATACCAGAGACACGGAGAAAATTAAGCAATTATGGTTTCAGTTATTGTTCTTTCTGTGTATAAAATTTCATATATGAGGTGAAAACCAAATCGACTCCTTTAAAAAAAAAAACATTCTAAGATATCGGGAAAATGGAGAGCACAGAAGAAACTAGAATAAAGAAAAATAAATAATATCCGTCTTTTCTTTTATGTCTTTTTTCGCGTCGTATACATATGACAATTTTTATGTCAAAATGCCCAATCACTGTCGCACCCTGTCAGTACATGGTAGCCAAAACGAACACTTTATTTTTAACTTTGAACGGATCCGCGTGTTTGCGAACATTAAACATATACCAAGCGAGTGTTCAATAATATACTCTTAAATCTCACTATGCCAGCTAAATCTAATAAAAAATATTGACCAAATATTGCTTAAACTATAATTAAAACAGTATCGTAAAACCAAGAAGTTCATTTCCAGAACTGGAAAAACAATTTCTGTAAGCAGCAAAGCAGCCACACGATAAGTCATTTGATATTTTCAAGACTGTCATACCTTCGCTGACGATTTTAACATATTTAATTGGAATTAAATTCTTTACCAGCGCAAAAATTTAATCCACTTCCTTTCCTGTACAAAAGTAATGTCAAATGTTCATCCCAAAACACTTAAATGAAATAAATAAAAAGAAATTCTACAGCTGAGGGAAAAAGTCCTGTAATTTACATAATGTCTAAAAAGTAGCAAAAAATCAGAGAAAATAGAGAAATATGATGTATTAAAGATTAAGAAAAGCATTTTCTGAAAGTACCCCCTTTGTGTAGATATTGAAGCAGGAAACGAAGGTGAACTTATCCTTGCGGAAATATCCATTCTTGGTATATTACTTACATGGAGGTCTTCAAATTTCTAAATTCAGCAGAACGGAAGTTACTGTTTGTTGCGAAGAAATTGGCTTGTGTATATCAATCAATTATCGACAAATTCGACAAATTGCCTTATTAAATCCATTTTCCACCATGGAAAAACTTTTTAGAATCGTTTTCAAAGGTAATAAGTAAATTTTGGAGAAATTGCACGGAAATCACTATAAAATAATATTAACCTAACAACGTAGCCTTTGACAGCGATGATGTCTGCGAACAAGTGAGAGTGATCTAATTACTTTGTAATTATTAAATAAAAACTAAATTCCTTAAAAATAGAGAAAAATATTGCATTTTTTGGTTTTCTGTTAGAGAAATTACTGTTTCGCGACAACAATCTATTTTTATTTGAATACAGTTCCGATTCGAATTAGGTTTCCTACATTTTTTAAAGTTAGTACAAACTGAATTCCGAAGAGACAATCTTAGCTAGCTTGAACTAACCCTTTTGATACCAAGCGAAGCACAAACAACATTCGACTTCCATCATATTTCGCACACATCATCCATCATGTTGTCAAAACGTTGAAAAATTCAGTTTTTCGCCTGTAAAATCTTCCATATGTCTCGTAGTAAAAATCTTAAATACAGAAGTTATAAGTTTAAGAAAAAAACTTTAATTTCAACCTTTATCACCAAAAGCGAGCTGCGTGGCGTGATATTTGTTGGTTTTCTCACAAAGGAGACCGAAAAATTAATTTATAAATAGTGACAATGCTAAAATTAACGTATACGTAAGTCTATTTTCATGCCTATCGGAACAATTTAATTAGCATTTTTCCGTGGTTAACAAAATCAAAATATCATGATAATTTAAGCATTTTTGAATCTACAAAATAACTTTTGTTTAAAATTTTATAATTTACTTGCATTTAAAAAGTACGTTTTACTGAATATCTTCAAAATGCTACAGTCAAATGGTTTTTTTGAATACAGATTGTATTCAGAGAAACAAATTTATTACTTTAATTGAAGATATAACTCATAACAATAGCAATAGTTCCGATTACATTTGAGAAAGGCTGTATATTAAAAACTAACCTGAAACAACCATATCCAAATATTTCATATCCTGTAATACGTCATAGCTTAGCTTTTCGTGTTTATTATATGTTTCGTTAATTTCTTTCCTTAATTTGTCCTGTACGTCTTTATTTATAGCCAGTTCATATGCTCCAAATGACAGCGTAGTTGATATTGTGTCAAAACCACCAAAGAAGAAAATTAAAGCTTGAGATAAGATTTCTTCATCTGTCAAGGGCTCTTCCTGTTTTGTATGAGCTAGGAGAAAAAATATTCATTATATTCAAGAGGTATCAGGCAGCTGTACGGGATAAAAAAAACAGTTACCAAACATAAATAATAAATAAAAATTAATAAGGTTAATAACTGCTACGAAACCCTGTACTTGGGCGTTTTGTTTTTTTCTAGAAAAGGTTATGTACTAACCACAAGCTATATTTTTCCATTTAATACTTTTAATCGTTCTTGAGATACATATTACAGATTCTTAAGTACATTCTCTTTTTATTCGGAATAATCATCAACAGATGTTCTATCCTATCATATCGCACACTGTCAGGTACTCGATTCAGAGAAACTTGTTTTTGATGTCGGCGTTCTTCCTGATCCTATAGGAGCTTGGCGAAATCCAGTTAGAAACGTCTGGAAAATTTGACGCCGAAACTCCAGTTGGGTATAGACGATTGATTTTTTATGAACCTAGAAATATATTATGCGTTAACCATAGTTGTCACCACCAGTTTTTTCGGCAAATGGATATTCTAAACTTGGCTATGTTTTAATCCATGAGATCGGTTTCTCCAATATAATGATTGTATTCTCGTACAATTTTGGGCTGCGTAACTTTAATAATTTTTTTCTCTGATTGGACGTAATTTTTAACTCAAGTAGCTGGAATGACACCATGACATGTTAATGAAGCTGTAATCACGATATTGTCTATCTATTTCACTACCAAAATATGATTTTCTTTGTCGATAACTGCCATAATCTCTAGTCTTTTATAGTTTTTGTAATAACACCTTTTTGGGGTATTTATTTGCTGTTGTGGTACCCAATTTTGCAGAAATTTATTTTTTATCAGATTCATGAGGTGCTGAAGCTTCCATATTTTATCTACAAGGTTTGGTTTTGTATTGTCAGTGCAGTGTACGTATTTTAAAATTTGTCTAAATAGGTCCCTTCACACAGAGTTGCTTATCATATCGCGTTTCGCATGTCTTCTTTAGAATTCCAATAAAAATCTCGTGCTTACAATTCGTTATAACCAGTTAAAAATAAAATGGCTATAAAACACTTAATTTTTTCCTCAGAAATTCGAGTATCCGGTTCATTGCAAAAGAGGGCGTATTTTGTTGATTCTTGAGTAAGTAACTGTAGCATTTCTCCATCAAAAAACCTCAGATACTTCCACGTAGGTTTTATGGTCATACCTTGACAAATTTTATCTGGAAGGTACTGCTGATTCTGTTTCCTCAGTATTTGTCATCTAGGTGGCTGTTCTTATGACTGGAATTTGAAAAATCAACTCAGCTTTTGGAAGTAGTTGTCGAGCACTGAGGTCTCCAGAATCCTCATCAGTCAATACATCAGCATCTGGGGGTTCAATATATATATATATATATATATATATATATATATATATATATATATATATATATATATAATTGAATTGGGCTTGTAAGTATCGTGATAAAATATTTAGAAAAGTATGTTTGAGTTTTAATTGCTATACCCTTAAGCCTATCTTGTATGACCCAAAAATCAAAGTTTTTCTGTTGAATACGCCATTACACTTTTTTTGTTGTTTGTGCAGAATTATGATCGAACGTTTAGTTTTTTATTATCTTAATATACATAATCATCATCATTAACATTACCTTTCTCTTTTCTTGCTTCCATAAGGATATTAACCAAGTCCGGTCGAAATATATTTTTTTCTTCCCTTTCTTTAATAGTGTCGAATAAAACATTTTTGAAATATTTCACTTGATCCTTGCCCAAGAAAGTTAGGCCAAATATCTAAAATATATAATAAGAGGTGGATTATTGGCAAAGCAAAAATGAATTATATGAAAAAATTAGTTTACTGTCAAGGTGGATTTTAAATAATAATCACCTTAACCAAAAATCAAAGGAGGTTACAATGTCAATGTAACTAAGCTACGGTCAGGTTTCTGTTTTTTAGTTAGAAATAAAAGAATGTTAAAATCTGCTATTACCTTCTAATTTTTAAAAAATTTTTAAATCCATGAAAATATTACTAGCACAACTATTTACGAATAACATGTCTGCTTGGTCAAAATTTAATTTAAATGTTTCAGTTGTCTGGAATCATCACTAATTTATTTTTTTTTACGGCCGCCCTATTGAATTTTAACGGTGGGGCTATGACAGCATTTGATCGTAGAGTCCTGGAAACCTAATAGTTTGGTAGCGTGTGGCTGCCAGGTCTACGATATCCTGCTGTTGCATATTAGTTTGTAGCTTTTTTAAAAATCTATAAATAAATATTACAATCAAAAAGGCACTTTCAAAGGCCGATCGTTCCTCTTGGTTCGTGCAGTTTTAGTACTAAACAACTACAGGTTATTTAGGGCTTACAAGTATCAATAAACACAAGTTCAGAACTCAGGAAGAGCTGCTGTCTAGCTGAGTCATGATTTGAAGCTCTCACGCCGGCGCTCCCGAGAGTTTATTCGCGTGAAAATCTTTAATAAATTAAACAAAACAAGTTTTTCAAAATACTTAAATCTATTAACAATAATAAATATAAATACAATGAGAAACTTAAAATTAGTAATGTGTAACAATTTCAAAGTAAGACACAAATTGCTTCTGTTGGCCGTTCTATGTTAAAGAAAATGTAACAACCCAATTTAGAAGATAATATAGATAAATAGCTTTTTAAAATATAAATTAAGAAAATTTAAAAAAAAAACGAAAATTAGATATTTAATTGTTTAAACAAATGGTACCAAAGTCGGTCTTTACCAAGTAAAATAAGAACAGGATATTCCCTTAACCTCTCCAAAAATAAATAAAAAAACAAAACAAAACAACATCTTCATTAACAGTGATTATACACGACACGTAATTATCTAAGAACAGTTCCTAACACCGTACCGCCCCTAACGAATCTCAGATTGTAACTGAAGTTTATTATTTCTTAAAGGGCCAAATTTTTTTTTCTCCGGCACCCAACCAGTTCCCGCTGGCAACCATCTCACCCCCATGCAACCTTGTAATTGTTACTCTCATTCATCAAAGTTTGAAAGTTTCGGTCTGTTGAGGGCCATTCTATTTGAATAATATAATTCCCGAATTTATCTAGATCGGAGCATCTTAATCTTATTATTTAAATAAAAATTTAATAAAACTAATTTAAGTCTTTCTATAACTAAAAGAAATACGATTTTTTAATGACCTTAAAAAATCTATTCACTCTCTTAGATATTTAACTCCGTCTTTCTTGTGAATAGAAAAAACAGTCATTGTATGAATCCTTTTTACATGTTGTCAAACAATATATTAAATTATAGTGAGTTTATTTGATTATTCTTTTGTTTCCTAATTATGGGTAAATCGGTCAATATTTAAAACCTACTAGACAATTTAGGCCATATGGTGGGTGCTAAATTTATTCTTGATTTAATCTTTAACGGTTTTTATAATTCTAAAGAGGATAAAATTACCTCGATCCATTTTTAAATATTTATGGTTTCAGAAAGACAGATGAACGACCTGAAAGTAATAAAATTGCTAAGTTTGTTAATGGATTTAGATCTTAGGGTAGTAATACATACTATCTAGTCCCCATGGTTAAAATTTGTCTGCAGAGTGATTATTTAATTACTCATTTTAGTGGAATATACTTCATGTTGATCAGCATTAAATAACTACTGTTTGTTCCAGTACAGGAGGCTGTTAATCTCCCATCGAGCCCCCCCCCCCAGGTCGCGGATAGGGGAATGCTTCCCAGATATGAGTGGTACCATGGAAATAAAATATCCGGAGCGGACCACAACTAGCACATAATAATGGGAAGCAGCACTATTCTTATTGTATTAAGGTGGTGAAAATAATGTCGGGACGGCCTAATAATGGACACTTTTAGGCGATAATCAGTCAGGCAATGGGAAACTACTACATTAATGTTCCCTAGTTAATCATCATGGTGATAGAGTATGTAAGGCTAAATGTCACTGATCATGGAAATAGGAAACCAAGCTTCGGCAAAAGTGGAAACTCATTAGACAGTAGGGTTACTCCGGTCGTCAGTCAGCTATACGCCTATTCGTATAGCTACGTGGAATGTGAGAACCTTATTTGAAGCTAGTAAATTACAGAATGTGAGTCAAAATATGAGTTGAATGTAAGTTAATACTCTGAGGATCAGCGAGTACAGAGGGACAAAACTAAGGGAAATATTTCACCCCAAATCTGTTGGGGATAATCGGGAAGAGATGATAACCATCAAAGTAGTCAGTAGTTGTTTGCATGACAGACAGAGTTATGGCTCTCTAACTGTTAACCAACCAAGGAAAGTTAAACATAATTTAAGTATACGCTCCTGCTGCCGAGAGTAGCGAAGATGATATAGAAAAAGTCACCATACCATTAAGTTAACATTGAAAAAAAAATTAAATCTCGGGATATCATAATAATTTTTGGTGACTGGAATGCGAAAATCGGAACAGGAAAAACTGGCAAATAGATTGGAAATTATGGTTTTGGTAAGAGAAACGAAGAGGTGACTGACTGTTAAAATTCTGTCAAGAATATGATTTCATAATTAAGAACACCTTTTACAAACTTCCAAGAACATGATGGTATACTTGGAAGGCACTTGGAGACGTAGAATACGTTATACGAAATTAAACTATATAACTATAAACGACAGATATAAAAATACAACTGAATTAGTGAAAACATACCCCGGAGCTGATATTGGGTCGGACAAAAATCTAGTAGGTGTCCAATTTCGAATAAAACTCGAGAAAAATAAAAATACGATGTCAACCTCTTAAGCGAACAAACAGTTAAACAGGTAGAACGAAAGGACGAGTTAAATATAAGAAAAATGAAGAAGGACGAGGAGGATTTTGGAGCACAATTAAAAAAGCTCTACTATAACCAGCCAGGGTTAATGTGCAAAAAGAAAAACCACAGAAACAAAAGGGATGGATAATTCCATAAAACAGCGGATACAGAAAACAAAGAAATAGACTTAGGGATCAACAAAGAAACATAATGACAGACCTAAAAGAAAAATTAACTTTATGGAAGAGATACATACAAGAACTCTTTGAAGATGAAATATAAATAGTGTGCTTTGACAATTTGCAATAGGAAACAGGTCCAGATATAACAACAGAAGTCATCAAATCATTAAAAAAATTAAAAAAGCATCTGATCCCGATGACTTAACAGCAAAGATCCTAAAGCTGACAGAAGAGGAGCGAATCTATTTGCTGGTAGAGTTATTCAGTAAGGTCCATGAACATGATATTTCCCCACAGGATTGGCTGGTTATCACATTTGTCACTATTCCCAAAGAAATACGTGTAAGGCAATGCATTGATCATCCCACAATCGAATTGATGAGTTACACGTTGAAAATTTTTCTCAAAATAATCCATAACAGAGTGCATAGGAAACTAGAAACATAAATAGAGGAAACACAGTTCAGATTTCGCAACGGTCTTGGAACTCGCGAAGCTCAGTTTGCCTACAACATTCTGTCTCAGAGATGTCTCGATGTAAACCAAGATGTTTATGTCTGCTTTGTGAATTACAGTAAGGTTCTCGATAAAGCTAAACATGACCAACTCGTAGCGATACTAAAGACAAAACAATTGAACACTCGAGATATAAGAACAATAACCAACCTCTATAGAGATTCGAGAGCAGTGGTGTCTGTCGAAAACAGACGAAGTTCAAATCAAGAGAGGTGTAAGAAAAGGATGTGTGTTGCAGCCCTTGTTGTTGAACCTATATTCAGGAAAGACCATAAGCAACGCCATAGAAGAACAAGATGACAGTGTAATAACGGAATCTTTGGGGAAGTTGCAAGGTATTTTAGACAGGGTAGTTGCTGCTAGTGAAGAAAAAAGATTGACACTTAATGTAAAAAAAACCAAATAGAATGATAATACAAAAAAAAAACAAAGAGTAAATGGAAATCTTCTCATTTATAATGATCTCGCTGAACGAGCATATAAATTTAACTAAAAATTGAAAAAGCACGGGCTACGTTTGTAAGGAGGAAAAACTTCTTTAGTCACGACATAAATTTAAATCTAAAAATGCGATTAGTCAGATGCTATGTTTTCTCGGTTCTGCTCCACGGAGTAGAATCGTGGATGTTAAACAAAAATAACGTAAGTAAATTAGCAGCACTGGAAAGGTGGATATATCGAAGAATACTTAAAATATCATGGGTAGATAAAGTGACGAATATTGAAGTATTGCGAAGGATGAAAAAAGATCGTTAAATTTTAATTACTATCAAACGGCGAAATATCGATGTGGTAAAGAAGTTTGATGCCACTTTGCCAAAAACGCGGCCATTTTCTTACTGCAACGCGAAATCTTTTTAGAACTTCAAAATAAAATTATTGATTGTTTGACTTCTCGGAGTATATTTGTGATGCACAACACCTATAAAATCGAATAAAACAATCAACATACACCTAACACTGTTCCGACTTTAACATGCTTTTTCGACCGTGAGTCGGATGGGAGCTTTTACAATGAAGACTGCTGTTTTGTTTCGAGGTCATAACCGTAAACTCACAATTCATCACCGGAATGATCTTTTTTGAGCACAGTTTCATCATTACTGATCATTTCCAAGTTGTCCGTAGGGACTGCAAAGCGAAGCTTTTTCTGCTGTACAGTGAGCAGTTTTGGAATGAATTTCGCCCACATGCAAGTCATTTCCAAATCCGTTTGCAAAGACCTTCTGTATCATTTCAATAGTTTCCACACAACTCTTCTCGAGTTTAAAGCAAAACTCGATGCAAATTCGTTGTTCTCATCTCTTTGTCATTCTCAGCGATAACGAAATCCAACGAATGTAAAAAAGGCATTGTAAATCAAAACAATAACGTTATACCACATTCAGATCGAATAATCGATCTCCAAATACATGTAACTCCCATGAATATCAACATAATACAAGTATAAGCTTCTACCACTGACAAAGACGAAGAATTAGTTGAAGAATTTTATGAACAGCTAAAGGAGCTGATGAAATCTGTTAAGAGCCACGAAGTCACATACACTTAAAGAAAAATGGTGCACGTAACGGCTTCAGATGATGACTCAGCAGAGAAATGAAATAAAAGTAACCAAATTATCGACATTATATGCAAAAATCAATTGAAAGCAATGCACAATAAAAAGAAGTGGATGACCGGGGAAATTCTACAGCTAATGGATACCAGACGAAACTACAAAAACAAAGATTCAGATAAACATCGTCAAATACACAGAAAAATTAAATTGAAAATAAGAGAGGCAAAAGAAAGATGGCTGGGGAAAAATGCAACGAAATCGAAAAACTTGAAAAAAAATATGATTACCACATTATGCACAAACAAATTAAACATATGACGTCACACAAAAAACAACACATCCCGTCATAAATAGATAATGTGAAAATAGTAGCCGACACACCGTAATTGCTACAAATCTGGAAATCATATATAGAGACACTTTTTCAAAAGGAACGACCAGAAATCCACATAAATAATGACGAAGAATTATCAGGACCCCCCATCACAAAACATGAGATCGAAAAGGCCATCCTATCCATGAAAAACAACAAAGCAACAGGCCCTGATGATATTTACGCCGAGATCTTTAAACTGATGAATGAAACAGATTTCCAACTCATTAATATTTTGACGTCACTGTTCTACAGCATGTACGACTGTGGCTAGTTCCCTCAAGAATGGACGGACTCAATATTTATCACCATCCTCAAGAGACCACACGCAAAATTTTGTGATCAGTACAGACTAATTAGTTTGATCAACATCACAACAAAAGTATTTACTACAGTTATCCATAATCGTATATATGCAAAATGTGAATCTGATATGGATGAGACCCAACTTGGCTTTAGAAGTGGCTTCGGAACCCGAGAGGCTGTTTTTTTTTCCTGCAGGTGCTTATACAGAGATGTAGAGATATGAACCGAGATGTGTATATATGTTTCATCAACTTCTCAAATGCCTTTGATAATTTAAAACACGAAAAACATAAAACTTCTCAAAACTAAGGGCCTAGATTTTAAAAATTTCAGAATCATAATAAACCTATATTGGAATCAGTCTTCAAGAATAAAAATCAATGAAAGTTTCTCAGAAAACATTTAAATGAAAAAGGAGTCCGCCAAGGATGTGTTCTTTCACCTGCACCCTTCAACATATACTTGGAAGCGATCGTTGACGAAGTACTTCATGATGCCGCAGAGGGAGTGAGGGTAAATGGGGAACCCATAAGTAGTATCAGATACGCGGAAGATACTGTCATCATAGCTAATAGCAGTGAAGACCTACAGGGCCTCCTGTAAAGAGTGAAAGACGTATCTGAAGAGTTTGAGCTAAAATTAAATGTCTCAAAAACGAAATGGATGTTAATTAGTAAAAACCAAACATCTACAGAAAAACTTACATTAGATCAAGCAGTAATTATAGAACACGTTGGAAACTATACGTTTTTGGGAACCATCGTTCATAAACATTAGGATATGACGACAGAGATCAGATCTAAAAGTGAAAAGGCAAGGTAAAGTTTATTAAAATGAGACACATACTTAGCAGCAGAGACATTTCATTACCACTAAAAATCAGATTAGTTAAATGCTACGTCTTGCCAGTCTTACTATGTGGGGTGGATGCTTGGACCATGACAGAACAACTTATGAAAAAGCTGTCGGTCTTTGAAATGTGGGTATACCGACGAATTCTAAGAATATCTTGGATGGATCACATCACAAACGAGGAAGTGTTGAGAAGGATTGGCAAACCACAATAAATTACGCTCGCAGTAAAGAAAAGGAAGCTGGAATACCTTGGCCACATAATGAGGCACAAGAAATATCGCTTCCAACAACTTATCCTACAGGGAAAAATCGATGGTAGGAGAGGTTCAGACAGAAGAAGAAATTCATGGATGCACAACTTACGAAAATGGTTCGGACTAACATCTGTTCAACTATTTAGACTAACCACCAATAAGATACGAATCGCTATGTTAATAGCCAACGTCTGCAATCGATAAGGCAACACAAGAAGAAGAAGAAATAAAAGCACTGTACGCACGAACTAACATGAATAATTGGTCGCTGTGTTAATCAGCGAGTTCCTGAGGGGCAATGGTTACGCTCGTACCCTACATAGGTCCCATGAACGACATGACGCAGGTCGGATACTTTTGGGACATACTTCGTATCTACAGATGTCGTTTGACAGTTGATATTTTATAGTTTGGCAACGAAAATGTCTGCAGGTTTAACATCTTGCCGACATGTTTTAGAATTTAGATTTTATATGGACAGTTGTTTTTTGAAAGTTTTGCTCTTGGTTCGTTACAGTTTCACCGACGAGACGATTGGGTGATAGAAACGCTTATGGAGAGAAAACTAGAGTGGAATTTACAGAAAATAAACTGTATATTTATCTTTTTTCCTTTAACGACTTTAGGGAGAAAAATTGTGACTTAAAGTAATTCTACGGTAGAAAAAACTTCTTTATATATTACTGAAATTTTAAAGCGAAATTTATTAAAAACGTTTAAGAGTAAGACCCGAAAATAAACATGAATTTTCCAATTTTATATTTAGTAATAAAAGAAAAAATTTTTTTGTCCTTGTGTTTTAAGGTTCAAAACTTGTCAATGTAAATTCTCTACTTAGACCGGTTTTAAAATTAAACGGTGCTAGTGAGTTAGGCGATGGTATTTTAAAGAACTCAACGGTTATTAAAAACTTCAAAACAATAACTGAATCCCATTTTGTTACTTTTGATGGTTAATTTGACGTGTATTACGATTATCAACAAAATAAATAATTAAAATTTCATTGATGTCAAAACTAGCTGTACCCAAGATGGTAACCAGTATGACAGAGCCTTTTTTGTTTTGATAGTTTAACTTGAATCTGTCATCCATATTGTTTTAAGAAATGCGTGATTTTCTGTCAAACAACAAGTATGAGTCAGGTTAATTTAGGTTTGTACAATAGTTATGTATATAGAAATGGCTTGTAGAAAGCAAGATAAAAAAAGGAAAACAGAAATATTTAGTACTTATTTCCGAGTTTTGTATTAAGCAGATCAAACTTTTCTTTTCCACATTTGGAATATCGCTTTTGGGCAGCCCTGGTATCTACTTTGGTACAAAAAGAACCAGTTTTCCTTAACGTATTGTACAGATTCATAAATATGCTGAAATTTTGCGCCCCCTGTTTGAATATATTTCCAAATACAGCCAACGAGCTCTAAGCCCATTAAATTTGTTTTGCTCGGATATGCAAACCATATCTCGCCAATTTACATTTGATAATGAATTAGATATTTTAGATTTAATTTGCTAGAAGTTTTTATAAAACAAAGAGAATGTTGCTAATCAACCAAGAAGTTTAACAGAAATTAAGTTAGAAAAATACCTTTACTTGTTTTAAAAATATTATTATCACTAAATCATATTTAAAATTCGTTCAACTATAAAGTTCAAAATAGTTATTCATAATGTTATGTTCTTTTTTTGTATGAAGAATAGATAGAAAAACTTGTTTTTCAATTTAAAAGGAAGGTACACCAAAGGACTTTTGCTAGAAATTGATATTACCTACCTTCAATATTATTGGTGCACTTTCCATCAGTAGGAGTTTCACGATAGCCCCAAATGTCTGTAAATTGGTAATCCGTATTCCATGATAATAAAATAAATTATCTGGATTTCTTAAGGAGTCGACTTTGAGTCCAAAAGCTGTAGTGGCTATAACATCATTAGTATATCTAAAAATATATACAAATATTTACTGAGATAAATTTTTAACACTCTTTGAAAAATTAATTTCATTATTGCTTTGATTTGATCAGTTAAACAGGAGATATGTAAAATGAAATTAATACAAACAACAAATAGAATTTTAATAACAAAATGTTCATTTCATTATGCTGTGCAACTCTGAGTGTTACTATATCATTCAATATGCTTCCACCATAGTTATAACTATATGAAAAATATCTATCTCTTACTGATGAGATAAAATCTTAATCCATAAATTCTCTTCCCAGCTATACAGATATTTTGAAAATATGTACTTTGTTTTAAATTTGGATTTTGATGTTTACGATATATCTCGACCTCGCCCTTTGCTTGTCACATCACCATTAAGAACTCTCGTCTTGTTCAAGCCTTTCTTTTGAAGAGCGACTTATAGCTTCAGTCAACAGTTGTAATAATAAAATATTTATAAAAAAAATTGAACCGACTTCTAAAAAGCAATAAATGGCAATATACATTTTTATATGAAATTGAAAATTTTGAAGTCGGCGCCAAATTAATATGCGACAAAATATAATACACACAAAAAATTAAGAAATGATTTATTTGTAATTGCTTTCTTACTGCAGCTTGTATGTACCTCGTGTTATCAGTTATTTGTCTCCTCTAGTAATAATTTAACATTTTAAAAAATTAAAATTTCATATAGAAATGTTTATTGTTATTTTCCGCTTTTTTAGAAATCGGTTCAATTTTTTATAAAAATTTTATCTCTAAACTCGTTATGACATCCAGAGATTATTAGATGATGATGTGATGCAATCATTTGGCCTGGAGAATATGGTGGATTTTCCCACAAGAATTTTCACAAACAAAAATGGAGTGACAACCAAGTCGTCTATTGACTATTTGATTACTAATTTACTGCCAAGTTCTTGTGACTGCACGTCAATGAATTTTCATGTGGCAGATCACGTGGGCATTTACTTCGAGTTCATGTACAAAAAACCATTTGAGATTAATGACAAAAATCTACCCAAAGTATTTCGTCGGATTAATGAGTACCGTATGGAACTATTTGGATCTAAATTGGAAAACATTGAATGGAAAATTAGCAATAGTCTTAATGTAAATGATAATTTTAATAATTTTATGAACAAGTTCTTGGAATCATTTAATGAATGTTGTCCGATTACACAATTTATCGACAGGAAGAAAAATACATTTCCATGGTACAATGAGGCATTGCGGAGAGAACGTAAAGAGACTGATATGGCTTATAAAAGGTACCATGGTGATAATAATCTTAGTTCCAAAAAATGCTATAAGGAAAAACTGAAGGAGTACAGAAAACATATCTCAAACGCCAAACATGATTATATTGAACAAAATATCCGCGACTCGAAAAACACAACAAGAGAAGTATGGAAACAAGTGAACAAAAAACTAAAAAGAAATAATACTTCACATATAAATTTTATTGAGACTGATAAGGGTACTCTCACAAGCAGCCAAGACTTGGCGGATTATTTTGGCAAATATTTCACTACAATAGTAAAGGAAAAATTGAATAATCACTTTATAAATAGTATCTCTACAGAATGTACGGTGGTTAAGTTTTCCATGACTAATTCTATGTGTTGCGAGCCGACAATACCAGAAGAAACCGTTAAAATTATTAATAATCTAAACAACACATACTCCTGTGGATAGGATGATGTGCCAGTAAGAGTTATCAAAAAGATTGTAAAATTCATAAATGAACCTCTATGTGCTTTAATAAACCAGTCGATTGTGGATGGCATTTTCCGGATAGTCTAAAGCTGAGCAAAATACTGGCTGTTTTTAAGAACGGTGATAGACACTTAGCCGATAATTATAGGCCAATAAGTATCTTGAGCGTATTTTCTAACGTGTTCGAGTATGTAATGCATGATAGGTTAAGGAGTTATCTTTTCAAGTATAAACTGATTACTAAGAGTCAATATGGATTTCAGTCTGATAGGTCAACGGAAACGGTAGCGACAGAGTTTGTGGAAAGGGGGATGGATGGTAGGCGTCATGTCGCTCCTGTTTTCTTTGATCTCTCAAAGGCTTTTGATAGCATCAATATGAATCTTATTAGATATAAGCTTTCCAACTTAGGTATAAGGATGAGTGTGCTTGATTGGATTGTTAGCTTTTTGTCTGATCGAAAACTGTTTGTTCTTTTAAATGACTGTAAGTCCAGTGAGTATGATGTTGATATGAGTGTCGCTCAGGGTTCTGTACTGGGGCCACTAATTTTTACTCTGTTTATAAATAATTTGCCTTCTTATATAACTAGAGGTCTGGTGGGGAACTATGCGGATGATACCTCAATAGCTCTATCAGAAGCAACTCCTGAAGAACTTGGAGCATCCATTAAACAGGCCGTTAGTGACATGTCTAGGTGGTGTGAAAAAAACAGAATATTGAATGTAGATAAAACTAAATGTGTATATTTTAACAGGAATAACTTGGCGATTCCAGGAATTTCATGTGCCTCCTATAGCAAGTTTTTGGGTCTGACAGTGGATAGCGGTACTGCGTGGGAATTGCATATCGGGGAGGTTGCTAATAAACTCAATAGGGCATATTTTGCTCTTTTAACTTTACGACGTGACTTATCACGTACTACATTGCTGCAGGTATACTATGCTTTGGTATATTCGGCGATGTCTTATCATGTGATTCTCTGAGGAGCTGCATCAAATACAGATAGAGTATTTTTAATACCGAAGAGAATTATTAGACTTATATTTAATTTAAAAAGGAGAGAATCATGTAGGGATATTTTTAAGAATCATAAAATACTAACTTTTTTATGTGTATATGTTTTTGAGTGTTGTCTTTATGTTAAAAGCAACATTAAACGTTTTGAAACGAGTTCGACTTACCACCAGTATAACACCCGGAATGCAAATGTTCTACTTTACATCTCGCACAATACGACTCACTTTGAAAGATTTGTCAATTATCACCCTATTTGTATATACAACAAACTTTCTCAAATTATCAGATCAGCCAATAACTACCACATCTTTAAGAATAAATTAAGAAAATATTTAATTGGGAAGGGCTTCTACTCACTCGCGGAATATTTTGAGGATTCTTAAATTAATACGATGGTTGACTTAAATTATGTGTTTCATTTTTGTTCTTTGTTTTATTATAGGAAACTAGCTTTTAATTTTTAAGAAGTATAGCTAATGTTGCATGCATATTGTATAATTTTGATATATATCTGACCATATGACGTCCTTCACATCAACCTTTATTGATGTTAAAGGTGAATAAATGTTTGACTTTGTTTGCTAATAGTGACAATAACTTTAAGAATATTTTTTTTAAGTTCTCAAAATTGAAGGTGTATTGCTGACGTTATATGTCCTCATTTTTATTATTTATTCTTGTAACTAGTTTTTAATTCTTTGACCTCCTCTTGCTAGTATTATTTTACTGTGGATGTGTGATGTACCTAAGTGTAAATATATTTGGATATGTGGTGTGCCTAAACGTCAATGTAAATTGATTTTAAAGGTGAATAAAGTATAAAGTATAAAGTATTTGAACTGAGTTATCCAGAGTTGTAAACCATACTAAATTGACCAAGGAAAGTTCTTGATGCGGAGAATTCTAATTCTCTATATACTGATTTTTAATTACATTATGCTATATTGAATTCTCAAAAAATTATTTTAGATCCCCTTAAAAAATCCCCATACAGATATTTAAAAAACTTAAGCTCACCATATTGAATTTCAGAAAAATAATTTGAACTCTTAATTTCGACCTTCGATAACCTTCCTGTACCAGTTTAATGTAAATGTAATATTTTTAGACTGCTATATGGCATATGCAATTTTGAATTAAAAAAAATCGTTTAATACTCATTATTTACACCACCAGTAATAATTTTAAATAAAGTCGAAAGTCGCTATATTTAATTTTAAAGAAATAATCGGACAAAATTGATTTTCTTGTCCGCCATATTATAAGAGTTCTACTACATTAACGGACTTGAAAAATAAAAAGCGATGCCATCCCACTCTGTACAAAGTAGCATTACATTTTACATGTTATACTTACAGAGTAACTCTCTAAGATATAATTGTGCCTGGTTTAATAGTGTATTCTAGTTAATTGAATAAATATGTATTTGTCAAGGTTTTCGGGTATCACGTATATGTGCTAAGTCCCTCTCAGGACCATTTTCAAAACTGGCCAATCAGGTTGCGAGACCTGCTGCGCGTCATCGGTCCTATTGCCAGTGTTTAGAGTTGCGTTACCGACTTGTAATCTGTTTCGTTCCTACCAACTACTATGTTTAACTAGTGTTGGGCCAGTGTAGAAGAAGTTGTTTTTTACTTGACTTGACTTTTATATGTTCGTCCTTTTTGGCGTTTATTTTACGGTTGGTTTGGTCTACGGAAGATGAGCTGCATTCTCCGCATGGAATCTCGTGCACTCCCTGGTTATCTAGAGGGATTTTTTCTTTAGCTGTTGATAAGAGATCTTTTACTTTACGGTCTGTGGAGAAAATGGTTTCAATGTTGTGTCTCTTGAAAATTTTTGCTATTTTGTTTGTGGTGCCTCTAACATAAATAACAAAAACTTTGGAGTTAATCTCTTGTTTTCGCGATTTTTCAGAGCCAAGCGTTTGTTTTTAGACCCTTGTTCTTTGTTTTAACCGTTCCTTGCTAGAATGTCCTGCAGTATGTTCATCTCTTTGTGGTAATTTTCTTGATCTGTAAGGGACTGCGATCGAAACGCAAGTGATTTCACTACGGCAAATAGTTGGGCGGGGTGGTGATGTGAATCGGCGTTGGTGTAAGTGGGCTTCCTGTAGACAGTGTGCGAAAGCAAGATAGATAGATAACCTCTTTTCTTTTTAGTCAGAAAAGGTAGTTTTTTCTTGTTCTGTCTTCATGGTGAAATTTTTGAGATTTTCTTCTCCATGTTGCCATATAATGAATGTGTCATCTACGTAACGCAGCCGCAGTGGTGGTTTGTGTGAAGAAGACTCTAAAGCTTTTGATTCGATGTCCTTCATAAATAAAATTAGCGAATGTAGGAGATAGCGGCGATCCCATAGGAGATCCCTCGACTTGTATATCTGGCCTTCATAAGTAAAATAGGCGTTATTGAGACAGTGTTTAGTTAATTCGATCATATATTTTCCCTCTAGAAAACCAAGGAGTATACGAAATTCCATGTGGAAAATGCAGCTTGTCTTACGTAAGTCAAACCAACTGTAAAATAAGCGCCAGAAGAGACGAACATATAAACGCTCTCAAGAAAAACAATTTATTCTGCACTCGCTCAACACTTGTTAAACACAGAACATAACATCAACTTCTTAGGAACAAAAATGCTATCGGAATGTGAAAACTGACCACAAGGGTTATAAAGGAAAACATCGAAATTACAAGGAGGCCTAACAACTTAAATAGCAAAGACGACAGTCAGCGGTTGCCTAATACTTGGAAAAACCTAACGATACATCAACCAGTAGTAGGTAATAAAGAAATGGATTATAATGCGGCGACAAGACATTGGCAACAAGGTCGATCACACGCAGCAAAACTCGCAATCTGATTGGCCAGAATTATCCAGCCAACGAACATGCCTCACGAACACACAAACTGGTCAAACCTGAGTCGCAAGCATCCGTTTGTTCACAGATACTCAACAGTGAGCTTTGAAAATAGTGAATGAGATTTCACCGAAAGATCAGTTGCTGAGGACTCAGCACACACACGGGATACCCGAAGACCTTCGATTACACATCTCATCCGTGAGAATATATATATATATATATATATATATATATATATATATATATATATATATATATATTGTAACGAACTTTATAGCATTAAACATTTCATAGTATTAGTTTGTGTTTGTAATGTGTAAGGTTTTAAGTTTATTTTTTACGACATGGAACGCCTATGTCGGAAGATCTTGAGATTGTCAGGTTATTCCATTTTCTTATTTTTATTACACCATGTAGTATGAAAATCCTTCTTGAGGATTCGGGAATCTGCTGGTATCCGCGTGGTGAAGGTGAATCAAGGGTCACGATCAACTTTCGTGTAGAGTTTATTTTGAGAAAATGTCAATGTAACTTGCCTTGAATTGTTTGACCAGTTGACAGAATTGAAGTTGAAATAAATATATAAATATATATATATATATATATATATATATATATATATATATATATATATATATATATATATTTCTTATTTATTTCTTGGACCTTTATTAAAATATTTTTTGTTTGTTTTTCCTGGGATTATGGACCGTTAAAAATGGAATTAAAACGTAATGGTGGTGTTATATTTTCTGTATATTACATTTTTTTAAAACATTAACGTTTCGGTAATTTTTTTACCTTCGTCAGAATATGTGTAGCTAAAAAAAAACAAAGTATTTGATTGATTTTACTATCAAATAATTTACATGCTATATATGATTCAGGAACAACACTGCACTCACATACATTTATTTAAAAATTATGTTCTACTGAAAATTCAATTTTCGCGAGTTCAAGACGACCACGTGTGTCATCTTGAAGTTAAGATGGTACTGAGAGAACAGATGATATTTTTTTGTAGGTAATGAGGGTTGTTATGGCTATGGTGTTGGTTAAAAGGGTCTAGTCCGACAATGCAATGCGTTTTTAGTTTTAGAATTTTAATGTTTTTGGTTGTTATTTTATAATGGTATTATATATTTTGCTAAGTTGTTTGGTATCTGCCTTAGCACTTACTGCATGTTTGTTTTTTGTATTTCTATCATTTCTATGATTTCTCGTTTTTTTTGTATGGTTTTCCGTTTTTAAGATTTTTACCTTTTCAAAATTAAAGGAGTGGCGATTTTCCGTGCTGTGTGTTGTTAAAGCCATTTTATTTTTTTTATCGTCTTTTTGCCCATTTAATCGATTTTTTAGATGTTGGCTTGTTTGGCCTATATATTCGCCTTTGCAGTCTTTACATGGGATACTGTAGACGACATGTGTTTTTTTATCTTTTGGTATTTCCGATTTAAGTTTACTGTAGCAGTTTTTTAGGAGGTTGTGACCCTTATGGTTGACCATTACGTCATATTTCTTGAACGTATTTTGGAGTATTTCAGAGAGTGTCGGAATGTATGGAAGTGATACGTATTTTTTGTGTTTCTGTTTTGATTTAGTATTTGGTGAATTTTCGTTATAAAATTTGTGAATTCTTTTTTTAAAAAGATTATTTACCAGGTTTTCGGGATAGTTGTTTATTTTTAAGGCTTCTTTTGCTTTTTGGATGGCCCGGTATTCCGGATCTGATAACTTTATGCTACGATCTGCGAGGCCTATAACCACTGTTTTTTTTTGTGAGAGGGTGTTGGGATTTAAAGTGTAAATATCTGGAGGACCATGTTTTTTTAGTGTACAATTCAGTTTTTATGGTATTATTAATGTGATGTAAGGTTAGGTCGAGGAAATTGATTTTATTTTGTTTTTCTGTTTCTATTGTAAACTATAGTTTAAGGTGGTAGGAGTTAAATTTTTCTAATACAGAGGTACATAGGTTTTGGGGTACTGCTGTTATGCAGTCGTCAACGTATCCATAGAAGAAGGGCAATTTGAATTCAAGCTTTTTTATTACAGTTTCCTCAAGGTCCTCTAATACAAGTTGTGCTATAACACTGGAAATGGAAGCTCCCCTTGCACATCCCTCTATTTGTTTATAAAATGTTTGGTTGTCTATGAAGTATGTAGAGTTTATAGTTAATTCAAGTGCATTTAAGGGTATATCGGTGAATGATTTAACTTGGTTCCACTTTTTTGTTACTATATCTTTTGCTAAGTTGATTGGTATGTTTGTATATAAGAAAACGACATCTAGGGATATAAGTTCATGATCATCTGGGATGGGTATATTTCTTATTTTGTCCTTGAAGTCCACGGAATCTTTTATGTAATAGTTACTTTTGTTAATAATGTTTTGTAGAATGTTTTTGAGAATTTTGGAGAGGTTCTCTAAGGGGGATTGAATACAACCTACGATGAGTCTTAGAGGAATACCTTCTTTGTGTAACTTTGGGAGTCCATATATACGTGGTGGGAGGGCATTTTGAATTTTTAAATTTTTCGCTGTGTTTGGTGGTATATACATTTTGTTTTCCCAACGGGTTATTGTTTCGTTGTTGTTTTTTTTTTGATAAACAATGGTTGGGTCGTTTTTTAGTTCTTTGTAGGTAGTGTTATCTTGCAGTAAGGCATTCATTTTTTGATCATACTCAGCTGAATACATAACAACTCTTTTGTTGGATTTATCGGGTAATAGAATTTTTAAGTTGTTATTTGTTTTTAGAAAGTATTTGGTTTTGTTTATTTTTTTTTAAGAAGGTTTTTGAGATTTGTTGTTTCTAATTTTGGGTAGGTTGTTTTTGTAGTTTGTGATGATATTGCAATGATAATTCCATTTTTAACGGACCATAATCCTTGGAAAAACAAACAAATAATATATATATATATATATATATATATATATATATATATATATATATATATACATATATATATATATATATATATATATATATATATATATATATATACATATATATATATATATATATATATATATATATATATATATATATATATATATATATCTAGAGAGAGAGAGAGAAAGAGACCGGCTATGAAGTAAAGTGACGTCACTTGAAAATATCGTTTTTAATTTTCATGGTATCGACGTTATGACAATCTCCACTCACTTAAAACTGATCATATTTCAGTATTTACCAGTATATTATAGTAAAAATTTTAAAAAATAAATGTATATAGAAACAAGTTTAGTTAAAAATCAGTTTTAACTAACGAGTATTTATGAATAAATAAAGCTGAACCTTGTAAATATATCTTTCATTTCAACTTCGATTAAATCTTCATTTTTACTTAAAAAATAGCTAATAAAATTATCTGCAGTTTCAGCCATTAAATCGAAAATGATTCTCATTTTACTTCCAGTGTAGCTAGGACTTAATGTTGATCTCATATGCTTCCATTTTGCACCTAAAATTATGAAAAAAAAACAGTTCATTGTATAAAACATTTCAGTGTATTTTTCACGGCGCTTAAGGACTTTAAATCTGGGAGAACAGTGGGATCTTGTAGCCGGTGAAGAGACATGGCTCCACAAAGGTTTTTATGTATTTTGACCTGTCATTACTAATATCGAGGGTGAATTCCCGAAAAATGGCCAGGTAATCGGTTGTAAACAAAAAATGGCTGATAAATAAATATTTTCTTTTGTAAAAAAAAATATTATCGTATTCCTCGGTCGATTCTATGGAAAAGTATTTTTCTTAATGTTTTTGTGACAGAATTTGATCATAGACTCCTGCCAATGACATATTGAGGTAGCGATAGCCATTTATCTATAACCAATTTGCTGCCATACATTAAGTTGCAGCTATTTTAATAACCTATAATTAAATTTCATAGTAATAAAGACACTCTGGAAGTCTGGACGTTCATCTTCTCTCTTGCAGCTTTAGTACCAAACAACTACGGTTATTTAAGCTTACCGAAACCATAACTCAGAACTTCAGCACTCAGGCAGTGTTGTTAATTAGTTGGACAGTTGACATCTCTTGTTTACAGCTTCCACAGCAGTACGCCCGCACGTTAATTCGCGTGAAGGTTTTTTTTTAATTAAGTTTAATAAAACAAGTTTCTCACAACACTTAGTCTATTAACAAAATAAATAGAAAAACGAACTATTTACAATGAGAAACTTAAAACCAATAACAATTCGAAAAAAAAAACTAGCATTATTGCTCTTATTGGCCGTTCTGTTATCCAAAAATGTAACATCCAATTTTGAAAAAAAAACACGTATAAATAGCTTACTAAAACACCGAACAGAAAAAGAAATGAAACTTGAAAAACAGCCATTTATATTACTTTATCAAAACATATGAAAATCGCGAAACGCTCGTCTAAAGTAACACACGATGTTCCCTTGATTTCTCAAATTAAATCAAAAACAAATCAAACAAGGAAAACCTTCTCTCCCGATGATTATATCCGTTACGTAATTCTTCCACGGCACTGGACGGCGATCCCGCTTCTAACGAATTTGAAATTGTGACGTTTAGTATTTTTAAGAAGGTTCTCAAATTTTACACCCCCTCTCCCTCTTTTTAGTGGCTTTTTCGGTCGTATGTCCTGTAACCGACAATTTTATTCCCTTAAAGTGCGAAGGTTTGGGACTTTTCGTACTGAGCGCGTTAGCTATACTATACCGGATGCTTGATTCCCGAATTGGCCTGTGAGTGTCTTAATCTTAATTTTAGCTAATACAACTTGTAACGAAGTTACTAAATTTTTGGGCAAGTGTATGTTCGAAGGGACCTAATTCATTTATTTTACATCCGAAAAATCTGATTCTTGCGGGAAAAGATTGCTTAAAGTTTTAATATTACCGGAATATAATTAGATTCACCGCGCTATGCCGAGAAATATAATTTTCTGGGATTTTCAGAGCGTCCGACCATAGTAATCGCGCGCCGCATACAGCAGTATCGTATGCGCGATCACCGCACACCGTCACACGTCAGCGCAGTGGGAGCTCGGGCCGTCTATTTAAACCTGAGCAGACCATTATTTCGCTGAGAACCACACGATCTCCACCCGGGTCAATAGTCCAAACGGACTGGACTGGGTCGCCTGCTGGGCCGCGCCTTCCTGGTCTAGTAATGTAGGTGAGGCTAGGCTTGTGTGTATATGGTGTTTACCATACACTTCCTTCCTTACGTCCTACCTCTCTAATGGCCAGCATTGCCGAGGACCCTTATAAGAACGGGCAATGTTGTGTCATCTTACCCTCACTGTCGAGGACCCTTATAAGAACGGGCAGCGACGGTTCCTTTCCTAATTTCCTACCGCTATTGGTCGGCATTGTCGAGGACCCTTATAAGAACGGGCAATGTCGCTCCATCCTGCTGACGCTGTCGAGGACCCTTATAAGAACGGGCAGCGTCAGTTCCTTTCTTTCCTTCCTACCGTCACCTTGATTCAGAAACAAAACAGCAAAATGTCAAGGAGGCAAAAATTTTGAAAATGCCTTGAATAAAGGGCGAAACGTCAATAATTTTATGTATTTATTAAATATAGAACCTAAACCCAAGAAAAGACAAAATAAAAGAAAAATGATATAATCTATGGTTCAAGAATCAAGAAAATAAATAAATAAATATATATATATATATATATATATATATATATATATATATATATATATATATATATAAAGAAACACATAAATACAATTTTTTTTAGAGCTTTTATACAAACATACCTCTGAGAATTAGCAAAGCATTACCCCAATAGGGATCAATTTCATGATCAATATAGAGCTGGTTGTGATCAGAAAAAGAATCGAATTCTTTTGTAGTCATTTGTTTGATTAGTTCAGGATCATATATGGCAAGCGCAGGTTTGGTAAATACATAGAAGCCAAAATATCTAAAAAATAATTAAAAACAAAATGTTAATAAAAATGTGGATAGCGATCGGTGACCATGAAAGTAATTAATTTAAAATACCTTTAAAATCAATAAGCTATTCGACTCTATTAATCTACTAGTAGATTTCAGCCTAAAAATGTATACTGTATTTATTTTTTGAATAAAATGTGGTTGCAATACTGGTGCAACATATATAAATAAATAGAATGTCAGTTAACTGAAACGCGATTTTAATAACTCCCAATTCTTACGAATCTTTTAAAGTTTGTTTTGTTTCAAGTTATTTTATTATAAAAAAATGAAGATAAATTTTTTGTAAGCCGACAATATTAATATTCCCGTAGTAGATGCACTTACGACATTCTTTAACAATAATTCCGATTATTAGGCTGCCGAACTCAAAAACGTAAAAACAGCTGTAAAATTATAAGAAATCAGTTAAGAGTACCCAAAATCTGAGTATAAAATCACAATGTAGGTTGTTAGTAACAAGTTTGCATGTGATTTAGACCGTCAGCTGTCTATAAAGTGGCAGACAAGTATAGTGCGCTGCAAATTTATAAATAAATAAAACAGTTGTTGAAAAAAAGTGAAAATTTCCCTTATTTATTTTTGTCTGCCATTTTGTATTTCGATTAAAGGTATTATAAAATATTCACGCCTACATTGGCAGATAAGTAAAACGCTTCGCAAAAGAATTAACAGTGTCAGATGATCTCTCATATACCAGATACATGTGTGTAATATAACATCTAAAAGTTTCCCGATTTATTTTTATCTGCCGCCAGACAATACAAGCACAGTGCGTGGAAAATTTAAAAACAGGTAAAAATGTTGTTGACAAAAGTGAAAATTCTCCTGATTTATTTTTGTCTTCTTCTTCTTCTTCTTTCCTGGTCTTACAACTCTGGGTGTCTTAGCCGCATCTACTATCGCCCTCCATCTCCTACGGTCTTGTGCTTCCATTTCCCACTGCTGGACTCCAATCCTATGCAAATCAGCTTCGACGGCATCCTTCGATCTTTTCCTGGGACGGCCTAATGATCTTCTATCATCTGGTCTCTCAAAGAATACTGTTTTCAATAATCTATGGTCCCCTGATCCACATGGCCTGTCCACCTTATTCTATTGGCTTTTATACAAAGGACTATGTTTTCACTGCCATATAGTGTCGCCAATTTAGCATTATGGCGTCTTCTCCAATTTCATGTTGTTTCATATCTTTGGGGACCAAATATCATTCTAAGTACCTTTCGTTCAAATATGAGTAATTTATTTATTTCCCGTTGATTGAGGGTCCAAGTTTCGCTGCCATAAGTACCTACCGGGCGAATAATTGACCTGTACAGAGTTAATTTGGATTGTCTTTTTAACAGTTTAGATCTCAATAATGTTGTGAGGGAGTATAACGCCCTATTGGCTGCCTGAATTCCTTAACCACTTCGAAGTTGTGTTCATTCATTGATATATTCTGCCCGATTCGAGGTCTTGGATTCTTGGTTACTAACATGTATTTAATTTTTTCTTCATTTACTCGGAGACCCATATTATCTGCTTCTTCCTCGAGTTGTGAAAATACCTCTCGCACGTCTCTTGTTGAATGAGCCACTGTATCGATATCATCAGCAAAGGCCAGCACCAGTTTTGAACCTTGGTTCGCAAAACCCTCTGTCAGCCCCGACGCACCCTGCTCATTGCATGTTCCAAGGCAAAATTGAAAAGCAACGGTGACAGAGGGTCACCTTGTCTGAGTCCTGATGTCACACTGAATGGCGCTGATGTTCTATTTCCTACCCTTACCTGTGCATATGAGTTTATCACGCACATTTGTGTTAGATCGACTAATTTTCTTGGTACGTCCATTTCTAGCATTGCTAGCTATAGTCTGCTTCTTTTCACGGAGTCATATGCTTGCTGGAAATCCACAAAGATTTGGTGGACATCTCGGTTAAATTCCCAGTTTTTTTTCCAATATTTGTCTGATCGTAAATATCTGTTCTATCTACCGCATTGGTAGTCGCCGATAATATCTTCCTCATAAGGCGTTAGTCTGTTTAGTAGAGTAATTGCCAGGATTTTGTATGTTGTGTTGATAAGAGATATACCTCTATAATTTCGAAATTGTTCCTTGTTCCCTTTCTTATGTATAGGTATTATGACACTTCCATTCCATTCCTCAGGCATTTCCTGTTGTTCCCATATTTTCAAAATGATTTCATATATTTTTTTATGTAGACCGTTTCCTCCCTTTTTAGCAGCTCTCCATTTAAACCATCGCTGCCTAGCGCTTTGTGATATTTGAGTGATGCTATAGCATTTTTAACTTCTTGAAGTGTTGGTGATGGCACTCTTATATCTGCGGAATGGAATGTAATGTCCTTTTCCTCTGTCCCATTTTCAATACTTAGTAACTGCTGAAAATATCCTTTCCATAGCTCGACAATTTCTGTTTCCGTCATTATTAACTCTTCTGTTTCTTATCTCATGGCTTTCGTTTCTCCAACATTTCCACCCCGTCTCACAGTCTTTACCTCCCTAAAGAATTTCCTAACTTGGTTCATGTTCCTATTTCTGTCTATTTCCTGCATCTGATGCTCCAGGTAGCTCTTCTTTTTGGTTCTAAGTAATCTTTTTGTCTGTGCTCTTATTTTGTGAAATTCTTCTTTGGTCTCCTCAGTGTGGTTTTTTTGCATTATCAGTCTTTTTCGAGTTTTTACTTCTAGCATTTCATCGCATTCGTTGTCAAACCACTTTCTTTTTGGGCGTTTCTTCTTTCTACTAATGATTTCCGTCGCTGCTTCTTCTATGACTGTTGCCAATTGCTGCCATGTTTTCTCCGGCTCTATATCATCATCCTCATGTTCTAAACATTGGAATTTGTTACTTATGGCTATCTGATACTCAATTTCTTTATTTGGTGTTTTAAAGGCTTCTAAGTCCCATCCTTCTCTTTGCTCACTGTGTTCCGGTTTCTGTGTTGCTATTCTTGTTCTCAACTTGGTTTTAACCAGGAAGTGGTCAGTATCGCTGTCTGCTCCTCTCAAACTACGTGCATTAATAATGCTACTAGAGTGTCTTGCATCTACAAGAATGTGATCTATATTGGTTACGCGTTCTTTCATCGTTTGACACCCATGTGACTTTATAAATGCCCTTCCTCTCAAATTGTGTAGACTTCACAATCATGTTATTGGATATTGCAAATTCTATTAACCGGTGTCCGTTATCGTTTGTTATGTCGTGTAGGCTATGTTTACCTACCACTTCTCTTAGATATTCTTCCTTGCCAATTTTGGCATTACAATCACCCATCACTATTTTTATATCATGTTTTGGAGCTGCTTTATAGTCTTGGTCTAGTAGTTCGTAAAATTCCTCCTTTTTTATTTTTGTTTGTCATTTTAAATTTTGATTGAAGGTATCATAAAATGTTTATACCTACATTGGCAGACAAGTACAGCGCGTCGATAATTTAAAAATAAATAAGAAAGTTGTTGAAAAAAGTGAAAATTCTCTGATTTATTTTTGTCTGCCATGTTGTATTCCTATTAAAGATATCATAAAATATTCATACCTACATTGGCAGACAAGTAAAGCTCTTCACAAATGAATCAACAGTTGAAAATGATCTCTCATATATCAGATACACGTGTATAAAATAACATAAAAAATTTTAGATTATATAATTAGTATTGAATATATAAGTATAGGTACAGAAATTTATTGTTTTTTTTTTTGTTTTCATGTCATATGTTTGAGTCTATGATTTTTATTTTAAATATTCAAAATTCCTAGGCAATCTTTTTCTACAAAAAAATGCAACTTTGCGCCCACCTGGCTTCCTACGGATAGTCATAATTTAGGCATCACAATATGAGTAAATAAATACATTTCTGAATAAACTGGCTTAATTGTATGTGCCATTTTTTTATGATTGCAATGTTACATTATTATTGTACAAATTTCTTGGTAGAACGGACAGCGCGCTTTGTTGGAATTAAAGTTTCAGACTTTCAAATACACAAACTAATTTTCAAGGCAATTGTCGTATAGAAATAATTGTTATAACATAAAAACGGTTAATAAAATATATTATTGTGGTTATTTTTGCGATATTTTCAATGTGCTTAAAATTTTTGGTTTTTAAATGAATAAAATAAATTCATGATAGAAGAAACATTTAACTTAAGCTCATCGAAGACAAAATAGAGAAAAACAAAGCAAATATTTTATTTGTGTATAAGGCGAAAAGTGCCACTTTCTCTTCAGCAATTTATTTTAACAAATTTCAAAGTCAAAAAAATTAAGATTTGTACAGAATTATATATCTATGTCTGCCTGTGCAACTTTTTAGTCACATTTATCGTCAAAAATATTCATTTTTATCAAAATACAAAATAACACACCAAAAAAATCAGGGAAACTTATCCATAAATATTAAATCTGCATGCTGTGACATATGTTTTCAAGTATTAACTTTTTATTTATAAATTTTCGAAGAGCTGTAGTTCCAATGTAGGTAGGAACATTCTATGATACCTCTAATCAAAATACAAAATGGCAGACAAAAATAAATCAGGTAAATTATCACTTTTTTCTATAATTTTTTTATTTATTTATAAATTTGCGAAGCGCTGTACAGGGTGAGTCAACGATTGGATGAAGTAGGTTTTTGTGCCTTTTCGGTGAAATTAACAAAGGAACTATATTTATTGTTTGATACAGTTTATTTTTACGCAGATTTTAAAAATATTTAGGACTCTACAGGGTGAGCCAAAAAACTAGGACAGCATAAAGTTGTATTTTTTTAAATAGAACACCCTATATACGAATCGTATTTTCGATTTAGCTTATAATTTTAAATATTTTTTTATTAAGGGTTTACTATAACAAAACTTTATAGTTTCTGAGATAATTAAGTTTAAAGAAAAAAAGTCACATTTTCAAGCATCAATTCAATCCTAAATAACGTTTTCAATTTTGTGACAAATATATTCAAATTTGGAATTTAGCAAGGCCAAGGACAAGTTAACATAATTTTTATCTAATATTTGCAATAAAAGCTACAGGGTGTTGAACACATCGGCTCAAATTTGAACAAGTTTAAATGAATAAATATCTTTTTTTTAAATGGTACACACTGTATATAGTCCGGTCAAAATAGACATTGAAGGTTACATTAATTCGCACCTTGCTAAAAATTGGCATGAATGTTGGGAACCCTATTATACACAATTTGTCAATTATCCACATCAATCCGAAGTGTGGAAAAAAATTTATTCAAGGTCAAATGTTGCAAAAATCGGTTTTTTGAGTTTTCCAGCTAAACGGTAATTTTATAATAAAAATAGGTGATGAAAAATTATTCATCATGCAATTATCTATAAAAATTGTTCATACACTTTTTTTCCTAAGAATCACCATTTCGGAGATACAGCGATGCAAAATGTTGAAAAAGTTGTATTCTTCATAATATGCATGTCAATTACCGTAATATACGTTACAGAACGATAATATAAGTAAAAATATTAATTTTCGTAGCGTATACATACATATTATACAGTTTTAAAAATATAAACTCCAAAAAAAACCCAGTCCCTCATTTTATATGACCGTACGGCCTTGAGCAACATCTGTCTGCTATTCAATTGTCCACGTGGCGACGCTCGTATACCTGCTCCTTTTTGAAGGGCCTCCCTAGATAGAATAGTATTATTCTCAAGCATTCTTTCGTAGTAAGAACACGTAGTTATTGCTTATATTTTCAAACAAAATTTGTGCAGTTTTGTGTTTGTAATAGAAATGTCGCAGTTGTGCTTTATTTGTAATAAACATTTGACCGAAAGCGAAACAGTTACTGTTGATCGTGGCCTAAAGACATTAATTAATGCAAGTATTGAAAGAGGTGATGAATTTTCGGAATACCTGAAAGACCAGACTTCTGTGACAGTTCATGTGCAGTGTCGAAAAAACTATACTCGGAAGGGTACAATCGCTGCATTGAAAAGAAAACAGGATGAAGAACAAGCTAGTACATCAAAAATAAGTCCACCTCGTACTAGAGCACGCGTAAGTGAACCATTTTTTTGTTTTAAAAAGTGTTGCTTATTTTGTGGCAATGAATTGAATGAAGAGCTAGAAAACAGAAAAGCACTGAAGTATCGGCGTAAAATTTTTCATGTAACAACACTTTCATTCAAAGAAACAATCCTGAATATAGCCCAGACTCGTTCTGATCATGTAGCAAAAGCTGTTATTACTCGAATTGAGTTCGAACATGATTTAGTTGCTGCCGAAGCTAAGTATCATAAAGACTGTCATAATGCCTTCTTGAGACCGACTACGGGGGGTCAAGCCGGTCGTCCTCAATCTGAAAGTACGAATCTTTTAATGGAAGAAATATTTGCACACATCGAAAATAGTGATGATTGTCAATTTTCATTAGACGAATTACAAAATATTTGCAACAATTCGTTAGATAATAGAACCATTAAGTTACGATTAAAGTTGAAGTATGGCGATAAAATTATTATAACAGAAAAGTCAAGAGCATCAACATTAATATGTTTTGTTGATAATCACTATGACATTTTAAATCGAGCTAGCTACGAAAAAAAAAACAACAAATGAATAATTTTCTCAATTTACGCATTACTTACACCGCTCTTGTTATTTACAATAGTACCATTTTCAATTTAATACAATAGCTTTTTAACTCAACAGAAGCACAATAGATCGTGGAATAGGCCTACCGGGGAAACCACGTAAAAAAAAACGCGCCATGTACACTACCTCACGGGTGGCGCGGAAACGTGTGCATATTATGAAGAATACAACTTTTTCAACATTTTGCATCGCTGTATCTCCGAAATGGTGATTCTTAGGAAAAAAAGTGTATGAACAATTTTTATAGATAATTGTATGATGAATAATTTTTGTCTCACCTATTTTTATTATAAAACTTACGGTTTAGCTGGAAAACTCAAAAAAACGATTTTTGCAACATTTGACCTTGAATAAATTTTTTTCCACACTTCGGATTGATGTGGATAATTGACAAATTGTGTATAATAGGGTTCCCAACATTCATGCCAATTTTTAGCAAGGTGTGAATTAATGTAACCTTACCCCTATTTTTGATGCTAACTTGACCGGACTAATATTTTCATGTTATTTAATAGAGTAATAAAAACCCTAAAAGTTTTGTTCAATATATCCTATACCTATTTATAATAGTTTTTGAGATATTTCAGTTTTTCTTATTTTCCATACTTTTTTACAGAAATAGTCTTCATTATCATAGTAGCCATGTAAAATAATAAAAAGAAACTACAGAAACAAACAGAATGTGGTTAAATATGATGAAATACATTATTCGTTATATTACAACGGCAATAGTTTAATTAAACATAATGTGAAAAAATTAACACAACAATAACGACAAGGCAAATACATATTTACTTTTATACTAAATTGAAACAAAAAATTACCTATTAAATACTGAGATTAATTATTTCTTTTTAATAAGTGTTCGAATAAACGACCCCTTGTGCAATGCACAAATTTAGTCTTTTTTGCAGATTTTCTCGGACCCTGGACAAAATAAGTGGCGTTATTGTTCTACAGGTATCCCTAATCCTGTTTCGCATATCTTCCACTGTTGTTGGTGGATTAACATACACCTTATTTTTAATATAACCCCGTAGGAAGAAATCTAATGGGGTGATGTCGCAAGACCTTGGTGGCCACTCAATGAAACCCCCACGTCCAATCCATTTTTGCGGATATCGTTGGTCCAAAAACGCACGAACTTCACGATGGTAATGCGGAGGCACACCATCGTGCTGGAACTACATACTGTCGAGCTCATCCCTATCGAGACCTTGAAGCAGTTGGGGTAGTTCTTCTTGTAGAAAGTTCAGGTAACTATGGCCATTTAGTGGTTCATTAAAAAAGTGGGGTCCAATAATTCGATTATGATGAATACCACACCAAACATTTAATGACCAGTGGTTTTGATGTTGCACCTCTCTAATCCAAAATGGGTTTTCTGTGGCATAATAATGCATGTTGCGTCTATTTACGGCACCGTTACTTCTAAAAGTAGCTTCATCACTAAACATTACCTTGCATAATAAATTTGGATTTAATTGAATCTCCGCATTTATTGTAAGACAAAAGTTTACACGACTTTCAAAATCCTGTCCATGCAATTCTTGGTGTAATTCCATGTGATATGGATGATACCTATATTTCTTGGTAGTACGATTAGCGGTGGATTGTGATGTTTCACATAATGCTGCTAACTGACGGCTACCAATATAAGGATTTTCCTGAACATTTAACAATACTTGTAGTTCTTTTTCTTCATTAGTTACTGGTTTGTTGACCACTTTACGTTTTGGATAATCAACATACCAGAAGAATCAAATCTTTGCATTAAGTTTTGAAAAGTATGGGCATTAGGCTGGCGTCGATCAGGATACTTCATTTTTTTTGAGCCTCTCCCATTGTATAAATCATATCTATTAACTCATTCTTTGGAAAATTCATTTTACAATATAAGATGAATGCAAAAAAAATCAAACTACACTACATAAAACCCAAAAGAAGCGATTGCGGTTATAAATTTGACACACAGAAAAATGTTCTTTTACATTGTTTTTGCCATGGCTACTATGATAATGAAGACTATTTCTGTAAAAAAGTATGGAAAATAAGAAAAACTGAAATATCTCAAAAACTATTATAAATAGGTATAGGATATATTGAACAAAACTTTTAGGGTTTTTATTACTCTATTAAATAACATGAAAATATACAGGGTGTACCATTTAAAAAAAAAAGATATTTATTCATTTAAACTTGTTCAAATTTGAGCCGATGTGTTCAACACCCTGTAGCTTTTATTGCAAATATTAGGTAAAAATTATGTTAACTTGTCCTTGGTATTGCTAAATTCCAAATTTGAATATATTTGTCACAAAATTGAAAACGTTATTTAGGATTGAATTGATGCTTGAAAATGTGACTTTTTTTCTTTAAACTTAATTATCTCAGAAACTATAAAGTTTTGTTATAGTAAACCCTTAATAAAAAAGATTTAAAATTATAAGCTAAATCGAAAATACGATTCGTATATAGGGTGTTCTATTTAAAAAAATACAACTTTATGCTGTCCTAGTTTTTTGGCTCACCCTGTAGAATCCTAAATATTTTTAAAATCTGCGTAAAAATAAACTGTATCAAACAATAAATATAGTTTCTTTGTAAATTTCACCGAAAAGGCACAAACCTACTTCATCTAATCGTTGACTCACCCTGTACTTGTCTGCCGATGTAAGTAAGAACATTTTATGATACCTTTAATCGAAATACAAAATGGCAGACAAAAATAAATCAGGGAAAATATATGGTTTTTTGTCGACTTTTCGCAGCCACAATTTTCCCAACTTCCAATTTGTCTGCCAAACTCATAGACCTAATAAATTAGTATTATCATCAAGTAGCTACATCGGCAGACAAATTCTGATTGTGAAAACTAATTTTCTCATAATTTTATAAGGAAAAAAATATTTCGTTATGGGCAAACTGTCTGCCATTTTTTTATACACAATTTGTTCACATTGTTCATTGGCAGATGAAAATAAATTAGGATTATTTGGATTTTTTTTGTAAGATCACCCCTACGTTTCCACCCTTTCGACCAACATGTCCGCCGCTTTTTTTCGTGAATTCAATTTGGGTGACTACCCTTTCACTTCAATGGCAGACAATTTGAGATCAGGAAGAAACAATTTTTTTTGCAAATGAAAATTATCTTTCCTAATTTTCGAAGAGCCTACCATAATTGACACGTTGGACTCTTTTCACGAACTCACTTAGGTCTTTTAGCCCTCCAAAGGGCAAAAAAATAAAATGAGCCCATTTCACCTTAAGGACAACTGAGGGTCTAATTATAAAAAATTTTTACGTTTATAGATCTGGAAGGGAATTGTACGGAGGCGACTTTACTGGTTATGTGCAACGACATTAGATAGTATACGAGACAAGTACAGATTTTGTAAATCATTTCCTTACTCGTGAATGTCAGCTGCGGTTCCGTGGGTTTGTTGAGCAGCGACAGCCTCCCATTCACGTAGAAAAAAAAATTTAATAATTTCCTCCCAATTCAAAATTGGGGTATTTTTCGTGTTTTTTTATGTTTCCTCACTCCACACTAAAAAAATTTTGGGTTTATGCAAATTTTTACTACAAACATTTTGGTACCAAATTTGTTCGGTTACCAAAGAGCTGTGAGTGCATTTAAAAATTTTGGGGGTTCGCCGCACACTCTTGAGCGCAGATCTTTATAGTGTGCTTTTTTGCACAAAAGATGGCATTGTTATAAGACTTACTTAGACATACATCAAATACAAATTTTCATTGGAATTAACAAATAAACAGAGTTTCTGGGTTTTTATTACCGCAGGACCTTTATGGGTGTTATAAATAAAAAGGTTACTTAAAATAATTTCTGTCTCTCAAAAAATGAAATAAAAGAAATCATAAAAGCGTATATATAGTCGTATATCGCATCTAAATTTACGAGTATCTGAAAAGGCGCTAAAATTCATGCTGTGGTTATTTTATTAACACTTTATTACCTGCTCTCTTTACGTTGATCATATAGCCAGTTAATAAGGTACCAGGTAGGATTTTTTTCTTTAATTACTGTCCAAATGTCACTAAGAAAGGGCCAGCTCTTACTTTCTCGTACTCCTTTCTTTTCCCAATATTTCAACGGCTTCACAAAGTAAAATGCAGTTATTATTACCAAAACAAGTGAAAACACAATCCAGATCATGTTTTATGTGCTCTAAAAATACATGATACTTTTTACTAAAAATTATTTTTGATGAAACTTGTGTAGGACGATGGTACAAAAAGTTTCTGCCTTTCATAGAAATGGCGCTCGTGGAATCATTTTATAATTTTGTAAGGGAACATACATTTAGTATTTTAGTATTAGAGAGAGCTGTTCTGCAATTTTACAAAGTTTTCAAGTTTTACTGTTGTCCAAGTAAGGAAAAGACCGAAGGGCCAGCCGTGATAGAATATTTTTGTATAAAAGGTTTATTATGATTACGGAGCAGTTAGCACGCTACATTGAGAGAGTTTGTTCTTTCTTTCACAACTGTAAAAATGTGAGGTGCGAATTTTAAACGTGCTTGTACAAGCATTTAAAATACTGAATGTTTTGGACAATCAACATCTGCAGAAGAAGCAGTTTAATAAGCCCACAAAACTTTTATGAATGGCCACCGCAGGGGCGGATCCAGCCTCTCTCTTGGGGGCGGAGGGGGGCGGGCGGTGCTATCAGAAAAGTACAGTATGGCAAGCGAAAACAAGTCGTCGACGGGGGGGGGGGGGAGACACCAGCAACATTCTCATTTCTAGTGTAAAAGGCAGGGATGGGTCTATTTTTATGAGTTTGAAGCTCTTGAAGAGGGGGGGCAATCACAACAAAAAACAAGTTGCCGATAGGGAGAGGATGCGAACAACATGCATATTCCTAGTATACGAGGCAGAATCGGGTATATTTTTCTGAACTCAAAGCTCTTGAGAAGAGGAGGGGAAATCGCAAGCATACACATTTCTATATTCTATTCAAGAACTAGAGAGAGTAATAAAACTGTTATGAAATCTCCAACGTACCTGCTCCAGTGCCGCAGGTAACTGAGGACTGCCGCAAATCTAATTATATTTAATTATATTTAAGTATTTTAAGCTTTTATAAATATACTGCAACAATAAAACTTCTGATACTTCAATCTAATTTCTATCAGTGAGCAAAGTACACCTTACAGTGTGTCCTTAGTGATTTATCTTGTTTGTGCTTGTTTTTATATACTATTTGAGATTAGTGAGATACCCAAAAGATATGGCTTCCACATCTATATTTATTCCAAAATCGTTAAACCAGGGCATTTTTTCCTCAACGAAAAATTTATTATGATGAATGTTTATAATGCTTTAAGCTATCAATATCTAGATAATAATGTTAAAAGCTCTGTTTAGATGTGTTCCAACATGACAGGAGTTGGAAAATCTACTATGTACTGAATAGTGAAGGAGAAAAAAACGACTGGAATTGTTAATACTCCCAAGCCACATTCGATCACAGGCAGATGAAAAACCTCGTTGGAAGAAGAGATGAAAACTGCAATAAAAGGACAAAATTCTAGCTAAAATCAATGAAGACCGGGATTTACCTGAAATGAAAAGAACTGAGCTCTGGAAATTGCTCAGAGAACTTAATTTTTGCTGGAAAAAAACAGATAGGAAATCTGTTCTTATAGATCGTCCAGAAAATGTCCGTTGGAGAAGGAAATATCTCCCTCAAGTAAAAGGTAGAGTTGCACACAATTTACAAAATTGGTAATTTAACTGAACTTTTGAAAGATTTTTTTGAATAAAGTTATTACAGAAAATTGGGAAAAATCCATATAATAAAAGAATAAAAGAAAATGTGGAGACTTGATCTCATGATCGGTGAGATAGAGGAACCAATTATAATTAATCTGAGCGAAGATAGCTTCACTGACTTTGATTGCGAATTAGATACGTATTGTTTACCAGCGTAAACACAATTTATTATTTAAATTTTCTGTAACATATAAAAATTAATTACATTTGAATCCCTTTTTAGTGTTTAATGGTAATTCTACAGATGGTTTAAGAAATAAATAAACTGAAACGTCAAATGTCCTAAAAATGTTTTTAGTTAATAATAAAATGACCGATAGCCCCAAAAAAATTTTAATATTATATGGACGAATAAATTTTTTTTTATATATGTTTAACTTCTTGTATTTTGGACAATGTGTATTTTGTAAGTATTTAAATTAAAACTTAGAATTTTTTGAGAGAAAAAGGCTACGTTTTATTCTGAATGTGCCTAAAATGGTTTCTATGCCAAAATTGTGATATGTGTTAAATGTGTCAAAATTATCTATAGTTTCTAATGTATGTGAATTATTAGGAAATCATAGGAAATAAAATAATATTATAAAATCTTTTTATTTTCAGTTTAGGACAAGGATTAAAATCCTTTTTAACATTTCACACATCCAAATATCTATTGTTATCTAGCCCAAATAGTCCATTATTATAGACCGGTATTTCTGATTATAAAATTTCTAACCTATTCCTATGAAAAATATGTGTATCTAACAGATTTTTCTAAAGACACCGAACTAAAGGACACAGGTAGTTTGCGAAGAAAAAAAAGGGTAAAAAAATTATTTATTACTCACTCCAGTTCTTGAATAAACTATATTATAAGAGGCAAAATGGGGTCTATTTTCCTGAACTTAAAGCTCTTTGGGGGAGCGATCGCCCCAACCGCCCCCCCCCTTGGACCCGCGCCTGGGCCACCAACTAAAACTGATGAAGGTAGCACATTCAAAGAAATGATATAAGTCCCATCTCAGGCATGAAAATCTTGTGAGCAGGGTTTACTAACCTCATATTGAAATACTGTTTGCCTTTTTTCGAGTTTAACCTTCTTCTCTTCTTTCAGTGCATTTCCTTTCAATGGAGGTTATGGATAACTATGGTAAAGAGTGCCGATCTTCTGCTGTTTTTATCAATGTTGATGTATCCATTCCGGTCCACCGTCTCATATTTTTAGCCTGGATATTTGTAGTCTTCTAGCTCCTTCTGTTTTACCTTTCATGATCAGTGGTGGGAGCTTGCATCTTTCATTTCGCAAAATATGTTCCAAATAAAAGGTCTTTCTCTTTTTAATAATAGTGAGTAGTTCACGGTCTTTATTCATTCTTTTGATGGTTAGAGAGGTTCAGAAGATTTTTTGCATTCGAATTGTTCATTAGAAAGGACTGTTCTCATTTCCCGAACATTTTTGAGTGTATGATCTCAAGAAAAATTTTTAGTATGTGAAACATGAGGCTAACAAGTCTTTTTTGAATTTTTAGCTGTGGGTATAGATGCAAATATAAGGGGCTTTTGACAACACTCCACATAAGGCAGTCAAATGAGCACTCGACGACGGGGAAATGAACGGAACGACATTCAAATGGATAGCACGATTTTTCTCCACTAGAATAGCAGAGACAGAGATAGAACAGGACACTATCGCCCCTGAACCACCAGAGGATGCCCTTAGGGGGAAATAGCCTCTCCACTTATGTTAAGCTTAATTGTAGACAAGCTCCTCTGTGATCTGACTGACTTCGGCATATCTTGTCAGGGTTATGCCGATGACGTGGTCGTGATCGCAAGAGGCAAATTCGAGAATACCCTCTGTGACATAGTTCAAAGAGGGCTTAAATACATTAGAGAATGGTGCCAGATGATGGGACTAAACATCAACCCCACCAAAACCACCCTAGTAGCCTTTACAAGGAAAAGAAACCTCAGTCTGAAGACCATCAAACGGGATGGGAATGTTATTGAGTGGAAGTCAGAGGTCAAATATCTGGGACTGGCCTTAGATAACAAACTCCTCTGGAATATGCATGAAAAAGAAGTAATTAACAAGGCTACAAAAGCCTTGATGGTCTGTAGAAACTTTGCGGGAGAAAGGTGGGGTAAAAACCCAAAAATTCTGCAGTGGATGTACACTGTAATAGTGAGACCAATCATCACATGGGGAGCAGTGATCTGGTGCAAAAGAGCCAGTCTGGCTATCCTCTCGAAAGTTCAAAGACTGGCCTGTGCATGTATAACCGGGGCAATGAAAACCTGCCCAACGGCCGCCGTAAAAGTAATCTTAAACCTCACACCTCTACATATGTTTTTAGAGAAAATGGCGAAGAAGACGATTTATAGGATGATGAGAGATGAGGTCATAAAATGAAGGACCAATTTCTCATCCAGAAATCAACAAATCTGGGACATGCCCTAAGATGGAATGATAAAGAAATTTAACTTTGTGAAAAACTCAGCAAAAAGTTGAGTCGCAAGAGCCAATGGGACAGAAGCTCCATTGAAAAACTCAGCAAGAAATCCACTATATAGTATACAGATGGTTCCAAAACAACGGAAGGAACTGGAGTAGGGGTGTATGAACCCGACACCAGACACTATGAAAGCTTGGGTAAATTACCAAGTCAAGTAGAAATACATGCCATTAGGGTGTGTATTCAATTTAACAAGGAGAAAAACATCATAACGGATAGTCAAGCAGCCATCAGCGCGCTGAGTTCTCAAGTTATCAGTCCAAAATGGTCTAGGAATGTCTAGAGAATGATTTGAGTAAGAATAATAAAGTCACCCTCATGTGGGTACTGGGACATACCGGGATAGAGGGGAATAAAATAATAGATAAGCTCGTGAGGAAAGGAGCTGAGATACCTTTTCTGGGGCCAGAGCCTTTCTGTGGAATCAGTAGCAGCGTAATGCTGGAAGACTTAAAGATAGAAGAAAAAAGCAGAAGATGCAATTATTGGATCCAGCTGCAAGGATTGACACAAGCGAAGATACTTCTGAGGAATTACGACCATAAGAGATTCAAGAAATGACTAAGCTTGAGTAAAAACCAGCTCTGAGTTCTGACAGGGGTTCTGACGATGCATTGCCACCTGAAGGGACACCTCAAGAAACTCGGACTGGTAGAAAGAGAAGAGTGTAGATTCTGTAAGGAGGAGGACGATACATCTATTCATATATTTGCAGAGCGCAGCGATCTAGGAAACCCTTGGGAGCACACCAAATCAAAGAAGGGGAGCTACCCACCTTGAAGCTGTCGAACATCCTGAGATTCTGAGGGAAATAAGACTGGATGACCTGCTCTAGCTGATAAGGTAACCCATACGAATGGGCAGCAGTAGGGGGCACAATAGATCTACCAGATCGCAGTGTATAGACCCCCAAATCGACATACATACAAACATACATACATACAAAGGGGTAAATATTGATTGCAGCCATTCTGTAGGGATTTCCGTGGTTGTATATACATTGTTAAAAAGTGTGTTTAGAAAGTTTAAATTATTTTTATTTACGTTAGTAATTTCCGTACAGATCTTATTAAGACCAAGGGATTTATTTAATTTCATCAGCCTAAATGCACATTCCACGTGCAATTCAGTATTGCTGGTCTAGTCTCTGGCTACATCAGTTCTATCAGAATAATTGATTTATTCTTGCGTGTGATATCCTTAACTTTCCTGTGAATATTTCGCTCATCGTGATTTTTTGGCATCTTTTTTTATACTTCGACATGCTTCTATCATCCACTTTTCCTTTGCTTGTTTGATTTTGCGATGTATTTTTTCTCTCGTCCATCAGTTTTAAGATGTCATCTGCGATCCACTACGTCCTTCTCTATATCTGTGGTATATTCTCTGGTAGCTTACCTTAGGTTGTGATCATCTATTTTATTGTTTAGTATTTGAAAAGTTCCAACACACATATCTCCGCCCTTCAAAATTGTTACTTCTAATTTCCTTACTGCTGGCTTTTTGATCTTTTTCAGTCGCACTTACATTTTAGACAATAAAATATTGTGATCACTAGAAACATCCGACCTGGATACGTTGTTGCTATGTATCCCATTTCTTTAACTTTTGTTATTCAATATGTAATCTATTGGATTTCTCACTTAATTGTTTTCATTATCCTGAGATGAAGGCCAGATGTAAAGTCTTCTAGAGGATAACTAAGCCATGTACTCATGATTGCGAGATCCTCTTCCTGGTAGAACTGAATTAGCCTCATCTTTCATTCCGAATGATCAAACCAACAACATGGTCTACCCTCCGTTTACCAATCTTAGTATTAAAATCACCTATAACAATATTAACCCCTTTTATTTCTATCATCCATTACAAGTTAACCTAACAGGTTTTTAACGGCGGTTTATTGCTATGCAGTCCTAGACACCCCACTATACGTTCCAGCAACAATGAAAGCAGTGGATAGGCAAGACAGAAAGAACGACGAAAAAGGCAGAGAATGTCATACTGAATATTTTTTGGCTCTTTGGGAATGTTGTTGGTAGATTTTTAGACAAGGACGGACAAATTAACGCCAAATTTTAAGCTATTTCTCTGGACCAGCTAAAATAAAAATTAAGGAAAAAAATTGGAGGCTGACAAAATTCCGTTTTATCAGGGAAAAGCTTTCAGTCACAAGACCGTCATGGCAATGGCTAAAATTCATGAACTGAATTTTGAAGTTATGTCGCATGTACAGGGTGAGTCAACGATTGGATGAAGTAGGTTTGTGCCTTTTCGGTGAAATTAACAAAGAAACTATATTTATTGTTTGATACAGTTTATTTTTACGCAGATTTTAAAAATATTTAGGACTCTACAGGGTGAGCCAAAAAACGAGGACAGCATAAAGTTGTATTTTTTTAAATAGAACACTCTATATACGAATCGTATTTTCGATGTAGCTTATAATTTTAAATCTTTTTTATTAAGGGTTTACTATAACAAAACTTTATAGTTTCTGAGATAATTAAGTTTAAAGAAAAAAAGTCACATTTTCAAGCATCAATTCAATCCTAAATAACGTTTTCAATTTTGTGACGAATATATTCAAATTTGGAATTTAGCAAGGCCAAGGACCAGTTAACATAATTTTTACCTAATATTTGCAATAAAAGCTACAGGGTGTTGAACACATCGGCTCAAATTTAAACAAGTTTAAATGAATAAATATCTTTTTTTTTTAAATGGTACACCTTGTATATTTTCATGTTATTTAATAGAGTAATAAAAACCCTAAAAGTTTTGTTCAATATATCCTATACCTATTTATAATAGTTTTTGAGATATTTCAGTTTTTCTTATTTTCCATACTTTTTTACAGAAATAGTCTTCATTATCATAGTAGCCATGGCAAAAACAATGTAAAAGAACATTTTTCTGTGTCAAATTTATAACCGCAATCGCTTCTTTTGGTTTTTATGTAGTGGTTCATTAAAAAAGTGGGGTCCAATAATTCGATTATGATGAATACCACACCAAACATTTAATGACCAGTGGTTTTGATGTTGCACCTCTCTAATCCAAAATGGGTTTTCTGTGGCATAATAATGCATGTCGCGTCTATTTACGGCACCGTTACTTCTAAAAGTAGCTTCATCACTAAACATTACCATGCATAATAAATTTGGATTTAATTGAATCTCCGCATTTATTGTACGACAAAAGTTTACACGACTTTCAAACTCCTGTCCATGCAATTCTTGGTGTAATTCCATGTGATATGGATGATACCTATATTTCTTGGTAGTACGATTAGCGGTGGATTGAGATGTTTCACATAATGCTGCTAACTGACGGCTACCAATATAAGAATTTTCCTGAACATTTAACAATACTTGTAGTTCTTTTTCTTCATTAGTTACTGGTTTGTTGACCACTTCACGTTTTGGATAATCAACAGTACCAGAAGAATCAAATCTTTGCATTAAGTTTTGAAAAGTATGGGTATTAGGCTGGTGTCGATCAAGATACTTCATTTAGTAAATTCTTTGAGCAAGAAGGCAATTTTTTTGAGCCTCACCTATTGTATAAATCATATCTATTAACTCATTCTTTGGAAAATTCATTTTACAATATAAGATGAATGCAAAAAAAAACCAAACTACACTACATAAAAACCAAAAGAAGCGATTGCGGTTATAAATTTGACACACAGAAAAATGTTCTTTTACATTGTTTTTGCCATGGCTACTATGATAATGAAGACTATTTCTGTAAAAAAGTATGGAAAATAAGAAAAACTGAAATATCTCAAAAACTATTATAAATAGGTATAGGATAAATTGATCAAAACTTTTAGGGTTTTTATTACTCTATTAAATAATATGAAAATATACAGGGTGTACCATTTAAAAAAAAAGATATTTATTCATTTAAACTTGTTCAAATTTGAGCCGATGTGTTCAACACCCTGTAGCTTTTATTGTAAATATTAGGTAAAAATTATGTTAACTTGTCCTTGGCCTTGCTAAATTCCAAATTTGAATATATTTGTCACAAAATTGAAAACGCTATTTAGAATTGAATTGATGCTTGAAAATGTGACTTTTTTTCTTTAAACTTAATTACTATAAAGTTTTGTTATAGTAAACCCTTAATAAAAAAGATTTAAAATTATAAGCTAAATCGAAAATACGATTCGTATATAGGGTGTTCTATTAAAAAAAATACAACTTTATGCTGTCCTAGTTTTTTGGCTCACCCTGTAGAGTCCTAAATATTTTTAAAATCTGCGTAAAAATAAACTGTATCAAACAATAAATATAGTTTCTTTGTTAATTTCACCGAAAAGGCACAAACCTACTTCATCCAATCGTTGACTCACCCTGTACATTATTTATCTGACTCGGCCCCTTCGGATTTAACGTTTTCCCTAACATAAAAGTGCTGAAAAAAGTATGGATCCGAGCTCGAAGTAATCGTAGCGACAAACATTTAAAGATTTAGATGAAAGTGCTAACAAAGAATGGAGAAAAATGCTCTGGCGTCCCAAGTGTAAATTTTTAGAAGGAGATTATATAGAGAAATAAAGTTTAGATCATAATTCTTGAATTTTCTTTATAAGGCCTGAAACTTTGCATTCCATCGTCATATTAAAAAAATTGTTCAGCTTCAATCCAGCAATCTATCATTAAAAGTAAATTCACAAGACTATCCTTATTTCGTGACAATTTTTCCTGCAAAAAACTGAAAAAATGTAGCACCAAATAAAATCGGTCAAGTGCGAGTGTACCTTGCACATAAGGAGTTCTGTACCACTCAATATTTTTTCTTTTAGTGAGAAAAAATAGTTAAACTTTTAATATCAGTTTTAATTACCCAAGAACTATTTTTAATAATAAATATGTAATGTAAAATGTTCAACCTGCCATATTGGATTCATCATATTGAATTTCAAAAAAATAATTTTAACCTCTTAATCTAATTTAAATCTATACCCACAAAAACTGTTGTGGAGTCCCTGTAAACTGGCATGTGACATATCTCGATTTGACCCCCTTTTTTGCAGCGATATATACAACATAAAGTTAGAAATTTTGAAACACTTAATTCGCTACACATGAATATTAATAACCCGCGACAAGTCGAAAAATGTTTAGAAGTAAAAAGTAACTAAGTAATCAGTGGAGCAAATGAAAGATTTCCAAACTATATTAGTAGCTTTGGCCAGAAAAAAATCTTTCCGACTGATTTTTCACAGTTGCCACTAATACTATTCCTCGAACCGGTCCTGTCTACTAGCAGTAGTTGCTTACAGAAAGCTTTGCGATTAAGGCGATAAATATGAGCGTTTTATAGTGCAGCGGGGATTTATTCAAAACAATAAAGGAGCCAAGGAAAAGAATCACTCTACATAAAACTATGTAGTAATATACAAACTCTTTGCAAAACAAAAACATAACCTTCTCAAATATCTATACGACGATAAGGCACGCCCAATATTAAAATTGTATGTAGAATCAGAAAATCTCTTAATATCTAAAAAGATGCAGTATAAATTAAAAAATATATCTATACTTACCATTAAAACAAATAAAAACATAAATATTTCATAAACTTAATAAAAAAAACCGCATTATAAAGATCTTTATATATTGATTTAAAAAATGTGTAGATATCTACCTATCTTGCTCTAATACTCATTAGTAAATCCACCAGCATATTCTCCTTGTTTATTAGAAAGAGACGGCTTATACTACCAATAAAATTATTATTTCACCGTCCAGGTTGGTACTTCCATTTTTCTTTGATATACTATAAATTTTGAATCGTAACAAAAAACATATATATATATATATATATATATATATATATATATATATATATATATATATATATATGTAACGAACTTTGTAGCGTTTTATATTTTATAGTATTAGTTTGTGTTCGTAGTTCGTAGGGTTTTAAGTATATTTTCTACGAGTCTATGAAAGAAGGTCTGGAACTTTTTAGAGAATTCTATTTCCTTATTTTTAACATGGAACGCCTATGATAGAAGGTCTAGAAATCGCCGAATTATTCCTTTTTTTATTTTTATTACCCCATGTAGTATGGAAATCCTTCTTGAGATTTAGGGAATCTTCGGGTATCGACCAAAAGGGTATATAAAGGGTCCAGATCAACTTTCGTGGTCAGTATAGTTTGAGAGCTCCTCGACGCAACTTGAAATTGTTTGACAAATGTCAAAAGTAAGGTTGACAATAAAAATTTTTTGAAATAATAAGTGTGTTCAATAATACAGTGTGTGTTCAAAGATCGGCCGTCCGGAACAAACTGGTGTCAGAAGTGGGATCAAATTCAGGAGAGGTTAGTTCAGGTTAGAAAAAGTTAATTGAAATTTTATGCCAGTATAAACTAGAAGACAGAAAACAAAAATAGAAGAACAACTTCAAGCTAGTTTAAATCAGATGTTGATGATGATACAGGATATGAAGAAAAGCCAAGAAGGTGTGAGGAAAAATTTAGACGATATGAAAACAAGTCAAGAAGATATGCAGAAAAGCCAAGAAGGTATGACGAAAAATCTAGACGATATGAAACAAGAATTAAAGACGAGCCAAGATAACATGAAACAAGAATTAAAGACAAGCCAAGATGATATGAAACAAAAATTGATGACACTGAAAACATGCCAGGAAAACATGAACCAAGAACTGAGAGAGGACATTAAGAAAAATCAAGAGAGCATAAAACAAGAACTAAAAACAAGCCTAGAGGACATGCGACAGGAACTTAAAACAACTCAAGAAGGTATGAAACAAGAAATGAAAGAAGACATGATGCGCATAGAACAAGAAATGCAACAGAAAATTAGCAAAATTAGAGAAGACGTATATTGCGAAGTACAACATGAGGCGGCGGGAATCCAGAAACAGATGCAACAGTTACATTTGCAAATAGAGAAGGTAACCAGTACAGGCATAATAAAGGTAGGTGGTGTTCCTGCTTACCTATGTTCGTCAATTCGAGGACGCCGCTACCAGCAATAATTGGAGTTCACCTGAGAAGGAACGTGCTCTTGTTCTAGCACTACTAGGCGAAGCTAAGGAGGTGCTACGTAACATTTCTGGAGAAAAACAGGCTGACTATGAGTTTATTTTACTTTTTTGGACATGCGCTATGGGGAAGCCCACCTCCAAAAAGTTTATAAGGCCCAACTCCAGGGAAGAAGATAAAAATACAACAAAAGTCTTCAAGAATATGAGGCGGATATAATGAGGTTAATAAATTTGACCTACCCAACATACCCAGAAGAAATAAAGCAATTGTTATCAGTGAATAGTTTTATTGAAGGTTTACGCGACTCAGAAACAAGCGAAACTCTAAGGATGGCCAGATTGAAACAAATTTCCGAGGCTCTTGCTATGCCCTCCAGTTTGAGATAGTCAAACAGACATCAAGGAACCAAGAACGAATCATAAGAAGAGTCAATGTTTTCCGGGAAGATCGGCCGTCCGGAACAATATATATATTGATATATATATATATATATATATATATATATATATATATATATATATATATATATATATATATATATATATAGGGGCGGATCCAGCCTCTCTTTTTTGGGGGGGCGGTGATATCAGAAAAGTACAATATGGCAAGCGAAAGCAAATTGTCGACGGGGGGGGGGGGAGACACCAGCAACATTCCCATTTCTAGTGTAAAAGGCAGGTTAGGGTCTATTTTTCTAAATTTAAAGCTCTTGGAGAGGGGGTGGGGCGATCACAAGAAGAAACGAGTTGCCGACGGGGGGGGGGGGAGAATGCGAAAAGCATACACATTCCTAGTATAAGAGGCAGAATCGGGTCTATTTTCCTGAACTCAAAGTTCTTGGGGGGGGGGGGGTATCGCAAGAAAAACAAGTTGCCAACGGGATGGGAGTGCTAGCAGCATACACATTCCTAATATCAAAAGCAGAATAGGTTCTATTTTCCTGAACTCAAAGCTGTTGGGAAGGAGAGGGGCGATTGCAAGCAATCACATTCCTATACTATATTTAAGAACTAGAGAGAGTAAAAAAATTGTTACTGAAACCTCCAACGTACCTGCTCTAGTGCCGCAGGTAACTGAGGACTGCCGTAAATCTAATTATATTTAAATATTATAAGCTTTTATAAATTTACTGCAACAATAAAATTTTTGATAGTTCAACTTAATTTGTGTCACTGAGCAAAGTACACCTTACAGTTTGTCATTAGTGATTTATCTTGTTTGTGCTTGTTTTTATATATTATTTGAGATTAGTGAGATACCCAAAAGATATGGCTTCCACATCTATATTTATTAGAAAATCGTTAAACCAGGGCATTTTTTCCTCAACGAAAAACTTATTACCATGAATGTTTATGATGCCTTAAGATATCAATATCTAGATAATAATGTTTAAAGCTCTGTTGAGATGTGTTCCAATATGACAGGAGTTGGAAAATCTAATATGTTCCGAATACTAAAGGAGAAAAAAAGCCACATTCGATCACAGGCAGACAAAAGACTTTGTTGGAAGAAGAAATGTAAACTGCAATAAAAGGAGTTGTACATACATTTTATTATGAGAAGCAGATCTCAACCATTGACAAAATTCTAACTAAAATCAATGAAGATCGGATTTACCTGAAATTAAAAGAACTGAGCTCTGGAAATTGCTCAGAGAACTTAATTTTTGCTGAGAAAAACCAGATAGGAAATCTGTTCATATAGATCGTCCAGAAAATGTCCGTTGGAGAAGGAAATATCTCTCTCAAGTAAAAGGTAGAGTTGCTAAAAATAACACAACTTACAATAGTAATAATTTAACTGAACTTTTGAAAGACTTTTTTGAATAGTTCTTGTTGAAAATTGGAAAAAATGTGTTGCTAGAAATAACACAACTTACAAAATTGGTTTTTCAACTGAACTTTTGAAAGATTTTTTGAATAAAGTTGATGCAGAATAAAAGAAAATGTGGAAACTCGATCTCATGATTGGTGAGATAGAGAAACCAATTATAATTAATTTGAGGAAAGATGGCTTCACCGACTTTGATTTCGAATTAGATACGTAGGTTTACCAGTGTAAACACAATTTATTACTTAAATTTTTTGTAACATATAAAAATTAATTACATTTCAATCCCTTTTTAGTATTTAATTGTAATTCTGCGGATGATTTAAGAAATAAATAAACTGAAACGTCAAATGTCCTAAAAATGTTTTTAATTAATAATAAAATGACCGATAGCTCCAAAAAAATTTTAATATTATATGGACGACTTCATTATTTTGTATATGTTTAATTTCTTGTATGGATATTTTGTAAATATTTAAATTATAACTTAGAATTTTTTGAGAGAAAAAGGCTACGTTTTAGTCTGAATGTACCTAAAACGATTTCTATGCCAAAATTAAAAATAATAAAAATACAGTTGTGATTTGTGTTAAATATGTCAAAATTATCTATATTTTCTAATGTATGTGAATTATTAAGAAATCATAAGAAATAAAATAATATTATAAAAGCTTTTTATTTTGAGTTTATTACCGAAATAATATTCTATGCCATAAATACTTAGTGATAAAATAAACCTCCTTCCGACGGTTTGACAAGGATTAAAATTCATTTTAACACTTCACACTTCCAAATATCTATTGTTATCCAATCCAAATACTCCATCATTATAGACCGGTATTTTTGATTATAAAATTTCTAACCCATTCCTATGAAAAATATATGTGTCTAACAGATTTTGCCAAAGACACCGGGCTAAAGAACACAGGTAGTTTGCGAAGAAAAAAAAGGGTAAAAAATGATTTATTACTCTCTCTAGTTCTTGAATATACTGTAGTATAAGAGGCAAAATCGAGTCTATTTTTCTGAACTCAAGACTCTTGGGGGGTCAAGGAGGATAATTCTATCCGGTGCCGGTATTAGGATGCTTTTCTAAAGGCTGTTTGTTAAGTGTACATAATGAGTTTGCAACAATTATTAGCGATGAATTGATATATATCCGACTCGCCGTTGATAGGTCACTTTACACGGTACAATGAAAATGCTAAATTGCAAAACAATTCTGGCTGGTTGAATATGACATCAACTAGGGGTGCAAAAAATTCTTACTCACAAAAGTTTCACCAAAAACCCAACTTTCTACATGAAACTTTTCTCCAAAAATGTATATGATGTAAAACAGATCAAAAAATTATCAGGAACGTTTGAAATTAGCTTTTTTGGAAAATAATTATATACTTACCCCTTATTTCGAGGTAGTAGAACATGTTTCTGCCTTTGATTTTTCACTATTTTTTTTTAAGTTTCCCGGAAATACCAAAAAACACCAAACGCCACTCCACCAAGCACTTTTAATTCTGAAGAAAACAGCGAACTTGCATATTTATTTTCAATGGTACTAGTTAAAATATCATGTATGTAATAAATTTTAACTATTTTTGCACAAATTTTAGTAAATAAGTTTAGGAAAACTTGTATTTTCAACAAAAAACCAAAAATACATTCCGGAAAGGCCATCGACCATCAGACTCGCGAAAACAACTAATATTCGTTTGACACGTTGCCAAATGTAAAATACTTTCTTGGTATAAACTATAAAGTTTGTCCATTTCAGTCAACAAAATAGTTTAATTTTTGTAATGTTTTATACAGTCTCAGGGAAAAATTAATTTTAACCACCAAAAATTTTTGTTTAGGTCAGGTTTAGCTTCATTTTGTTTAAACTGTAAAACTGAAACTAATCTGAACTAACCCAAATTGACCTAGACTTCTACTTTCGTGATATATACTATAAAATTTATCTGTTATAGTTAACAACATAGTTTAATTTTGATATTTTGATTTGCATAAAAAAGGATAAAATTAATCTTAACCACCCAAAATTTTTAGCTAGTTTTGGTTAGTTCAGGTTTAGCTTAGTTTTGGTTAGTTTGAGAAACTAAAACTAACCTAAATTTCACAGAAATCGTATTATCTAGCAACAGTGCCAATTTTTCGAGTTTTCGGAACGAGTAACACCACTATTTAATAGCGGAAGCCATTTTGTTTTGATTTTTTTTGATAATTCTCTTTGTTAATTTTTGCGATAAAAATGTGCAAATTTATGAATTTTTATATAATACAGAGGCTTCTATCAATGTGAAATGTGTAGTTGTAACAAAGTTTTAACGATTTAGTAGTTAGTAGTTTAAAAAATTATGGAAAACAGAGGTTAGAATTGTGTTCTACTACCTCGAAATAGGGGGAAGTACCGAAATTTTTACGAAAAAACGTCGTTTCCCTGGATTTCCCAAAATGCAAATTTTTACTCAGAGAATTATGTTTAAATCTATTTTATGTCAGTATTTATTTTATTAATCATAAATTCTAAATTGTAATTTTCCAATATAATAACGTTATAAAAGTCAAGTCCTGTTCCCTGACCTACTGCGCAACTATAGTATAGCACCTTTAAGGGGAGTACAACTTTACATGCCCGGACGAAAATGTATTTTAGGGTATTCCCCTTACTTTTACCCCCTCCAACTTCTTTGGTTCTGGATAATAATTATAATCCCTGTTAGAATGTTGCAGAATGAATAAAATACAATATCATACTGTAGTAAGTATAATATACACATTTTATTAATTGCACATCAGGTATACATATACAGTATTTTTAAGCTAAGATTTAGTGAATAAAACAATTATGAACGCGAGGTAATAAAACTAATCAGGTTGCAACTTGTTAATGACACTACTGCTTGCACTTTCGTTCACGTGCCATATTGAGGTTTATATACGAAATAGACAAGCTGCTGAGAGTATCTATATTAGTAAATCTGAAAAAGATTTTTTTAATATTGTTTTGTGCATTATTTGTCAAGAAAATAATAAAGGCATACATTTAACGAGTACTGGACCAAGGTAGATGTTGAATACGCGACGCTGCCAACTTGTATCAGGACATTGTGTTTTGTCGCTTGGATCTAACAGCCAAAGATGGTAAAATTACTTTATAACAAATTTTATGCATATAACTCTAAACCTTTAAACATTTTAATTAGTTTCAATATTAATTCAATGTAAAATATAATTATTGAATGTGATTGATGAAATTTTTAAATTTGTTCAAGTACCGCATGACCAAGTGCTATAAAAAATATACACACAGAAAAAAGGGAGTACTTTTTTTTCGTAACAAATAGAGCTGGAGCGGCCCCCTTATGTCGCAACAGACACAAGGATAAGAAAATTAACATATCTCAGCAACAAATAAACCCATGAACTTTTTCAAAAGTTCATTCGATTCAGAATTAAGAAAACCTCAATTTAAAGCAACAATAATATTAAAAAAGTTATTTTTGTAATAATTATTAACACTGCAAAAAAAACATCCATTTTTACCGTTGAATATTGTAACTTTCAGAAACGAAAAACAGGTTTTCCCCACCCCTTGGATCCGCGCCTGTATATATATATATATATATATATATATATATATATATATATATATATATATATATATATATATATATATATATATACATATATATTTATGTAATTATTTAGATTAACGAAAATCTAGGGAACCGATGTTTTCTTTGAAAAAATTTCGAGGTCGTAGAAAGCGATTTTGATCTCGGTTTTCTATAATTTTTCTTCAATTTTTCCGATTACAAGGAAAACAATTTTTCACTTTGGGTTCAATTTTTTGCAACTAAATCATTAAAATTTTATTACAACCACAGATTCCATATTATAGATGCTTCTGTATTATATAAAAATCCATAAATTTGCACTTTTATATCGGATAAATCAAGAAAGTTATCAAAAAACAAATAAAAATAAAATGGCCCCCGCCGTTAAATAGTAGTTACGTGACTCGCTCCCAAAAGCCGAATAATTTGCGGTCTTGCTAGATTGCAAATATGATTTCTTTAAACTTTTATTATATTCTTTTCTTTATATTAAAACTGGAAAGAAAAGGACCAGAAAAACATTTTTCCCTTCTCTTTATTGTCCCTCCTCCTTGTAGTCTCTTCCTGACTATACCATTTTTTAATTAATAAATCTAGGTCAGTTTAGGTTAGTTCTGCTTAGTTTTGAGTGATTTAACCCTTTATATGTGTTCAATATGGCGGATCTAATACGGTGGACAAAAAAATAAATTTTGCCCCATTTTCTCCAAAATTGGTACTGGGCTGTTTTCGGGGTCGCATGTAAAGAATCTGAATTTTTTTTTTGAAACATCACTTTTTCCAAAATTGATATGTTCTTGGGATAGCACACTACGAATCTGAGCTTATTTAGAATAAATTCAATATGGCCGATCCAAGATGGCGGATTAAAAATTTTCTATCTCTGAATTTCGTCCAAAATTAGTTTTGAGAGATTTTTGTTAGTGTTAATTACGAATTTGAAATTATTTTTGAAAAACTGAATTTGACGGATATGGCATCCTAAAAAAAAATTTTTTACATCTTTCAATTTCCCCCAAAACTGATTTTGAGGGAGTAAATTATGAATTAAATTTATTTTTCAAGATTCAATATGGCGAATCCATTATAGCGGACTAAAAATGTTACATTTTTCTATTTTGTTCAAAGGTGGAAGTGGATCGTTTTTGGGGATGCAAATAGCGAATTCTGAATGACTCACCAAGTCTACTTTCTAATGAATCGCCTCGACATATTCGGTTATGCAATTCTTTTCTGATTCCACTACCTCCTACCTTGCACGACATTTACTTCCCGGGTAGGAAATCGGGTTTGAAGCAAGGATCTCAGAGCATGCCTTCACTTTATCTACAATGCCTTCATTCATTCATCTCTTAGTCTTTAAAGTTTTTTTAAAATGGAAAAAAGACGTATCTATCCACATTCTGACAGTGACGATATGGTAAAATCTATGTATCAAGATGAAGTAATTCATTTTAATTCATCAAGAGGGGATACATACAAGTCCAGACAGGATACTTTGATAGATGCCGACAAAAATATCTTTGAAGATGATGAGGAAGAAAACTACGAAGGAATTTTAGATGAAGGGGTGTCAAGTGGATGTGATGAAGAAGGTTTAGTGAAAATTGCAAAAATAAATGCAAGTGACATAGTAACTCCAAATTATCTTTCGCGAGAAGTATGCGTGTATCAGTCGTACGTTATAATTTTATCAGCTTATGGTGGCGCATACAATTTATGTTGTGAGTGTATGCTTTAGAATGTCCTAACGGGAGACATAGTTTCGTTACTACCCATTATAAACGTTCATTTATTTGTTGTTAAAAAGATTTACAAGGTACCAATTGCGAGTCAGATTTATTTCTTGTTACTCCTTCCCAGGCATGTATAATATGTAACAAACCGGATATAAAAGAAATGCAAAGCCACCTTGGTGATATATCCATTTTAAATAATTTTTTCATATGCATTTAGTGATGCAGCTTTCACTAGAACCTTTAAAAGAAGAACCATTGAAGAGAGACAGAGTGAACATTTATTTTAGTTTTAAAATATATTTTGTAGAACTCTCTATTGCCTAAATGTATAGTATAATGACATACGTAAAATTATTACTCTATATTATAAGTAGTATAGGGTTTGTTACTATTAATTATAAGCATTTATAATGTACTTGCATCTAATAAGTTCCTAATTATTTATAACTAGCTTTTACCGGCTACTTTATCCACATAAAATTTGGAAAATTAATACAATTGTTATATGTAAAAGCAGCCATTATGATTCCTGACAATCTCCTCTATATATATATATGTAAATTTTTTTCGAAGTTTAGCTCATGCAGGCAGACATAGAGACACATAGACAAAGAAAAAAAACAAGCTTTTATTACTCCCGGTAATCTCCTCTTCATGCGTGTAAAGTTTCATCAAAATCGGTTCAACCGTTTCGAAGTTTAGCCCGTGCAAACAGAGAGACAAACATTTCAATTTTATATGTATAGATTCAGCAGCACATTTTAAAAATCTTTACGTACATTTTTCTATGCCTTCAGAAACGAAACTGACACTCTAAAGTTTTAAATGTCTTGTTAGTAGTCACACCTAGCGATTATCTACTCTAGCATCTTAACAACGTTTTTAAATAATTACACGAAGATCGAACTCACTTAAGACATAGTTGTCCCATTACCATGCTATGAAAAAGTTGTATTCACTACTCTTTAATTATTTATAATTCAGCAGTATATTTGTAAAAATTTTAAATTATGATTTTATATATCCCACCAAAAATGAAACAGGCAGTAAAATTTTTTGTTTTAAAAGTCTTTACACAAAATCGAGCTAATTTTTAAAATATTAAGCTATTAAAAAGTTTTAGAGGAATAAGCAAAAACAGAATACTACTCTTAAGTAATGTGAATAAAGGTAAATAGTCATAGTAAGTCATTGCTTTTAAAAATAGTTTAACAAACATTTTAAAGTCATAAATTATTTTGAAATAAATACTTAATAGGAAGGAGTGATTTAAAATTGAGCCATTTTTATATAAAAATGATTTTATTATGAATCCTTAACTTTATAAATTTTACATTTTCTGTACGGGTGTACCCTGATTTTTTTTTTGTTGTAGTGTTGTAGTGGGGGCTGTGAAGGTGGTGGCGAAGATGGTGGCGAAGATGGAGGCGATGATGGAGCTTGTAGTTTCTCTTCTCTGTTTTCTATTTCTAGGTCCATGAATAACGTCTCGTCAAACTCCTCCAATTGGCGATCCGTCCAGGTTATAATGTTGTTGTTTACAACCTCGTCTTCAGAAAACCACGTTATGCTCTCTGGAGGCTAGGGACATTCGTACAATCTAAAGAGTCTATCGAAAAGTTCCATAATCGCCTCTCAATTAAAAAAAAAATAATTCACTATCACTCATTTTTAAATTTTAAATAACTTGCAAAGTATTATAGCAATGAGTAAGTATTATAAATAATTTCGAAAGAGTCTGTATATTACTTATGAATATCATCTTTCTGTACCACCACTGGTGATGTAACCAGTCGACGCAAAAGCAAAGAGGATACCTTTATCCGGATAATTAATGCGAAGACGATGAAAAAAGAAAAAAACCATATAGCCATCAGAGTACTGAAAACCTAAGCGAAGCGAAGGAGAAAAAGAAAAAGAACAAAACCCATATACATACCCATCCAGCTTTTTTACCGGGTTCACGTTCTCACCGGTTAACTTTCGAGTACCTGTGCCAAATTAAGCTGGTTTTCTCTGCTGGTAGTGGTAGTGTCGATTCACTAGTACTAAATATAAATTAACCCGTTACTTTAGTTGTATTCTGCTTTTGCACGTGTTTGTAGTATTCCGATGACATGGTTCCCTCCCCTTTTTTTTATCCTGTGATACAGTGATCTAGTGTAGAACTTTTGGGTTTGTACTTTTTAATTTACTGTTTTTAATATTAACGTTTTGTTTAATAAATTTTATTTGAATAAAATGTCTAACTGTTCATAAAGTGATCAAATTGACTTGACTGTATTGGATTTAAATGAGACTTGTCTTGTGCATGACCTAATGAACTGCTCTTTTTGTTAATTAAGTGGTGAAAAAATATTAACGGAATTAGAGATATGTAGTTTTGCGTATTTTGTAAAAAAAGTGGGCATTATTAGGGACGTTGTGAAAAGTTTAAGGGCCTTACGACATCAAAAAGATATGAAGCGGTTAAAAATAATAATATAACTCTTTATCTCCCAAGTATGGGGTGCGGTCATGCCCAACGGGTAGAACATGTTTAGAATGTTCTAAAGAAACACCTCATTTTACTTCATATGGGAAAACCGGATAAAGAGAAAATATGTGAAGATAGGGGAAGTGGTATCCTTAGAATAGCCAACGGATGCTCAGCAGTCATTTTGCTCCACGGTTTCGAAAAATTGCAACTTATATTGTAGTAGTATGGTGTCATTATCCACAGTTGTGCGTTATGTTCCCAATTGTTCAGTTTTAAATGTAACAGTAAGGTTTATTTTACACATCGATAGTCAAGTAAATCTATTAACAGTGAAATGTAGGAAATTAGAGCTAAATATTTCGAAAACTTATTCCTCTGTTCAAGGTCCGGGTGAAAATTCACAAAAGGGAAAGGTAAGACGAAGTTAGTGGTCGGCTCTCGGTATAAGAAGCAAAATAGGTATAATATCAATGTTTTCTTGGTGGAAAAGATAATAGATCAGTTGCCTAAAGTATCGGATGTTCAATATTCAGAACCATATATGGAAAATCTCGGATCACTGCTTTTCGTTACGTAATAATGGAGCAAGTGTCTAGCGTTGTTCCAACAGCGTAATCAGCTTTTTTAGCTCAACAAGGTGATTCATGTATTGAAGAGCTTTTGAATAAATTTTGGGAGCTGGAGCAGATTGCAAAACGATCGATAGTTAATCCGGATGGTGACAAGAAAGTTTAGTGTTGCGCTACCTTTTAAACATATTCTAAGGAATTTAGGAGATTCTAAAAGAATTGCTCAATTTCGACTGTTGTCATTGGGAAGACGGTTAGATAAGTTTCCTAATTTAAGATTAAGGTATAACAAGGTTATAGGCGAGTTTATTGATTAATGTCATATGCAAATTCGTAAGAATGATACTGTAAATGATTTAAGCTATTATATTCCGCATCTCGCAGTGGTTAATTAGGTAAGTTCTAGTACTCCCTTCCGAGTGGTGTTAGACGTAAGTGCACCCTCGGATTCGGACGTGTCATTGAAAGACATTTTGTATAATGGTCCTAATTTACAATATTTTTACACTTCTTGTGCATTTTACGTTATTTAAAATTGCAGTGACGGTAGATATTCGGTAAATGTATCGGCAAATAAATGTTTGAAAGGAACACTGGCCTTTTCAAGGATTATTGTGGCGTTTTGACCAAAAGGATAAACTTGAAACTTACGAACTTACGGTGGTTGCATTCAGTGTAAAATCATCTTCTTACTTGCCGTAGAAGAAATATCCCTTGGCAGCCAGTTTTATAAGCAGGGCTTTGTATATGGTTAACTTAGTGTCTAGTATGCCATCTGAAGGTCAAGTACATCAACTTTATCAGGAATCAGTCCAACTTTTCGCAGTGGAACCATTTGAGTTAACAAAATTCTCTACGAACTCTTGAAATTATTAAATTAGATCCCAGTTAATAAGCGACTTTCAAAAGATGTGATCTTTAAATCGGATACTAAAATTTTAGGCATGAGATGGAACCCAGAATTGGATATTCTAAGTTTTAAACTAGATGTTCCTAACGAGAAATATACAAAATTAACTTTTCTTTTAGGGGTCGCACGGTATTATGATCCTATTGAATTAATATTTCCTTTCATTTTCTTTTTGAAATTACTTTTAAAACAACTATGAAAATTGAAACTGGACTGGGATGCAAAAAAAATGTACGGCATATCTGGGGAAATATTCGGTTAGAGTGGAACGATTTATATAAATTAGAATTTCCACGTCATTAAGATGTTGCATAGAACACTCCAGTTAAAATTTAGGCTTTTGCTGATGTGAGTCAGGACAACTACGGAGCGGTAGTTTATTCAAATTCTTATATGAAGGAGGTGCAGCGGTAATTAGATTAGTTCGTGCAAAGTCCAAGATTTCTCCCTTTAGGTTGGTAACTATTCCACGGTTAGAATTGTGCAGCATTTCAACAGTGATGTAAGGTTGTTAAGGGAAAGTAAAAGGTGTGATGTTAAACTTTGTAAACTAGCACCCTTCTTACACAACGGACTGTTAAGAATAGGCGGTTGGCTCAGAAATTCTCTTTTTTTCATTCAAAAACAACCCATAATTTTGCCTATTAAAGACCCTCTAGTGGCAGTGCTAGTAGATTTTAATCATTCGATTAATTTGTATACTGGGCCCTATTTATTGGAAGTTATTCTACGGCAAAAGTATCCGAAGTAGAGTTCTTAAATGCAAGAGATGTTTTCGAATGAAACCTCTAAACTTGACTCTAGATGACAGACGTATCCACGTAGAGGGTACCCCAAAATAAGCCATGTTTACACACGGGAGTAGATTATTTTGGATGTATAGGCCTTACACTAGGTAAAAAGAGGAGATAACAAGTTTATAAGGTATACGGTTGTCTATTTGTTTGTATGAATGTTAAGGCTATTTATTTAGAATTAGTTAGTTCGTTTTCTACAGCACACTTCTGGCAAGCATTTTAAATGTTCTTATCTCGACGAGGTCCGTGTCAAGTGATGTATTCGGATCACGGTACTAATTTCATAGGTGCAAAAAAGTATTATGGGAAATCAATAACTTAGTGAATTCGATGAAATATAAAAATATTATTTTATCGGAACTGACGATAGATGGTACTGAACGGAGACTTATCTCCTTATGGGGGTTGTGGGAGAGTAATGTCAAGGTGGTAAAAAAATCATCTTCTTCGAGTCATCTGAGAATAATAATTAACTTATGAGGAAATGGCAACATTGTTCACGTAAATTGAAGCGTTACTAAATTCGCATCCACTCTATCGTTTATCTTCTGATGCTCTAGCTCCCGAGGCTTTAACGCCAGCTCATATTTTGACTCTTATGCTACTTAGAGAGCTACTAACTGAAGATTTGTCAAGTAGTCAGATTAACCGATTAGACAGATTCCAGTTAATCGACGGGATGGTTCAAGATTTCTGGAAACGTTGACTTTGGTAGCATTTGACAAGTTTGCAGATTAGAGAAAAGTGAATGGAAAAATCTCTATCGGTAAAAGTTGGAACAGTGGTGGTTCTTAAAAGTAATAATTCTCCACCACTCCATTGGCCGTTGTCTAGAATTATAAATGGTGGTGAAGATATGTCCTTTATCATCTAAATAGACTTGCGAATTCACGGTGGTGTTAACAGATTTTTTTTCCTTTGGATTTTTGGAATTGTATTAATAATTTTTTCGGTGAATGTATAGTATAATTTTTTATTTTTCGGTCTTAGCTGAAAAACAAGTTTTCAGGATGGGGGGCAAGTCTGATAGGAAAACAAATATGTAATTATTAGCAACTACGTCTTTTTAGGATTAGGAAAATAAAGTCGAAAATTAAGAGAGTCTCTGAAAACGGTCAGAACGGATAAGTCGCAGAACGGCATGCCAATTTGAAAGTTAAAATTTTCGGGCTTTTTCGTACGGGTTTATTGAAAAAGTCTGTATGGTGGGATTGAAGAAGAGAGGTATTCCCTATATTTTTTTTATCCTGTTTCATCAATTTATCTATATAATTTAAAATACCTGGTAGCATTGAAGAAAATTACACCAGCGAATGTCGAAGTCTTTCACACAGGATATTTTTTAATATTCTAGAAAATAAATTATCTACATATTAATGTATCGAAACCGTGGAGCAAAGTGACTGCTGACCATCCGTTGATGATTCTAAGGATACCACTTCCCCATCCTCACATAATTTCTCTTTATCCGGTTTTCCCATGTGGAGCAAAATGTAGTGTTTTTCTAGAACATTCCAAACTTGTTAGACATTACCGCACCCCATACTTGTGAGATAAACAATTATAACATTGTTTTTAATCGTTTCATATCTTTTTGGTGTCGTCGGTTCAGAACGTCCCTAATAATGCCAATTTTTTTTTAAAATACGCAAAGCTACATATCTCTCATTCCTTTAATGTTTTTTCAAATTCTTCATCACTTAATTAACAAAACGAGCGGTTCGTTAGGTCATGCACAAGGCAAGCCTCATTTAATTTTTTTTTAAGTTTAGAGGCCATTATGGAATTTTTCGATAGACTCTTTGGGTTATACCAATCGTCATTGCCTCCAGAGAGCATAACGTGGTTTTCTGAAGACGAGGTTGTAAGCAACAACATTATGACCTGGACGGATCGCCAATTGGAGGCGTTTGACATGACGTTATTCATGAACCTAGAAAAAGAAAACAAAGAAGAGGAACTACAAGCTCCATCATCGCCTCCATCTTTGCCACCATCTTCGCCACCACCTTCACAGACATTACCACAACAAAAAATCAGGGTATAATAAAAAAAAAAATTAGGATACAACCGTACCGAAAATGTAAAATTTATAAAGTTAAGGATTCGTAATAAAATCATTTTTATATAAACATAGTTCAATTTTAAATTACTCCTTCCTATTAGTTAAAGTATTTATTTCAAGATTGGTATTCTGTTCTTGCTCATTCCGCTAAAACTTTTTAATAGCATAATATTTTAAAAATTAGTTCGATTTTGTGTAGTAATTAAAAAAAAGTTGTCACACCGTTAGAGTAGATAATTGTTAGGTGTTACAAAGAGTAGACATTTAAAACTATTTAACACTTTTTATCATAATCTTATTTAGAAATAATTAAAATATTGACGAATAAAAGTCTGGTTAGTACAAATTTTTAATGGTATAGTATTGGGACGACTTTGCCTCAAATGAGCTGGATCTTGGTGAATTATCAGACCGTTAGTGTAGATAATCATAAGGAGTAAGTACATTAAAAATTCTCTTTCATTTTAGGAAAGATATAATAATTAAGGATTTCTAAAATTTATTTACAAATATTCTGCTGAATTATGAACAATTAAAAGACTAGTTAATACAACTTGCATGTTAATGGGACAACAATGACTTAAATGAGTTCGACCTTCCTGTAGTTAGTGTTTAGGATGCTAGAGTAGATAATCGCTGGGTGTGACTACTGACAAGATTTTTAAAATGTGCTGCTGAATCTAGACATATAAAATTGAAATGTTTTTCTCTCTGTTTGCACGGGCTAAACTTTGAAACGGTTGAACCGATTTTGATGAAACTTTACACGAATGAAGAGGAGGTTGCCGGAAGTAATAAAAACTTGTTATTTTTCTCTGTCTAAATGTCTGCCTGCAAGGGCTAAACTTCGAAAAAAATTACATATATATAGAGGAGATTGTCAGGAATAATAAATGCTGCTTTTGTGTATAACAATTGTATTTATTTCCCAAATTTTATGCGAATGAAGTAGCCGGTAAAAGCTAGTTATAAATAATTAGGAACTTATAAGATTTAAGTACATTATAAATGCTAATAATTAATAGTAATAAACCGCATATGCATTACTTATAATATAGAGTAATAGTTGTACGTATGTCATTATACTATGCATTTAGGCAGTAGAGAGATCTATAAAATATATTTTAAAACTAAAATAAATGTTCACTCTGTCTCTCTTCATTAGTTCTTCTTGTAAACGGTCTAGTAAAAACTGCATCACTAAATGCAAATGAAAAAATTATATAAAATTGGATTTATCAATAAGGTGGCTTTGCATTTCTTTTATTTCCGGTTTGTTACATATTATACATGTTTGGAAAGGAGTAACAAGAAATAAATCTGACTCGCAAATGGTACATTGTAAATCTTCTTGGCAACAAATAAATGAACGTTTATAATGGATACTAACGAAACTATGTTTCCCGTTAGGACATTCCAAACCATGTAAATAGTAACACACAAAATAAATTGTATGCGCCACAATAAGCTGATAAAATTACAACCTACGACATCTACCAAAGTATCCTGTCTGGACTTGTATGTATCCCCTCTTGATGAATTAAAATGAATTACTTCATCTTGGTACATAGATTCTACCATATTGCCACTGACATAATGCAGATAGATGTCTTTTAGCTATTTTAAACAAATTTTTAAGACTAAGAAATGAATAAATGAAGGCATGCTCAGAGATCCTTGATTAAATCCCGATTTCCTACCCAGGAAATAAATGTAGTGTAAGATAGGAGGTAGTGAAATCAGAAAAGGATTGCATAACCGAGTATGTCGAGGCGGTTCATTAGAAAGTAGGTTTGATGAGTCATTCAAAAAGTAGGCCATAGAGTAGGTCAATTAATAATAAGAAAATATTTGCGTAACAAAGTATATTGAGGCAGTTAAAGAGAACGTAAGCTTGTAAGTCTCGAATGTGCTATTATCTCCGTTATCTTGTAAAGCCAGTGTAAAGAGATCGTGTAGTCATTGAAACCATTTTTACAATTTTATACACTTTCCCCACAATCATTTCGGTAAATTTTTTCTCTCTAATATCTCGAAATCTTTGCTGAATATTTCATTAATTTCATCTAGAGTTTCTTTTGTAATATTCATTATTGAAAAAATGGTATAAAAATCCAAAAATTATCGTGAATACAAAAGCACTTTCAGAGCACGACACTAACAAAATATTTGATGTTTATGCCACTGATATCTGCACCACTTCTTTTCCCACTAACCTTTATAGCGAATTTTCAAGGTCAAGTTATAACAATGGTGGAGAGTGGCTTAACGGTAGAAACATCAGAAATAGTGGGAGGAGTCTTTAAGGTCGAATGACTTCACACGTTCAAAATGGTATAAGGGGAACTTTAAAGTCAAAATATAAGGAAATAAATAACTACATTTTATATACTTTATTGACTAACATTTTTCTGTCGTTCTCTTATACGTGTAATATAATCGCTTAAACTTAAATTTGTCAATTTGTTTAATAATATTTGTTCGTTTTATCTATTAAAAATTCCTTACGGACTATACTTGCTATAATACACAGTTCGACATGGTCCATATATGTTAAAAATATATTAAGATCCTGAGCCTCCAAATCTTGAATTTCATATGCGTAAAATTCCGAACAGCCTGCAGAAATTAAAAACTCTTCCTATATTTCTCCTAACTAAACTTTCCATATACTACTACGTTAAACTTAAGTCCTACACTCTAATTTCATTTAACACAACCGGATCTTCAATGAAACTAATCAGTTTTCCAAATTTTTTATTTTACAAAAAAACTATAGTAAATTTAATGTTTTGCTGCAATATTTATGACATACATTGGCAGCCTTTTCATATTCAAAAGCCCAATCACAATAGCGCAATGCTCATTCTGGTCGACTTTTCATTGCATCATTGAAGTAATTACATGTCACTTCAGTGAACTCATCGCTGAATTTTTTTATTGTCTTTCGCAAATCACTATTCATACACTTACGACACTTTTTTATTGCTGGCAGTGGCCCACCTATATAATGGCGATATATTTGTTCATAGTGAATGTAACAAGGTAAGTTCAACTATAGTTTCTTGTCACACCGATATGGCACTGGCAGGTTATCCCAAATTTGGTGTAAATTCAGTGAATCGACTTAAGTTTTTAAATACTCGAGAGGAAAAAATGCTAGATCCTTTTCTTTAAAATCACACAAACTTTTTAAATTACCTTGGTATAAACAAATTACTCTGCCGACTTGCTCTATAATTTTATCTTTAGATATTTCCGTATATGACATTTCATACTGAATGAATGTAAATAGCCTCACACCTCAGACCGGGGGGGGCAAAGGTCAAGGTCAATGAGTTGGGGGGATTGAGCACTCCGGATAATGACCACTACTGGCGTATTTTGCATAGATCATTAGACGTCGAATTGGATTTTTGCTACCACATTATTAAAGCGTGTTGCATATAAGAAATTTCTTTTCACAGCAAGAACTTGTGTCTATACAAATCTCGTAATAAAACTGTTTTTCTTAACACTATATAGTTATTATATGCCTCGGCCCATAGCCTGTTGGTTAAATTAAAGACAGAACACAGTTTTATTAATATTTTATTAATATATATATATATATATATATATATATATATATATATATATATATATATATATATATATATATATATATATGTTTAAAAACTAAAAACTAAGCAATAAGAAGTGAAAAATAAATAGAGATAATCGAGAATCCAGAACTGGTAGTTGATGTGAATGGGAAGTGTTGCAATCTAGGCATTGTAAACACAAAAATGTAATGCACTATAGCTATTTATTATAATTTAATAAAATACAATAAAATAGTATAAAATATATAAATGTTTATAAAAAATTATTATTTGTTACAATTGTTTATACAGTCTTTTCTTCACGAGTTCTTGAAAAGTGACAAAATCCTTACTAGAGTCCACATCCAAATGGTCTGATTTCTTTATCTTCATTTTCAAACAAAACAAAATAATGTTTTAAAATTAGTACTTTTATATAATGACTCAAAGAATAGGATTTTTAAAAGTGGTTAGTGCTGAGAGCGGAAAATCGTGTCTGCAGTCCTATCTTACCTATTTATTGCTTAATATTTTATTTCAATAATATTCTACTAAACAGAGTTATATACTTATATACCAAATAATAAGTCGAATAAATAATGGACATTTATTAAATCAAAATTTCTTTTGACGACATATCATGCAGGAAAATTTTGGTAACATAATGATTATATTCTGATCAACATAGACCTAACGGTATTGTTTCTTATATGTACATATATGTTAAGGCTCTTCAATCCGAAGCAAAAAGAAACAAAGATGACACGTAAAACATTAATTTTTTAATGTCAGTGTCTAGTTAAACTTTTATACGTTTTAATCCCAGCCAATATCCACCATCCATAGTATACTGAAAACCTGGCATCTTAATTTTAGGTGGTATTGGTGTTTTCTTAGTTGGCACAATCTCAAAGTGCCGCAATAGGTTGAATAGGAGACACTTGACCTCTAATAAAGCAAACCTATATCCAATACACATTCTAGGACCAGTGCCAAATGGCATGTAGGTATAAGGGTTAATATTATGTTTGTTTTCCTCAGAAAATCTTTCCGGATCAAACTTTTCTGGATTTGGATAGTACTTTGGATCTCTTTGAAGGTGATAAATTGGTAAAAACATTATAGTGCCTAGTTCAAGTTCAACAGGTACTTCGTCTTTGTTTACTGGTTCGATTGTAAATGGTTTGGTAACACGTCGATCTGTCATCATAAAAGTTGGCCATTTTCGTAAAATTTCTAAAAGTAAATATTATTATTAATAAAACTTACGATCAATGTACTTTGATATGCCTAATGACTTCCGCTATGCATTGATATGTGAATAGAAAGAATTATATGATAGTATTTTTTATTGGGCCAAAACATATATTTATTGGTGCCTGCATTAATAAAAAAAATGATTCTTCGAAAAAATAAATTCTACATAAAAATAAAAGTTATCAAATTATGCTAACATATCCTATTCCCAAGAATAATTTTTAAATTTTACTAGGGAGTTCTATAACTACGGCTGCTACGATCAATAGATTGCCATGATCTTAGAGGAGATCGATACAAAATTCTTCAATTGATCATGAAGGGTAAGATCGAGGGTCGTAGAGATGTTGGAAGAAAGCAGATTTCCTGACTGAGGAACATCCGTAAATGGGAAGGAATACACAGTGCTAAAAACTATTTAGAATAGCAGAGAGCCGTGAACATCTCTCCATTGTGATAGGCATGATGATTGATTTTGGAAAAATAATATACGATGTTTTTACGCACCTACTTTATACAAAATAAATCTTATTTTCGCAAAAAAATTATGTTTTGAAAGAAAAATTGACCTTTTTAAAATACAATTTAAATTTCGCACCAAAACGCAAGAATAGTAATGGCGTCCGTCTGTTACGTCACCGTTTCGTAAACACTTGACAAGTTGCATCTTATTGCTTGTTTCGATTCATATTTTCCATTATTTTGTGTGATTATCATGAATTCTAATATGTATCGATGGTGTGCAATTCCTCGGTGTAATAATACACCGATAAAAACTCCAAATAAGTTATTTATTCACCTTGCCAATGAAGAAAAATATCAGAAATACGTGACTAAATCTTGCAAGGCGAGATCCAACTTCTGTATTTATTAATTCATTAATTTATTTCTGCGAAGATCATCATGTAAGTATTTATTTTATATAAATAAGTGGGGAAGCTCGCAAACAACATATATGTAAGGTAAAAATTTGTCAATAACACTGTCGATCCCGTTTGAGGTTAGGTTTCATTTCTTTATTACTATATTATATTTAAAATTTCTAACTAAAAGCTTTTTCTTTTTCCAGTTACCAAATGATATGGAAAATTATATACAGTACCATATAATGAGTTTGGTTTTACAAGTGCGCATAAAGTCTGGGTGTATAGCCACAAAATTTGAATGCTAATCAGGCAGAAGCAAACGAACTTCTGATACCGTTGAGCGTCCTTATGCTTTCAAAAAACAAAGAAGGTATCTAATTGAAGAAAGTGAGAAAGATGTAGCACAAACAAAACCACCTACAGAACATTTAGGACTCGCAGGTACTTCATCAGAAAGTTCAGGTAATCCGGTAACCTGTTTTATTGAATTCAAGTGTATATCTTTTCTGTTTATCGGTTTAATCATAACATTATAGGTAATTATGATTCCAAAGAATCATAATATTATTATAGTCTGTTGCAAAAATTATAGTACATAATAATGTGTAAATAGTTAGAGTTTGTTCACAAATACTTATTTTTATTTTTTGGCTTTGCACACAATTGCAGATCTAGAAGCATCAACCACCTTTCCAAAATCAGCTGATAAATCAGGACAAGTATATATATATATATATATATATATATATATATATATATATATATTATACAAATTCAGAAGTAAGCTGTCCAGACTGAAGTTAAAACTATGTACCAGTTAACCTCGCTCCCAGCATCAAGGAGTCGATTCTTGGCAAATTTGAGCTATTGGCCTTGATAAATCTTTGTTCCAGGACGTTATTGTAGTTTTACTAGTACGAAACTGACACAATTGATAGTTTTATCCGCAAAATATTTGATTAACGATGCAAATAAAGACAAATTCGAAGTATAAAGGTGATAAACAATGATGATTGATGTGATGTTTACGAAAGCGTGACGTCATGCGCTTCTGATTGGTGTTCGATCTAATATGGCCGATTTTTATATTTTGTGTTTTTATTTTGACTAAAATAAATGCAATCTCACTTGTAATCTAGAAATTTGTGTGTTTTTTAAAATTTGTCTATCCTATATAATTACTTCATATCATAATTTCAGTGATTCTTCGTTACAGTCATCATGCCCACTGCCAACGTCAGGGGGATCTGACACGGCACAGGAACAAGAAGACGGTAATTTAAGCTTTAGTTCTATAGATTATAGATCCATATTCAGCGAAAAAAATACAGAAGTTTGATATTATAATTCAAGACATAACTCTGAAAATAAAAAAGTTAGTATTATTGCAGACATAATTTAAAAGAGGCTGTATTATAAGTATTGTTTACCTGAAACAACCATATCCATATATTTCATATTTAGTAACACGTCATAGCTTAACTTTTCGTGTTTATTCAAGGTTTCGTTAATTTCATTCCGTAGTTTGTCCTGTACATCTTTATTTAAGGCCAGTTCATATGCTCCAAATGAGAGTGTAGTTGATATTGTGTCAAAGCCACCAAAGAAAAAAATTAAAGCTTGAGATAAGATTTCTTCATCTGTTAAAGGTTTATCCTGTTTTGAATTAGCTAAAAGAAAAAATGTTCCTTGTATTCAAGAGATATTAGGCAGGTTTATTTACTTATTTATTTATTTGTTTATTTATTTATCGACCGACAATACTGTCCATTTTACAATAATTAATTACAAAGCTAGAGTGAAACATAACAATGTGATATCAGTAATAGTATAACAAAAGAGTGTTTACCAAGAAAAAAAAGAATAGTGTACACCTGGCAATCTGTAACAGCAAAAACCTAAAACATCAATCGACAATCAATTCCAACAGCTTTCGTTTAAAATGATTCAAGGACGTACCAAAGAAATTCAAGTCACCCAGCCCATTAGCATATCCAGCTTTGTATACAAGAATGACTTGCATAATTTGTTCTTTGAAAAGGCTGGTGAAATATATGGGAAGTACGAGTACTCCTGGGAGGAACCCTCAGACCAACATTCGACAACAGGCGCGGGCAATCGTTGATACTGTTTATAATTTTAAAGAGAAGTTGTAGGTCTCTACCCTTTCTTTTATTCGTAAGGGAGAGCAAATTCAACTCGGAGCACAAAGCCACACAATCAAGATCAGCACCCCCATGGAATTTCATGTTAATATACCTGAGAAACATTCTCTATACCTGTTCGAGCCGGTACACATGTGATTCGTAGTGGGGGTTCCAAAGACAAGAAGCATATGTAAGGTGTGTTCGAACTTATGAGTATTTTAAGGGATTTCACAGTGGAAAGCTCCTTAGCATGACGTTTAATAAAACCTAACATCCTGAGGGACTTACTAACAATGTCAGCGATATGAGGAACGAATGGTGGACTCAAAAAGGACTCCCAGGTCCCGCACTGAATCAACGGAGGTCAGCGGCATACCATACATGTCCAGTAGATAACACAATCTAGAAAACTTAATGAATTTACAACTCATCCCATTCACTTCGCACCAGGAAACAAATCTATTAAGGCCCCCCAATAACTCCAAGCAGTCACTGTAACTGTCGATGACCCTAAACACTTTCATGTCATCCGCAAAGAGTAAGAACTTACTTGACCTAAAGCAGATTAATACATCATTAAAGAAAAAATTAACTCAACAACAGACGTGAAAATGACCAAAAAATAAACTAATAATGTCAATAAGTGCTTCAAATACCTGATGTAATGCGTGCTCGACACGCACTTGGTCATTTTTTCTCTTAAGAAGTTATATACTAACCACATCATTAACTGATATTTTTTGGTCTGATACTTTAATCATTATTGAGATCCATATTATAGATTCTTCGGTATGTCACAAGGATTATGACTTCAGACGTTTGACATAACCCCTAGAATAATTTTAATTAAACCATTAAATTGAGCTTTGGAAAGAAATACAAGTTTTAAGATTTTTAGTAAGAAAAAAACAGTCTTAAAAGTATACAGGGTGTCCAGGAATATGTGGGAAATCTTTCTGATCTGAAAAAAACACATGAAAGAAATACTACAATTTCATACAAACTTTTTTCGTATATGCCTCGTCTTTGGAGATGTGGGCTCCCAAAGAGCTGCAGTGAAATAAAGTTTTTTACATATAATTATTGAACTACCAGGTATATTTCAATTTTTTTAAAGGTAAGACCCTTCAAATTACTATCCAAGAAAGTGTTGTGAATTACTCACGGCTGCAGGGATGGACTAGCTGTGATACTCATGACCAATTTTTTTTACGCCTACCTCTAATTATTGACTAAAAATTAAGTACTCTTTATTCGTGTCGGCAATCCTAACCGTTTTCCAAAAAATGTCATTTTATTTACATCATGTAATTGGCGTATTTCGATAAAAGATATATCTTTGTTCCTATCAAATATTCAACCTTCAACCTTATGATAAAAAAATCGATATATAATTAGAGTTTAGCTAAAGACGTTTAAATTTGTGAATTGTAGTTCGGCCTAGGTTTGCAAGAAATGAGCGTTTTTTTTATCGGCATCAAAAACAAAAAAGTATTGTTGTTGCAAACTTGCTACGGTACGAAAGAAATAAATATCCTGCATTTTGGAACTTGTCAACGTTCACATCGCTGACACATTAATTCTTTACTTGGATATTAATTTACTGATTTTTGGATTTCGTGGTGAAATTAATTGTAAAATAATTCGAAATATGGAATACACATTTATTGAGCATGCAGATATGCATCTGATGTATGATCTTGCATCTTGCAATGCTATCCTAATCGTACTCTTTCAGATCAGAAAACATTTCGACGAGTTGACCAACTTGTAAGGGGGAATGGTAGGCGATTTAATATGGTTATATTATTAAATTTCTTCATAATTTTAGGAAATTTTGGGAAAAGAAGTAGTGATGCTGGTCGGAGACAACAGTACGTGCACCGCAATTAGAGGAAACTATTTTAAATGCTAAAGATGATACTCTTTCAACGAGCAATCGAAAATTATCACCGCAGTTTAATACGTAGAAAACAATAGTACATGAAGTTCTTCAAGAACAGCTCTTATATACATATCGTAGAATGCAGTTTGCAAACGGGCTGTTGGATCAGCAACGAAATAATGTAAACTTCTTTAGCACTATGCTCTTCACGGATGAAGCAGGGTTTACCAAAAATGGTATCATAAATTTACACAAGTCACATATATGGACTGATGGAAATTTTCATGCAACTAACGTTTCGCATCATCAACATCAGTTCCAATCAATAAATATCTGGGCAGGAATAATTGGCAATTTTCTGATTGGACCAATCGTATTGCCGGCACGACTGAATGGAGGACTTTATTTGGAGTTTCTCCTGAACGCTTTTCACGCTTTAGTATGTATGTATATATGTGCGTAGAGTTGGAGGTCTGTACACTGCGACCTGGTAGATCTATCGTGTCCCCCTACTGCTGCCCAGTCGCAAGAGTTACCTTATCGGCCAGAGCAGGTCCTCCAGTTCTATTTCCCTCAGGAAACTTAGGATGGTGGACGGCTTCAAGGTGGGTAGCTTTTAGGATTTGGTGTGTTCCCAGGAATCGCATACTAGGGTTTGCTAGAGCGCTGCACTCTAAAAGGATATGCGATTTAGTAGAGCACTTACCGCTTGAAACCCGCCGAAACATGTACTATATGTACGATGGGGCACCACCTCATTTCAGCGTTGTTGTGCGGGAACACCTGAATAACGTCAATCCAAACCATTGGATAGGTAGAGGAAGACCTATGGCCTGTCCTCCTGGATCTCCCGATCTAACGCCGTTGGATTTTTACCTATGGGGACACCTCAAAACCTTTGATCGATAGTAGGGAGAAACTTCTACGGAGAATCACGTTTCATTGTGATCAAATAAGGAACAGTGCTGAGTTAATGTGGCGGGTACAGCAGTTCTCAATTCGTAGTGCCCGCGAATGTGTCAGACTGCACGGAGCCCATGTTCAACCCTCTTACAAAGTTTTAAGCTAAGTAGTTAGTTAAGCTTTTTATTGAAACTATGGTGACAGGGGAAAATTCCTCTTTTTCATATTCAACCCGACAGAAGTTAAGGGACTAACAGTGTAAATAAAATTACGTTTTTTCGAAAACTGTTAGGATTAGCGACATGAATGAAGAGCATTTAATTGTTAGTCAATAGTTAAAGGTATTTAAAAAACCTTGTCCAAAGTTTTTATCATACAGGGCGTAAAAAATGGGGTTATGAGTGTCACAGCAAGTCCATCCCTACAACTGTGAGTAATTCACAACAATTTCTAGGACAGTAATTTGAAGAGTCTTACCTGGTATACATTATATATATTAAAAAAACCGAAATATACCTGGTGGTTCAATAAGTATGTGTAAAAAACTTGATTGCATTGCAGATCTTTGGGAACTCATATCTCCGAAGAGGAGGCGTATACGAAAAAACTTTATATGAAGTTGTAGTATTCCTTTCGCGAGTTTTTTTCATATCCGTTAATTTTGCCACAGTTTCCTGGCCATCCTGTATATGAAGTGCAGTAACTGTAATATTGAAATTGAACTAGGAATTAAATCTGGTTTGCAGATGAGATCATCATGTCTTTAAAAAAGTATTAATAGTCGTAACTATTTCTGTATGACAGTGTCGCAAATCCAGAAATCATAGTTCCTCTATTAAACAGACCCTGTTACTTTTTTTGTTATAGATTTGTTTTTATTTTCGAATGTTTATACTTTTTTCTTTTATAAATACACAAATATTGCTGGCTAGTTGGTTCAAATACGCACACAGACACAAACACTTATATTTATTATTTTTTCTATTACCGTTCTCTTTTCTCGCTTCCATAAGAATATTAACCAAATCCGGTCGGAATATATTTTTTTCTTCTCTCTCTTTAATAGTGTCGAATAAAACATCTTTGAAAAATTTAACTTGATCTTTTCTCAAGAAATTTAGTCCAAATATCTAAAAATAATAAATAAAAAGTGGATTACTAGAAGAGCTAAACTCAATTAATTTGTTACATTAATCTCCCGTAAATGTAGAATTTAACGGGTTCCCTACTTCGTCAACTTCAAAAATCGATTTCCTTTAAATACATTTTTTAATAAAATTTTTCTAAAAAAAATTGAACCGACTTCTAAAAGTGCGCTAAAAAGGGAAAAATAACTAGAAATTTTTATATGAAATTGAAATTTTTGAAGTCGGCGCCAAACTAATACCTGACAAAATGTGATTCGCATAAACAGATTAAAAATACTTTATTTGTAATTGCTTTCTTATCATAATTTGTATGTATTAGTAGATAGTTATTTATTTCATTTAGAAATAAATTGTGTCAAACAAATATTTAGTCTGTCATAGTAAATCCAATATCATATATTTCAAATTAATTTTAGATTGCTAATATAGGCCCCAAAACCTCCCAATATCAACATTTAAAGAATTTGAGACATACATTTCTTAGCTCGATATATTTTATATTGCATATTGAGTTTGTACACGCTCCAAGAACCCTGCAATATGAATTTTAGATAAAACCGGAAAATGTAAAATTTTTAGTCCTTCATATTGTATCTAATGAACCTAATAGTTGTAAAAAATTATCTTCATATTCGTAATACACCACCCCCCAACGCCCTAATACCAAATCTAAAAAAATGTGAATAACGTCAAATTTTCAACCCAGCATATTGAATCCGCCATAATGAATTTCAAAAAAACAATTTTAACATCTTAATCTAATCTAAATCTAAACCCTTCAAAGCCCCCTAGTACCAATTTTAGATGAAATCTAAAAATTAAAAATTTCTAAACGGTCATATTGCATCTGACGTATTAGATTTTTTTAAAATAATTTTATATTCGCTATTTACATCCTCAAAAACGATTCAGTTCCACATTTGAACAAAATCGAAACATGTAAAATTTTTTGTCAGCAATATTGCGTTCGCCATATTGAATCCTGAAAAAATAGGATTAAATTCATAATTTACACCCTCAAGAACCCTCTATATCAGTCTTGGAGAAAGTCGAGATATGTAAAATTCTTAGAACACCATATTGAATCCGCCAGATTGAGTTTTTCAAAAAATATTTTAATTTCGTGATTAACACTAACAAAAATCCCTTCATACTGACTTCAGAGAAATTCGAGAAATGTAGGCTCTTTAATCCGCCATTTTAGATCCGCCATATTTAATTTTCTTTAAATAATACCAGATTCGTAATGTGCTATCCCAAATACTCCCTCATATCAATTTTGAAAAAAATCGAACACAATAAATTTTTATCCATCATATTTGATACGCCATATTGAATTTTTTTAAAATAGTTTTAGATTCCCCCATACCAGTTTTGGTGAAAATCGGACAAAATTGATTTTTTGTCCGCCATATTGGATCCGCCATATTGAATTTTTTAAAAATAATTTCAGATTCGTTATGCGAGACCCCGAAAACTCCGCTATACCAATTTTGGAGAAAATCGGACAAAATTGATTTTTTCGTCCGCCATATTGAATTTTTTTAAAATAATTTTAGATTCGTCATTTGCGAGCCCAAAAACTCCCCCGTACCAATTTTGGAGGAAATCGGACAAAATCGATTTTTTGGCCGCCATATTGGATCCGCCATATTGAATTTTTTAAAAATGTTTTGAATTCGTAATTTGCGACCTCGAAAACTCCCCCATGCCAATTTTGGAGAAAATCGGACAAAATTAAATTTTTTTGTCCGCCATATTGGATCCGCCATTTTGAATTTTTTAAAAATAATTTCAGATTCGTTGGGTACAACCCCGAAAATTCCTCCATACCAATTTTGGAGAAAATCGGACAAAATTAATTTGTTTGGCCGCCATATTGTCAGCGCCATCTTGGATTTTACTTCACCAATTTCGTCCAAAAAAATATGGGACTACCGCAGCAACTTCCTTTACATAACGTAAAAAATTTCATTCAAATCGGTTAAGCCATTCCGGAATAATCGGTGTACATACAAAAAAAAAATATATATATACGCGACGAATTGAGAACCTCCTTCTTTTAGAAGTCGCTTAAAAATACGAACATTCAATAATATTCTCAGAAAATTTCATAAAGATTCAAACAGTTCTTCTATATTTTTCAGAGCATTATTGAATGTATCTCCTAACGCACCACTGAACGCGCAATTGTTGCCTCTCTTGTGGGCTTACGAGTTTTTGAACCCCCGTAGCTATGAGGCTTCCAGAGAGTCTAGAAACCAGCGAAGAGATGCCAGGTTACAAGAATTTGAGCTTTATGACGAGCCAGACGGCTTCGTTGATTTTCATCAAAAAAATATAAACGCGATTTTTTCAAAACAAGTTGTCACAGTTCAAATTTCCGTATAAGTTTACTATGGCTATTTAATTAGCTTAATATTTTTTATTGCAAATATTTACGTTATGGGTAAATACAATATCCTTTTTTTGTTATATCTCATAAATTCTTCGAATAAAGGCATTCCATACAGTACAGGTTCAAATTATAATTGATTATCAGTTGTCCTTTATAATTGATATTTTACTACACTGTGCTTGGTTGTTTTCTTATCGATGCTGAATTTACAATTACCTTTTTTTCCAGATCTCGGTTTCTTACCTACTAATATTTGAGGGAAATTTTTGGGTTATCTAAACTCTTGTGGCTTGAAATGTATTTCTTTAATTTAAAATTAACTATTTATACTTATTTAGTTTTTGAGCGGAAAATGCTAATGAGGAATCAGTCGGCTTATTTAACAAATTTATTTTACCCGACTGTTGTCGTACAGGGTCATTTTTGAGTTGTCATTTATTTCAAACCTGTATATATTATTTTTACAAGGATAAACCTGAAAACAGGAATTTTGACAATCTCGCACGTTTCGACAAAGAACGTTTGTTAAACTCCAACACCAACAACGAGTAACATTCATTAATTACAAGCTATTAAAATAATCTTTCAAAGGCTTTTGATTTATTAAGATTTAAGCTCAAAATTGATTCCTACCACCGAGTAAATTTAATATCTAATTTGAATCTGGTCATAGCATGGTGTTTTAGATCTTACTAAGACCTAAATTGACTACATTATACTATTATTAAGCTTCATATTGGGTTTTAGGGCCGATTGTTTATGATTATTGATTATTTTTTCTTGAAATTTTCTTAATTTGTAATAGCTGTACGTTATAAATACTTAATTATTCTTTTTGTATCAGTAACAGTTCATTTTGAAAGCACCCTTGTTATTTAGTGTAAAATTTACCATATTTCGTCACGTATTTGCTCCCGAGACGTACTACGATTGCCCTAATTTATTGAATGATTATTTTATCTTTTATATTTTTAAATATTTCTGAAGTGTATTCAACCTTTTGGCCCCATTTTGGGCTTAAAATTAGTAAAAATAGAATAAAATAGCATCATTATATGTCTGTTGGCTCGATGATTTTCAGTTTGACTCCAGTTTATTTTTTTGTGTTCGGTTAGATTGTTTACGAACTTGAGACTGATAAATTAAGGTAAAATTCAGTAAATTATCAGTAAGAAATTCATTTATTTTTATTTAATTGAAAGGTTAATGCTAGAAGTGTATCCTGGCTTTCCACACAGTATTATGATGAATACTGAGATTATATTTTGATTACATTTTCATTTATTATTTTCGCCTTCGAGTGTAATTAAAGTTGTGGTAATTTTTGCCAGGTTAAGCTGATTTATTTAATAGTAATTAATGTTAATAAACCAAGCATGTAGTATAATTAACCAACAGAAGCAGATCAAGGGGGCCAAAGCTTTGAGTTCAGGAAAATAAACTTGATTCTGCCTCTTATACTAGGAATGTGTATGCTGCTGGTATCCCCCTCATTAAAAACTTGTTTTTTCTTGCTATCGCCCCTCCCCCCCAAGAGCTTCGAAATCAGAAAAATAGACTCGACACTGCTTTTTTACACTAGAAATGGTAATGTTGCTGGTGTCTCTCCTCCCGTCGTAACTTGCTTGGGTTACCATACTGTACTTTTGTGATATCACCGCTCCCCGCCTCTAACTTATCTTGAGTTAGTTATAACAGTTGATTACCCTAAATTTATTTGGTTTTTGATTAATATTTCTTTTCCTGTTAACTTAAAAATAACCATCGATTATTTTACGATTGATGGTTATTTTACCACTGATGTTCTCTCAATTGGTTATTTTGGGATTGGTTTCCTCCCTATTGGGTTACATCGTTACTGATTGTTTATGTTCAGCGTGTACCTGTTGATGTTACGCTAATATCTATGCTGTTAAGCAGAGATGCCATTCTACTGGCAGTCACACCATTTGACAGGCAAATTTCATTAATATCTTTTTGAGTTTTCATAACGACCTATTAATTTGTAATAAGTACATTTTTTGTAAGGCATTGCTTAATAATGTGGCATACTATTCTATGATCATAGAAAAAACGGGTTTGCTTTGTTTTATTAACGCGTATTAGCGTACATTGGTAAAATTTTATTTGATTTATTTTTCCTTTCTGTGAATTTGTTGAAGTTCTATTTTTATAATAATATATCTAGTCTACGCTACCTTTATCTGTTAAAGATTTTTATTATTATTATTTATATCAGAATTTTATTTATCTCATATGCTTGCGTTTGTATTTTATTATTTACTTGCTTATCTATAGGGGTAAAGGTGAAAGCTAGTTGTTGACGACATCGCAGAATGTTTCTGCATTCAACCTCCGGCATAAGGGTTAGCTCGGCTATTTTGCTCATTGGTGCTGCTAATCCGATTAGCCAATGAACTACCTCAATCTAAGATGACTTGATGTGTTTGACAGTCGTGAACTGAACTCAATTTGCTTCTTTTACAAAATAATTAAATTTAGGATTATTGCTCGTTACGTACCTTCCATATTATTGGAGCACTATCCATTAGTAACAGCTTCACGAAAGCACTAAATGTCATTAAGTTGGTAATTTTGGTACCATTGGAGTAAAATAAATTATCTGGATCTCTTAAGGAATCAACTTTAAGTCCAAAAGCCGCAGTGGCTATAACATCATTGGTATATCTAAAAAATATATACAAATGTTTACTGAGTCAAATCTGAATTGACATTTAATATCTTGTCTTTTGTTTCCTTGCACGCCAAATTTTTAACTCCCACATGAAATAATTTGATTCACTCAGTTAACGGTTAAATATTTAGAGTGAAATATAAACAAGATTATTAAATAATTCATTGATAAAATTATCATTTCAATATGTTGGACACTTTCTGACCAGCACTTACACTTCAGTATGGTTTCACCATAGTTAGAGCTACATGAAAAACACCTAACCAACATACTGAATTACTGTACTGAAAAATATAAAATGTTTTAAAAGTTGGATATTGAAATTAAATGATATAATAAATGGTGGTAAAAAAATAATGGCGTAGACCTTGTCATGTAGCTATTTATAATCTCGAATAGTAAAGTTTCTACGGGGATTCGCTATTTTTTATTGAAAAAAATACCTAAGTTTCATTTCTTTTCATTCAAAATTGCAAAAATTCCCGATCTTGTAATAAAAACTGTTGTATGTGATACATCTACTTAACAAGAGAGACCAAAGCAAACAACTACGGTTCTGACTCTGATATGGAAATTTAATGCAACCAAAATATGCCGTATTTTATGAGTCTGTGATCAGAAAGATAGAACTGAAAGAGATTGGTTTTTATGTTGTTGGAGTGGTCATCATTACTTTAAAGTGATAAAAATGAGAAAATTTTCGGCTTAAAAGAACGCGACCATGATATTTAGTACTATTTTACGGAAAGTAATATTGTACCGAAACGGCAACACTGCTTAACTCTGCCGAGGAGAAAAATTGTTGATCAATAAATTTTTTTATGGGACATTTTGAACATATACATATATCAGAGAAACCAACGGCAAAAAGCTTATATTATAAGGACAGGCGTATTTTGTCATAGTTAAGAAGAAAAAACACTACGTCATATTGCAAGAAACTACTCGAAAGAGGTGAAAATCTCTCTCATAGACAGTGCGCAGCCCCATATAGACCGATTTCGAACTCATTGGTTCTCATTAAAACAGGATAGGCAAGAACGCCTAACCACAAGAAAAGTGAATCCTTTAGGCATTTTATATTGAACAAAATAAAAAGACCGATACAAGCAGCGCCATCTTTTGGATGCCATGCAATCTGAACAGAGAAATCTTTGCGTGATCGTATAAATGTATTGAATTTAATATATATAAACCAAACCAATAGAAAAAAACCGGGTAGGTTAAAAGAACACTGTTACGCCAGGATTTTAAGGTCCAAATCTTACATCTAAAGTAAAATCACCAAAGTTCAGTTGAAAGTTAGTAATGCCTATGTCGGAGAGTAGGAGTGGGTTATTCAGGGTGCTACTGCAGAAATATTCACGAAGATCTGTTATACTATAAAAAAAGGATCAAATAAAATTCAATACGTAACAAACTCTCAAACCTATTGACGCCAAAACCTGTCAATTCGATGTTTATGGGACGAAATGCCGGAAAATTGCATAACCCTTTACAAAAAAAAATATTGGAGTAGATTTAAATTTACAAAATTAATTGGGTTGTTATTATTTAAAATACAAAAAAAAAAACTAAATTTGCTTGTTATTCCGATGGTGAGATTGCCAGCCGTGAGGTCTCGAACAAATCAGGTTGCAACACTGCTTAACTGCATAGTGGTGTGTAGGTACTAGTTAAACATCAGTGCTCATTAACTGACTACTGAAGTATCTTATCAAAAGGTAAACCAAAAGATAAATCATAAACAAGAAAAAGAAAATAGAAGATAGAAACCAGTAGGAAAAAACAATAGAAAGAAACAGTAGAAAAACCCGTATTTGGGGTTAATATTCCTTCACTTAAACGTGCAGAACTGCTAAAATTGTGTTTTCAGGCTTAATCTAGTAAAAATAACAAAATGGGTAAAAGGTAAGTTAGCTACATAACTAAATTCAATTACCAGAATAATTTAAACACACAAAAATTCCAAAGAATCTACAGCTTTTTTAGTTGTTTCAAACACGAAAAGTCAAGTCAAGACAAAATGGCATCAGTTTTATATTAAAGGCTCATATGTGCATACCTCGCTACTTTCAGTACGTCAAAATTCAAAAATCTGCTAGTTAGAAAAATGATCCAAATTTGAGTTCTTGGGTAAAAATAGTCGACTAAAATATACTTGTTAGCTAAGTAATTCGTCAATATTTTCGGTTCAAAATTAAATAAATAACCAATGTAACCAATAAGTTATTTTTAAATTAAAGAAATGTACCCCCGTTGCCTGTTACAGACATAGAAGAGGTAATGAAAAACTTTCTGTAAAAAGTTAAAGCAAACGAAAAGGATTTCCCTCTTGCAATAATTATCGATATCCCGAAAGTTTGGGGATCCCGCAGACTAAATTTTGCCAACACGACTTAAAATTGGTGGTGTAATGAGGATCTTTATAACGACGGTAATGGAGAAAAGTATTGACGGAGTAAAATTTACGCTAGAATATAGAGAAAATTAAATAATATATGACGATTACCAAATAATGGATTAAAATAATAAGATCAAAACCAAAATTAGATAATATAGAAGCAATACCTACACAAATAATTTGTTGATACAAAATTGACAGCGACAGATAACGTAACCCAAGGAATCTATGTTGTAAATAAAGCAAAATCTATCGAACAAATTACATAAATTTGAAGAAAACTGCCATACGAAAGGAAGAATTATATTCAAGTAGTAGGCAAAAAACCGAGATTCAATTGGGAAAAAGGTAAGCGTAAGCTCAAGTAAAAATAGATATAAATACAACCACCCACAGTCTAGTGAATACCAAGTAAAACAACACAAATAGGAGTAAAATAGTAATAATCTTATTTAACTTAAGACTGTAGTTTGTAGTGTAAGAATGTAGCCAAAATTCAGGAAGATAAAATAGCCGAGCCGTGAAAGGAAGTAAAACTACAGGGATTTGTAGTAAAATCAAAAATACAACTAACCGACAAATGACATGTTTTTATTCAAGGAACATATGTGATATTTAAAAAAATGATATTCGACTTGCTCATCACGTGAGTATTTGCAAAAAGAATGGTAAAATCCATCAAATTAGCCATAGTAAACATAAACTGAAATTTCAAGCGTGAAATAGAGCTCTCTACAACATAAAACATTACAAGGCAAGAATAATTCGCGAATCCATTGATTGACATGCAACCCTCTTCAGTTGACGTTCAACAGTAAGTACAGAAAAAACATCCTGGTAAAAATTGACTGAGAAATGTTCTGAATATCTATTACAACTTGTTTTAAACTAATTTACCAATAAATATCAGTTATAAATACCATTATAAAATATACAGGGTGAGTCAACGATTGGATGAAGTAGGTTTGTGCCTTTTCGGTAAAATTAACAAAGAAACTATATTTATTGTTTGATACAGTTTATTTTTACGCAGATTTTAAAAATATTTAGGACTCTACAGGGTGAGCCAAAAAACTAGGACAGCATAAAGCTGTATTTTTTAAATAGAACACCCTATATACGAATCATATTTTCGATTTAGCTTATAATTTCAAATCTTTTTTATTAAGGGTTTACTATAACAAAACTTTATAGTTTCTGAGATAATTAAGTTTAAAGAAAAAAAGTCACATTTTCAAGCATCAATTCAATCCTAAATAACGTTTTCAATTTTGTGACAAATATATTCAAATTTGGAATTTAGCAAGGCCAAGGACAAGTTAACATAATTTTTACCTACTATTTGCAATAAAAGCTACAGGGCGTTGAACACATCGGCTCAAATTTGAACAAGTTTAAATGAATAAATATGTTTTTTTTTTAAATGGTACACCCTGTATATTTTCATGTTATTTTATAGAGTAATAAAAATCCTAAAAGTTTTGTTCAATATATCCTATACCTATTTATAATAGTTTTTGAGATATTTCAGTTTTTCTTATTTTCCATACTTTTTTATAGAAATAGTCTTCATTATCATAGTAGCCATGTAAAATAATAAAAAGAAACTACAGAAACAAACAGAATGTGGTTAAATATGATGAAATACATTATTCGTCATATTACAACGGCAATAGTTTAATTAAACATAATGTGAAAAAATTAACACAACAATAACGACAAGGCAAATACATATTTACTTTTATACTAAATTGAAACAAAAAAATTACCTATTAAATACTGAGATTAATTATTTCTTTTTAATAAGTGTTCGAATAAACGACCCTCTTGTGCAATGCACAAATTTAGTCTTTTTTGCAGAGTTTCTCGGACCCTGGACAAAATTAGTGGCGTTATTGTTCTACAGGTATCTCTAATCCTGTTTCGCATATCTTCCACTGTTGTTGGTGGATTAACATACACTTTATTTTTAATATAACCCCATAGGAAGAAATCTAACGGGGTGATGTCGCAAGACCTTGGTGGCCACTCAATGAAACCCCCACGTCCAATCCATTTTTGCGGATATCGTTGGTCCAAAAACGCACGAACTTCACGATGGTAATGCGGAGGCGCACCATCGTGCTGGAATCACATACTGTCGAGCTCATCCCAATCGAGACCTTGAAGCAGTTGGGGTAGTTCTTCTTGTAGAAAGTTCAGGTAACTATGGCCATTTAGTGGTTCATTAAAAAAGTGGGGTCCAATAATTCGATTATGATGAATACCACACCAAACATTTAATGACCATTGGTTTTGATGTTGCACCTCTCTAATCCAAAATGGGTTTTCTGTGGCATAATAATGCATGTTGCGTCTATTTACGACACCGTTACTTCTAAAAGTAGCTTCATCACTAAACATTACCTTGAATAATAAATTTGGATTTAATTTAATCTCCGCATTTATTCTACGACAAAAGTTTACACGACTTTCAAAATCCTGTCCATGCAATTCTTGGTGTAATTCCATGTTATATGGATGATACCTATATTTCTTGGTAGTACGATTAGCGGTGGATTGTGATGTTTCACATAATACTGCTAACTGACGGCTACCAATATAAGGATTTTCCTGAACATTTAACAATACTTGTAGTTCTTTTTCTTCATTAGTTACTGGTTTGTTGACTACTTTACGTTTTGGATAATCAACAGTACCAGAAGAATCAAATCTTTGCATTAAGTTTTGAAAAGTATGGGTATTAGGCTGGCGTCGATCAGGATACTTCATTTTGTAAATTCTTTGAGCAAGAAGGCAATTTTTTTGAGCCTTTCCTATTGTATAAATCATGTCTATTAACTCATTCTTTGGAAAATTCATTTTGCAATATAAGATGAATGCAAAAAAAACCAAACTACACTACATAAAAACCAAAAGAAGCGATTGCGGTTATAAATTTGACATACAGAAAAATGTTCTTTTACATTGTTTTTGCCATGGCTACTATGATAATGAAGACTATTTCTGTAAAAAAGTATGGAAAATAAGAAAAACTGAAATATCTCAAAAACTATTATAAATAGGTATAGGATATATTGAACAAAACTTTTAGGGTTTTTATTACTCTATTAAATAACATGAAAATATACAGGGTGTACCATTTAAAAAAAAGATATTTATTCATTTAAACTTGTTCAAATTTGAGCCGATGTGTTCAACACCCTGTAACTTTTATTGCAAATATTAGGTAAAAATTATGTTAACTTGTCCTTGGCCTTGCTAAATTCCAAATTTGAATATATTTGTCACAAAATTGAAAACGTTATTTAGGATTGAATTGATGCTTGAAAATGTGACTTTTTTTCTTTAAACTTAATTATCTCAGAAACTATAAAGTTTTGTTATAGTAAACTCTTAATAAAAAAGATTTAAAATTATAAGCTAAATCGAAAATACGATTCGTATATAGGGTGTTCAATTTAAAAAAATGCAACTTTATGCTGTCCTAGTTTTTTGGCTCACCCTGTAGAGTCCTAAATATTTTTAAAATCTGCGTAAAAACAAACTGTATCAAACAATAAATATAGTTTCTTTGTTAATTTCACCCAAAAGGCACAAACCTACTTCATCCAATCGTTGACTCACCCTTTACACTATCGTTAATTACAATATATTTGGTTAAATTTTTTTTTAACCAACAGTTAAAATATTTCTAGTTTCTATTAGGAAAAAATGGTTTTCGATGTAAAATAATGCGATTATTGATGATTTTACCTTGTAAATACATCTTTCATTTCAAGTTCGATTAAATCTTCATTTTTACTGTTAAAATAACTAATAAAATTATCTGCAGTTTCAGCCATTAAATCAAAAATGATTCGCATTTTATTTCCAGTGTAGCTGGGACTTAATATTGATCTCATCCTCTTCCATTTTTGACCTAAAATTTTGAAAAATTATGCGAAACATTCCATGAAATCATTTTCCTGCATAAGCAGTGCATTTTATAGACATTGAGAGCATTTTTTACAATGTCTAAGATTGCTAAGGCCTCGAATAATCATGTATTCTAAGAAAAAAAAACAGCAAATATGTACTAGCAGGGAAAAGTCATATCTATATATTTTATCCATTTGCAATCTGTGACGCACCGTGATCATGTTTATGTTTTATGAATTTTTGGGTAATGAATTTCGTTACCTCGTATGCACAAAAAAATTAGCAATTAGTAATAAAATTTTAAACTGATTAATACATGAGAAAATAAAAAATGTTAATCAAAAATGGATTTTTTCAAAAAACTTTTAGCAAAATAAGGTGATTAAAAAACATTCAACAATAGAATTTGCTCAGAAAGGTTGAAGGTTTGTGAGAAGGAGGTAAAATGGGATAATTTGGGGATCATGTTTAAGAAAATAAGATTTATTAACATAAATTGTTAGGGTAGTTTCATCCAAAAAAGAGCTAAGGGTGTTTGTTTTTTACAAATATTAATATAAATAAAGAACATCAGTAAGAGAATCATCCAAATCATTTGAGTAGTCTTGGCGCACAAATAAAGCAATAAATCAACAAGCATACAGGGTTGGCCAAATTGTTTAATCCCTACAGACAATAAAAAATTTTTGGTTCAATTTTTTTTTATATATGAGCCTCTTGAGGACTGGCAACTTGAAATTTCTAGATAGGTGGAGTTACTAAAATTATAAGGAACATCGTCATTTAACAATTATTGACATCATTGGCATTTACAAACAAACAGAAGAATTGTAGTTTTGAAGGTTGAATAAAATCCGGACCCGCTATCACTTTCAGTTCCCCCTTAACTAAGCCGTGCTGAAATATTTGGCCAATTCTTTGTATAAGAAGAAACAAGTAAATTCACTTTTCTTTCAAAACTACAAACCTACACTCTTCATTAAAAATAAACATCCAAAAATAAGGTTTTTTGTTGAAAAAAGAGTTTTTATTCAGACATACCTCTGAGAACTAGTAAAACATTACCCCAATAAGGATCAATTTCATTATCGATATATAGCTGGTTGTGGTCAGTAAAAGAATCGAATTCCTTTGTGGTAATTTGTTTAATTAGTTCAGGATCATATATGGCAAGTACAGGTTTGACAAATGTATAGAAGCCAAAATATCTGAAAAATAATTTAATAAAATATAAATAAAAGTTAGTACCAGGACAGTATTTTTACAAAATATATAAAATACAATATAAACTAAAGTGAGCTGTACTTAAAACTTATTCGTCTTATTAGTAATTTGTAAAATAAATATATTTTAAACTGTTAAAGTTTTTTGGTACATTTTTTCAAAAAATAACTTTAAAATCAATCTTCAACTTAACAAACATTAATCAATATTTAAATTTATTTTTAGAGTAAATCTGGAAAAATGGAATTTTAATTAATCCCAAATTGTTAAAATAACTATTATAGAATCGGCTAGGGTCTGATTTATGATTTATAGTAAATTTCAATTCTTATTAATTTGGTACGTCTCAAGACATAATATGCTTTTCTTATTGTCTTAACGATGCAAAAATTTATGTTCTTGTAATTCGAATTATGTTCATTGTATAAGAGTTTTTGTTTCAATGACCGTCGCTTCGATGCCAAATTCGTCCAACAAAACAGCCAGAACATTCTAAACAACATAGCTGTATTATTCATGATTTCGAAAACAAATCCGAATTTATCAAAATATATATTTAGTTGTTTTCTTTAATGAAATCCTTTAAAAAGTTCTCCAGCTGAGTACTACAGGTTATGGCATAAAAGTGTTTCCGCCCATAATATACGATAGCATATAAATTCTTCTCAGGTTCGTTATGGTACATTTTGAGATAAGATATCAACTGCAAGTGTGTATACACGTTGATTTGAAAAATAGTGTGAGTATTGTCTAGAGGCTGGAAAGAGTTGATCAGCAGGACACAGGTTTCGGCCCCTTTCTTCATATTGGAACTATATGTATATTGGTCTAGTTCGAGCTGAGATATTTCTCACTGAGACTTTGGCGATTCTTTAGGACCCCTTCAAAAGAGCGTTGAAAATTTCGAATTTAATGTATATAGGCTATAAGGCGTTAAATAAGTTAGGCCCAAAGTAGCATTTCTCTTCGTATGAACAAATGCAAAGTAAATAAGTCTATCGTCGTCACCAGGGCTGTGGTTCGGCATGTTTTCATTGCTTGCAACCTACTTGTTTACGTATTTCGCCTAATTTTGACCACCAAACCGGTGAGGCAGATCTGGGACATCGACTATTTTATATGACCGATAGATAACTTTGAGTTTTAGTCCCCATGTAACACCACATAAATATAACAACAGGTTCATAGTGCAGCTAATGCTTTTGTGACTGTTATTTTAATCTCTGACTTCCAATTGAGTCTCTGACCAAAGACAATATGTAGATATTTTACTTTTTCGGATAGTTCTATAGTGGTTTTATTTATTTTAGTAGTTATATATCTCGTTTTTCCCTTTTTTGTAAATGGAATTATGATTGTTGGTTCCGATTGACATTGAGGCTTTCTATCGAACGCTAGTTTTTAATTGGGTTTAAGGTAGTTTATACACGATCTGATCTTCTACCGTCATGTTTACCCCTGACGTTAATCAGAAGGTCACCAGTAAGCGAGTGTGAACATTTGAAAATTCGAGTTGCTTTGAATAAAAAATCGGCTCGTGGAAATCGAGTCGAGTGGAATAAAAACTCGGATTTTCAAACAAACTTGAATATTCGAACAAATTCGAATATTCAAACACACTTGAATTTTCAAACAAACTCGAATTTTCAAACAAACTAGTATATTTAAACTCTAATGTCCAAATACACTCGAATTTTCAAACAAAATGAATTATTCGGAAAAACTCGAAAATTAATAAAAAATCATCGAATAAAAGATATGATTCAAATCAAATAATCGAAGTTAATATTGCAGCCTTTGTTAATAGACAACTAGATTCATCAACACTCATATGCAAAAATGTTTATATAGACAAATTAAATGATTTTTGTTCATTATTATAAGTTAAATGTCGCAATTTGTCTGAACATTTCAACCATACGTTAATGGTCCTTTTCAGCTTTTCAGCTTAAGTAAATATCAATTACATGAATTCAAAGAAATATTAATACATTTCACATGATCTGTACTAGACATACATGCCATTCACTGTCGAAAATATTCTTTCAAATAAACTACACACTACAGAAATTTATTTGACTTTAATACGTTTTAAAACATCAATTACACAGGTTTACAAAAAAAAGGGATGCCTATTTAATCTGACACTCTTATGTAATTAGAGGCCCTGAATCCAAATCTGAGATCCGATACCCCCTATCACATCAAGATCAAGGCCATTTCACGGTCAAATGGAGTCAAATTCACTAAATAAATCTGAAGAAGTAGATAAGTACGTTTTTGAGGTCGCTGAATCCGAAATCGTGGTTTGTTTAATCCCCAAAGTTTAGCCAGAGGTCATTTCAAGGTCATTTCAAGGCCAAATTAAGAAAAATCTAGTAAATGAATCTGTAAAAGAAGATATCTAGGCTTTTGGGGCGCTAAATTTGAATTCGTGGCTTGTTTAACAACTCAAGATTAACCAAAGGCCATTTCAAAGTCATTTCAAGGTAAAATTGAAAAAATCCACTAAATAAATCTTAAAAAAAAGAACACACACGAAACTAGATCGATATCCGTTATACAGCAGACAGGCAAGCGGATCGAGTTTTTGAGCTGAATCCCAAGCTCCCAAAACCACGTACCCCACGAAAGCCCGTGAACGGGCGAGTATTCAACGCGAAACCTAAGCTTCTAAAACGACATACCCCTCGCGCAGCTAGATCGATATCCGTAGGCTAGCAAAGCGAGTTTTTATAAGTGTATAACACAAACCCCAAACTTTCATACATGCTGTGTCTGGAGTATATAGTTTTCGGAGGGCTTGGGTTTCATTTCATACACTCATAAATTCTTGTTTTTCGCCTCTGTATTGTTGTGGATCCTACCACCGCTTTCCGGCCAAACTGGACTTAAATAGAGTTCCAAGTTTGTGGAAAGTACAAGGATGTCTGGGAAAGATACCGGTGGATCCCACTGATGAGTCCACCACCGGTATCGGGACGAAACATCCATACATTTACTACGGTGGTCGAAAATAGATCGCTAGCTACATGTCCCTACCATCAGGGGCATTGCTAATTGCGACAGCATGCTGCGTATCGGGGTCTGATTTCGCAGCGTGTGGAATATGTGGTTATGAGAGCATATGATTTGGCATATTTATAAAAACTTGGTCCGCCTGTTTGCTGTATAGTGGCAACCAATCTGGCTGCACGTAGGGTGTGTGGTTTTGGCAGCTTGGGAATCGCTTTAAAAACTCGATCCTCTACCCTGTCTGCTGTGTAATGGATATCAGTCTAGCTGTGCATGGGTTATGTGAGTTTGAGAGCTTGGGTTTTGGATTACTATACTATAATAACTAATTCCGCTTGCATATCTGCTATGTAACGGACATCAATCTAGCTGTGCGTGGGGTACGAGGTTTTGGAAGCTTGAGTTTCAGCTCAAAAAATTAATCCGCTTGCCTGTTTGTTATATAATATATTGATCTAGCTGCACAAGGGTTCTCTTCTTTTACAGATTTATTTAAGGAATTTTTTCAATTTGATCTTGAAATGGCATTAAAATCACCTTCTGATTAACCTTGAGGCATTAAACAAACTACGAATTCGGACTTACCGATCTTAAAAGTCTACCTACGTTCTTTTATAGATCTATTTAGAAGCTTTTCAATTTAACCTTAAAATGACGCTGAAATGATCTTTGCTTGACCTTGGGAGATTAAACAAACCATAAATTTGGATTTAGCGCCCTAAAAAACCTAGACTTTTTTTTCAGATTTATATAATGTATTTTTCTGAATTTGACCCGGAAAGGACCTCTAGCTAACCTTGGGAGATTAAATAAACTACGAATTCGGATTCGGAGACCCCAAAAACTTACATTTTTTTTTCAGATTTATTTAGTGAATTGTCCTCAATTTGATCTTGTAATGACCCTAAAATGACTTGTAGTCAACCTCGGGGGATTAAACAAACCACGAATTCAAATTCAGCGACCTTAAAAATCTACGTATCTACTTCTTCAGGTTTATTTAGTGAATTTTACTCAATTCGACTTTGAAATGGCTAGAAAGTATAATAGGTAAATATAATTATTAATAATGTCACGTCAACCTTCAAGGAAGAAGGTCCTCCAATACTCCAATTCGTATAAGTTTTTCTTGTAAAATTCTGACCAGATTAAGCTAAAATTTTGTCTGCATTCTCTGCATAACAATTCAAGGTGGCTGAACCTTTTTTTGAAATTCAGAAATTTTTACCTTCATATAAAATCATTTGATAAGAACTTTTTATTACAAAGTTGCTCGATCGAAAAAAGACTCTATCATTTGATATGTATTGCTATGAGAAGTATGTAGATAACAGTTTAGCTCAATCGATACAGAACTAACCGAAAAAAAAAAATGTTTGAAATTTGAAAGCTCAAACTCATACGATTTCTTATAAAAATGTGTATAGAATTCTAACTATTTTGTATAGTAGGGGAAATTATCTTTTTTTTATCACGAAAGACTGAGGTTGTCGTCAAAATTATTTGTAGTAAAGCAAGTAAAAAATGCGTTTTACATGGGTTCTTAAGGGAGTCACGTAAGTTCGAATAAACAATGGAATTTACAGATATTGGTTCGACAAAAATAAATTTTTGCAAAATATCACTTGTCGTTATAAAATGAAAATAAATGTAAAAAAGAGCGAGGTCCCTCTTTTGATAATCCAAAATACGCATTGCCGCACATGTATCATGCAAATGGTAATGCCATTTTTATGAAACATCATAAAAACAAAAATAAAAACATTGTTTTTGACTTAAAAATACTTGGTTCCTTGAAAGCCTTGCTTAATATGGTTATGAGTAACATTTAATAAGGTCCTACGTGCATGTGTTAAAATAAAATAATTTTTTAAAGTAGAATTTCAAATGGAATCATTTTTTAGTGCTAAATCAGGATAACTAAATTTGATTTCTTACCAAGGATGTAGTATATTTACTGAAATATTGTTTCATTTAATTTGAAAGAACATCTCGAAAATAAGAGACATAAATTGTTTTGTATGGATAATGTGAATTCATCAACTGAGATCTACGTAAGCAACCATCCAGATAACTTCTATACCATTATTTTGTTTTTAGTATTGTAAAGAGGACCATAAACTTATGGTCGAAATGTTCAGACAAACTGAGAAATTTAACTTCTAATAATCAACCAAAATCATTTAGTTTGTCCACATAAACATTTTTGCATCTGAGTGTTGAAGAATCCAGTTACCTATTAACAAAGGGTGCAATATGAACTTCGATTATTTGTTTGAATCACATGAATCCTTTATAATTTTTTTTTATTTCCGAGTTTTTCCAAATATATCAGTTTGTTTGAAAATTCGAGTTTGTTTGAAAAATCAAGTTTGTTTGAATATTCGAGCTTGTTCGAATATTCGCGTTTGCTCGAATATTCGCGTTTGTTGGAAAACTCGAATATTCGGCTCGAACATGGGACAAAACACGACTTGAATTCGAATTTTCGAACATTCGAACATCCCGAGTCACCAGTATAGCTCTGGCCAACGAACCGTTTCGTTGGTAGTTTAATCACAAGTTGATCAACCATCGGCACTAATTCTGTTGCGTTTTGTGAATTCATTGAAGGATTGTTAGCATTTCTAGGTGGGCTTTTAGCTAAAGGTATATACGAGGCATGTCCAGAAAGTAATTGTACTGAGGCTTTCACGGTCGGAGGGATTTTTTTTTGACATGTTTGCTACACTACCATGTAGCCTGACTCCTCCCCTCCACAACGAAACCGGTTCAAGGTCAGTATGTCGAGAACTCTCGACGCAACAGCACGTTTCGTGAAAAACCTAGGTCCAATTTTCCGCCAAGTACAAAATGCGCGCCGTCATCCGCTATCTCGTTTGGAAAGATAAAGCTCCGGTTGGGGTTTATAATGAGGTGAAAACTTCATATGGTGATATAGTTATGAATCGTACAAGTGTGTACAAGTAGTGTTGCGAGTGTAAAAACGGTCGTACGTCTGTACATGACGATCAGAGAGAAATGACTGCACTTTTTGGGTCTTTACTGCTATATTTTCAGGCATAAATCTCAACTGCAGTTGCGTATATCTTGACTTAAAAAAGTGATAATGTTGTATAGAGACTTAGAAAGGCCTAGGGTCCGCAGACATTGGCTCGACTCTTTTCGTCATTTTGGAACGAGATGTATCCAAACCAGTGAGCCTTGTTCAAGAGGTAGAATATTTCACTGATAGTTTGACAATTCTATATTACTACCCTAAACGAATTAGGCAAATCAAGAATTAAATGCCATTAAGTCTATAACTTCGATCCTGATAAATATCAGATGATTAGCCCGATTTCATGGTTTTAGTTTTCGTGTCTCTCGAGATCCTCAGTAACGCTTTTCTTCTAATGTACAAGTGCCAGGTGTAGCATATTCTCCAGAGGTGCGTTTTGGCATGTTTTTAAGGATTTGCGCAAATCCAGAAATGGCATAACGAACTCTTTTATTGGCAGTTTAACCGAAAGTTGATCAGCCACCGGTAGCGACCAGAGCAGTTAACTGCTCTAACCGTTCAAATTCATCTCCTAGATTTGATTTAATTTTGTTCTTCTTAAAGATGCGTTTTATCCATTTACCCATTCAGGGGACAATATCACTTTTTTCTACTGCTTATCAATTCATAGGAGGTGTAGTCAAATGCTTCCAGTCTCAGGTCAGATTAGACTCATAGACGTATTTCTAGTAAAATACTCTTGAGCGCAGATATGAATGGCATGATTTTCTGCTTGAATGATGGAAATATTAATTTCACCAGATTTATTTAGGTACTTAAAATGAAAAGTTTTCATCTGAATAGGCGAACAACAGAGTCAATAACTTTTTTATTACTTCAGCGCCTTGGTGTGTAATACAGTTTAATTCACGAACAACTGAAACAATGCTAGAGCTTATTATATCGTTATTTTATTAATATTTTAATTACCTGCTTTCTTTGCGTTGTTCATATAACCTATTGATAATGTAAAAGCTGGGATTTTTTTCCTTAATTATTACCCAAGCATCACTAAGAATTGGCCAAGTATTACTTTGCCGTACTCCTTTCTTTTCCCAATAGTCCAACGGCCTTGTAAAGTAATACACTGCTAGTATCAGCAGAACAACTGAGAACACAATCCAAATCATATTTTAAGTATCCTAGAAATAAATTACACTTTTAATGAAAAATATATTTTGATGAAACTTTCTTCACTATTAAGGAGAGCTGTTTGTGTTGTATGCATTTTACGATTTTATAAACTTTTCAAGTCTTGCTGTTTTCCAAGTATGGAAAAAACGAAGTGTGATTCGTGATAAAATAATTTATTTTATTGCCTACATCGATCGAGGAGAAGGCAGAATGGTACATTAAGAGGTTGTTGCTTCATTTACAGCTATAAACATGTGATTTGTCCTTCGAACGTGCTCGTTGGAGAACATAAGTCCAATAGTTGATCATCAACTGAAACCGACAGAGGGAGCTGAGAGTCCTGGGGTTCTGAAAGAAAAGATATTATATTTTTCTAATATCTTGGGATTGAGAAATTTGTGAACCAGGATCTGCAGCTACTGGTGAATCAGATTACGAACTCGTGTGCTCAGTATGGACTCACACTAAATGTTAATAGAATTAAATATATGATCATTAGTAAGCATGACTCACCTCATGACAATGGCATTTATGTGGAGAAAGCATCTAACGAAATTAAAATAGAGAAGGCCAGAGCAGCATTTGTAATAATGAAAAAGGCTCCCAGAAGCCATAATTTAACACAGCCTGCAAATGAAAATGGTTAGATGTTCTTTATTCTCCTTTATGGCATGGAGTCATGGGCAATCACTGAAGTTATGATCAAACGTTTAGATACGTTTGAAATGTGTGTGCACCGTCGCTTGCTAAAAATCAGATAGGTTGATAGAGTAAAGAACTTAGAAATACTGGAGCGAATAAAGAAACATCTAGAAATAATTCTAACAATCAAACAAAGCAAACTAGAGTACTTCGATAATATTGTGCATCACTATGAGGAATATGGCATATTGTATCTTTTAATAGAGGGAAAAATAATCAGCAGAGGTCCTGGTAGGAAGAGAAAATAGTGGTTAAATAATTTAAGGTAATAGTATAGAAAATCTTCGATCAATTTGTTTCGTGCAGCCGTTAATAGGATAACGATTGTTAATATGATAGTTAACCTTATTTCCAATGATCGTTAAACCGTCATTGCACTGTAAGTAGAAAGAAGAAATCCACAGCACACACTGTGGCATTCTAATTTATGTTCCGTAAAAAAAAATTTTGCTGATTAAATAGGAAAAATAATACATTAAAAACTGATCTAGAACAGCCATATTGAAAACATTCTACAAAGGGCACTAGCAGTAAGCTGGACTTGCTGTAGAACCTTTAGGAAAACCTGGGGTTTGAGGCCGAAAATGATCTTATTGTTATATGAAACGCTCATCAAACCTATGGTTATATATGTTTTCTTAGTATGGTGGCCCAAGATATAACAAGCAGTAGCTCAAAGAAGCTGCAAAAATACAGAGGTTTTCTGGGTAGGAGTCACAGGGGCCAATGTCATCATGCCCCACCGCGACCATAGAGTCAATGCTGAACTTTTCTCCTCTGCATATAACTGTGATGAGGACAACAGCAACAAATGTCCTCAAGCTGTTTCAAACTGAGTCTCTATTTGACATATGAAGATTCTGCATACAATTCCAGTAGAATCTATATCTAAAGCAATAGGTAAATGCCTGCTACCAAACGAACGAAGAAGGATTACCTCGACTAGAAAAGGGTTCAATGGTATGGTTTATCCGAAGTGAAAGAAGTGGTTAGGGTTGTAGTGTCAGAAGTTTTTTGGTTCGACAAATCTCTAGTAGATAATCCCCATATATTCAAAGCAGAAACGCATGCAAACCAAATCTGCGCTGACGGCTGTTGCAATAAAAAAACTAAGAATGCCAAAACATACATATTGTCAGAAAGCCAAGCAGCGCTAAAAATTCTCGGGTCATACACCTACGAGTCTAAATTGACTTGGAACTCCAGGCAAGTAATAAAGTAATTGGCAAGGAAGAACAAGATAACCTTAATGTAGGTGCCAGGGTACAAGGGAATCGAAGGAAATGGGTAAGCGGACAACCTCGCAAAAAAGGGGCAAAAACTCTTTTTCTTGGCCCGAAGCATTTTTTGGACTACCCAAAAACTACAAGCGGGGTTCCAAAGCTGGGAATAAAATCAGATAAAATTAAGGTGCAATAAGAGGCCTGGCCTCAAATAAGCGAGAAAATTAATAAATTAATCTCCGAAGAACGTAAAAATGCTTCCCGATCTTCCAAAAAGAGATATATGAACATTAATAAACATCTTTACAAGATTTTGCACTCTGAGATACTGTCTGAAAAAAATTGGCAAATCTGAGAATGATATTTGCCATTTATGCAATAGGGCTGTAGAAACAGCAGAACATCTACTATGTGAATGCATGGCATTCTTCTGGAAGTGACTTAATTTCCTTGTAGGCGTCACTATGATGTCTGAAGAAGCAAAGACCTACCCCCAAAAGAATAATAGACTTCATAAAAAGGCCAAATTCACCGGGCTTTTATTAGATAAAGGTAATATACAAAAGATCTTATAGGTCGAAGTGCTCTAGAGAGGCATAGAAAGCCTTATCAACCCACTCGCAATCTATGATTTAAACATAGGTAAACGATATTAATTTTATTTAATAGGCATGTTTATTGAAATCCATCAAGTTCTTAAAAAATATCTAATATGTCGATTCAATTGTTGCAAATTTAAATATAAAAAAATTATCTATTTTTATAAGTTCTAAAAATTTTTTCATAGAAATGTTTATTTAAGATAAGATAAAAATCGACTACATACTACACTGTACATATTTACATATTTCGGAAATCTAACGATAATAAATTTTTTATCTTTTGTGTCGAGTCATTTTAACTGAAAAATATATTTTATAAATTTATATATATTTTTATTCCATATTCAGGGTAATGGAGACACTAGTAAACTTTATAGTTTCACATGTCATAGCTTTGCAAATTAGTTATATCCCCATCTTTTCCTATAACAGGCGGATCACTCAAACATAAACCACTATAGGAAAAGAAGTTTGCATATCAAGCTAACAAATCCGCATTGAATGACTTTATACTGGTGGGTAATTTAGAAAAAAACATTAATGGTAAAAGAAATTTGGACGATAACGCGTCACATGAGTCTATAGATAGAGCCCTAAACGTAAAACAAATAGAGCCTTCTCTAACAAGATGGATTCAATCAATGCTAAAAAGTAGAATCATCGATAACGAAGCGGCAATAATTACCACAGTAAAAAATGTCCTCAAGACGGAGCGCTAGTGCTTCTGCTGTGGTTCCTGGTCGTGAATAGCTTGTTGAGACAACTAAATGTCTTAGAATTTACAGTGTATGGTTATGCTGATGACCTAGTTGTCACTAATAAAAGCAACAATGCATTGTCTTTTGCAAACCTTTTACCAACTGCCTTAAACCAAATTAGTAACTAATGCACAGATGCACAGATGAACGACTATATATTAGTCCTAATAAAACGATTCTTGTGCATTCACGAAAACTAAACATGAATGCTCCGACTTTAAATGGATTAATGATCTATTTCAAAGAGGTTTGATATCTAGGAGTAATAACGATAAACCAGAAATGGACCTGGAATATCCACAGCAAAAAGATTCTTTAAAAGATAACAGCGACAAACCTGGGGTTTGAGACCGAAAATGATCTGATAGTCATATGAAATGATTATCGAACCGATGCAGCAAGCAACAGATAGAAGAAAACTGCAGAAAATACAAAGGGTAGCTTATGTAAGAGCCAAGGGACGTATGACATCATGCCCCACAGCGGCAACAGGGGAAAGGCTGAACGATCCTCTATTGCACATATGTAGTTGCGACAATTGCCTTTAAGTTTTTGCAAATAGAAAACGTCCATCCAGGAAATTTTGTCGGTCATATGAAGTTCATTAAAAGACCGAGGAAATATCGCAAAACTTGAAAAATTTAAATTATCCATTTTATATATATATATATATATATATATATATATATATATATATATATATATATATATATACTTGTAACTGCTCTTTGAATAAATTAATATTCTTGAGAACGGTCCTGTCTATTTCTTACAGAAATTTTTTAAATTACGCCGGCAACTATTAGTGTGTTTACCAATACAGCGGGATTTATTTCAAAAAATGAATTAAGGCAACAAAGAAAAAACTCATATAAAATTATTAAATAATCTACAATCTTTTTGTAAATAAAAACATAACCTTCATTGATATCCGAATGACGTAAATGTCCAATACAAAAATATTTATATATATATATAACCGGCAAATTTTTTAATATATAGAAATACGCAGAATAAATAAATAAATAAATTTATACTTACTATTCAAAATAAATAAAAACATAACACACAATCACATAAACTTGCGCGAAACAAACCTACAATATAAAGATCCTTGATCTTTATATATAGAACCAAAATGTGTTGATATCTACCTATCCTATACTACTCATCAGTATATCCGCCGGCTAGCATATTTTCCTTGTTTTTTAAACAGAGATGGCAGATACCGTCAATTAAATAGATGATTGTACAGTGTAGGATGGTACTTATATTTTTATTGAGAGTGGAAATACCCAATTTTTATCTAAATTTTGACATATTTATGTACTACGTATTTTGAGTTATTTTAATCATCTTTCATAATTTTTTTAAAAAATGAAAAAAAATTTCTGATCTTTTGGGCCCAGTTCTTTAAACTAATAAATTAATCAATTTTAGCTACTTTAATTGAAAATATGTGATGTACAAAACAGATTTTAAATCACAAAAAAAGTTGAATGTTTTGGAAACATTGCAATAAAGAAACTCTATTAATATGTTACTAACATAGTCCTAACTAGGACTTATTTCTGAATGAGTCTAGTCTACGATCGGAAACCTTAAGCAAAGGAGAAAATACCCATACGCCATCCAATGTTTGTGGCAATTTTTCGAAAATATCCGAAAAAAAAAACATTCCGGAAAATACGAAGGTAGTCCCAGAAGTATCCAACCTGACGTATAAATGACGGAAACTGTTTTAACTACTATGGTCGAAAGTCCCACTCTAATAAAGTGAAAGTTTGACTTTTGAAAACTCTACTTTGTACAGTATTTGTTTGACAGCCAGCAGTAGTGAATATTCTCAGGGAATTTGTAAATATTGTTCCGGACGGCCGATCTTTGAACACACACTGTTTTATTGAACAAACTATTATTTCAAAATATTTTTATTGTCAAACTTACTTTTGACACTTGTCAAACAATTTCAAGTTGCATCAACAAACTCTTAAACTAAACCACGAAAGTCGATCTAGACCTTTTATATACCCTTTTGGTCGATACCTGAATATTTCCTAATTTTCTAGAAGGATTTTTATACTACATGGGGTAATCAAAATAAGAAAAAGGAATAATCCGGCGATTTCTAGACCTTCTATCATAGGCATTCCATGTTAAAAATAAGGAAATAGAATTCTCTAAAAAGTTCCAGACCTTCCTTCATGGACGTCTCCTGAGGAAATTAACAAAGGTAAAATCAATTAAATAAATTATGAACTCGTAGAAAATATACCTAAAACCCCACAAACTATAAACACAAACTAATATTATGAAATATAAAACGCTACAAAGTTCGTTACATTAGAAAATATACCTAAAATCCTACAAACTACAAACACAAACTAATACTATGAGATGTATTATGCTATAAAGTTCGTAACATTGCCTCCTTCCAAGCTTTGATTGTCCCGATCAACCTTCTTGATCTTGATAATGGGTCAATCTGTCCAGATGCACGACTTTCATCTTCGTATGAGGGCTTTTCTGAATTCGGTATACCAGATCGTTTAGTCGAATCACTATGTTGTACGGACCTTCCCATGACTTTTTAAGCTTTGGTGAACGCCCTTTGAGTCTTTCCAGACTGTACAAGCAAACTGTTTCAGGTCATAGCGGGTTTTCATTCTGTCGCTTTCTATTTGTAACTTTTGACGTACTTCTTTGTGTAAGACCTGCAGCTGCTTACTAACTTGGTTGGAGTAGTCTTCCCAAGTTGCTTCAGAATCGGGTGGACGTCCAGTAAGCAAATCGACTGGAAGACGTAATTCTTTTCCAAAAATGATGCTAGCAGGTGTTTTTCCAGTGGCTTCGTGGCTGTGTGCGTGAACGATAAGCTAGTAAAAATGGCTGAATGCATTTATTCCAGTCATTTTGTTGTTCATTTACTTGTATCCTGATGTAATTTTCCAGCGTTCTGTTAAATCTCTCAACCATTTCATCTGACTTTGGATGTAGGGGTGTTGTTCTAGTTTTGTGGATTTTCAGAAGCTTGCAAAGGTTCGTAAAAACGTCAGATTCAAAATTTCTGCCTGTATCTCTCCTGGCACCCCATATCTACAAATCCACTATTCAAACAACATTTCAGCAATGGTGTTGGCTTCTTGATTTGGTATAGCATAGACTTCTGGCCATTTACTGAAGTAATCCATAGCTACCAACATATAGCGATTCCCGGATTTACTAATAGGAATTGGTCCTGCTATGTCTATAGCAATTCTTTCAAAAGGTACTTCTACATTGTGCTGCTTCATTTTACCATGGCTACGAGTCCTTGGTCCTTTACTGGCAGCACAGTCGGTACAGGTTTTGCACCAATCTTTTACATCTGCGGGGCTCTCCAACCAATAGAACCTCTCTCGAACTTTTTCAAGATTTTTTATAACCCCTAAGTGTCCGCCACCTACATCATTATGTAAAGCTTGCAGTACTTCTAGAATCCTTTTGGTGGGTAAAATAGTCTAGTATTTGTAGTCTTTGCCATCAGAGCTATCCCAAACTCTTCTTAAAAGACCATCGTGCATAATCAAGGAATCTCATAAGGCCCAGTAACCTTTCACTTTTTGAGATTTTGACGAGATTTCTTGAAAAGTGGGTCGATTTGACTTATTATTCTTTAATTTAATGATAAAGTTAAGATCTGGATCTTCTTGTTGTTCTTTGGAGATGATTTTGGGATTCCAATCCAAAGAGTATTGTAGTTGTGTCATTTGAGAATAGAAATCGTCAGGATTCTCTCGCTCCTCGTGTCTGTTACAGTGCATTCTTCTGGACATGGTCTTTTCGACAAAGCGTCTGCATTTTTGTGGTTCAAGCCTTTACTGTCTTCAATTTTAAAATCGTATTTCTGCAAATGTTGTGACCATCGTGCTATTTGACCTTCAGGATTTTTAAATTGTAAAAGCCACTTTAGTGATGCATGGTCTGTTCGCAGGAAACATTTTGGGCCATATAGATATTTATGAAAATGTTCCAATATCTTTATAATGGCGAGTAGTTCTTTTCTTGTTACACAATAATTTCATTCAGCTTTGCAGAGTACTTTACTAAAATAAGCAGTCACTGTCTCTTGGCCATTTTGTATCTGGGACAAAATTCCACCTATAGAGGAGTTATTAGCGTCAGTATTCACAACAAACATCTGATTAGGCTCAGGATATGACAGTATTGGAGGATTACAAAGTGCCTTCTTTAGTTCCTTAAAAGCGGTTTCCCAGTCTGCAGACCATTCATGTTTCTTGCTATTTTCAATCAGTCGATGTAAAGGTCTTGCAATATCGGCGAAACCCTTTATGAATCTTCTATAGTAAGTACAGAGACCTAGAAAACGTCTTAGGTCATGCTTATTTTTCGGTATTGGCCAACTTTGAATGGCTTCTGTCTTCTCTGGATCGGTTCGTACACCAGCTTCTGTGATTATATGTCCAAGGTATTTCACTTCTTTCTGGAAAAATTGACATTTCTTCGGAATGAGCTTTAATCGCGCACCTCTCAGTTTTTGAAATACATCTTCGACATTTTTCAGATGATCATGAAATGTTTTTCCTAGAATTATGATGTCATCTGGGTAGACTAGGCATGTTTTCCACGTTAATCCATGTAAGATTTTTCCCATTAAACGTTCAAAAGTGGCTGGAGCATTGCATAAACCAAATGGCATGATATTAAATCGCTATAGCCCCATTCCAGTAGAAAAAGTGGACTTTTCTTTATCTACTGGATGAAGTTGTACATGCCAATAGCCACTTTTTAAGTCCAGTGGAAAAACATTTTGACCAGGTTAATGTGTCTAGCGTATCATCAATACGAGATAAAGGGAAACTCTCTTTCTTCGTGACGTCATTAAGTCTTCTGAAGTCAACACAGAATCTAGTTGAGCCATCTTTCTTCCTAACTAGTACAACTGGGGATGACCAGGGATTTTGAGAAGGCTCTATAATACCTTCATTCTGCATGTCTTTAAATATTTTGACAACCTCGTCAAGTTTCGCTAATGGTAGTTTCTTTGAAACTTGTTTAATTCGAGTAGCTTCTCCAACAATATGGAAGAAATTGGTTATCGTTGTGTGACACAATATTTACATTTGAAAGGTCTTAGTTCAATCGATGCCAGTGTCTAGCTAGATTCTACTCTGGGGGAGCCTGCTCGTTCGTTTACAATAATAAAATATTGGGTGGCGGAGAATATTGCAGTGGTCGACCAAATGGTGAAGAAAATTTATAAATGTTGTTAGATGACCGACTGAAAATGCGCGAATTAGCATATCACATTTTGATTAAAATTTGGACATCTGAAAGCTGTGCGCAAGATGTATGCCACGCTTGCTCATAATGGAACAAAAACGGTGCCGTGAGGTTTCCATCGAGTGTTTAGCGATGCTTCATAGTAATAAAGCCGAGATTTTGTATCGATTCATAACCATGGACGAAGCATGAGTCCATAACTTCACACTTGAGATAGAGGAACAGTGAAAACAATGGACTGAAAGGGGAAGATCGGCTCCAAAGGAGGAGAAGAATGTTCCATCTGCTGGCAAGGTCATGGCGTGAGTTTTTTGGGATACGCTTGAAATCATTTTGATTGATTATCTTCAAAAAGGAAAAGCAATCAACGGTGAGTTTTATGCCAACTTACTGCAGCACTTGAATGATGAAATCAAGAATAAACGTTCGGTCAAAATCAATGAGTTCGAAACGTTTCCTCATGTACCCCATTTGTCAAATTACTTTCTTTTTCTGAGCTAGAAAAAAATGGCTAGGTAGTAAAATACTTACCGACAATAGAGATCCGGAGACTGCGGTTGATGAATTTTTTGAGGAGCAAAACTATTGAAAATCACCAGAAAAAGTATATCAAGCTAAAAGGAGACTATGTTGGAAAATAAAAATATACAAATATAATATTTCATAAACTGGCGTTTTTAAATTCAATAATTCCTTCATTTTTTAATTAAATCGAAAACTAACCGTGTTATTTTTAATTATTTTATAACCTTTCAGTTATGGAATATTACGTTTATTTCCTAGTCGTCGATCGTGCAAATTCGTCAGTCCGTAAGGTGGTTTTTTGGGTCATGATAAGCCCAGGTTTGTTAACGAATGCGGATTGTTGGCGTGATGAAAAAGAACATGAGAATGATAAAAGAACGGACACGCTTGGGGTAAGGGTTATTTAATTCAAAGTTAGTTGATACGATAGTCAGTCTACAGTTGGTCAGTCCATCTGAAGTTGATCAGTAGATCAAAGGTTAAGCTATTTAAGGTCAATCAGTGGACAGACCCAAGCCAGTCATCAGTGATAGTGACAACTCAATGTAGAGTGTTAGACATGAGTCTAATTTTAATGTAAATAGAAACTTAAGTTATTACTAGTCAATGTTTTATAACCCGTCTTTTAATAAACCGAAGTCGAAGAGGTAAATTAAGACTTAATCTCTGTAGACTAAAGTTCCCGATTCGACCAGAGTTATTCCCCAGAAACAGGGCGTGACAATATTTTTTTCCATTTTTTTTGCTTTCTTTGTTAGGTTGAGTACTTCTGGGATTACTCACATAACTATATCGATATAAAAATCTTCAGCTTTTGATTTAAAATTAAAAAAGTATATTAAAAATGCCCTTATCAAGATACTATAGGTTTTATATTTTTTTAAGGTAAAAACACCAGATTTTCAAAAATCTGGTTACACCAATAGAAAGCTGAGAAAAAATATATCGACAACGTCTACTGAAAAAGACACAATATCAGTATCGCTATATATCTGCCAGACCAGGTTTATTTTATATAATACTCAATGTCTATTTTTTTTAATATTGTGTAGTGTCATATCCAAAAATTTATTTTGTTGTTATTCTCCAATTTAAAATACAGACAGAGAATAACAACAAAATAAACTTTCTTGACATGACACTACACCATAATAAAAACAAAGCCGATACTGAGTGGTATACAAAATAAACCTGGACTGGCAGATACTAAATTACTTTTCACAGCATCCCATGCCCCAAAAAATCTTTTGTGGTTGGTTTGGCAGATGTGCTATAGGACTCAGTGACCCTGTATATGCGAACGCAACAATAAAAAAAAACAAAAGAAATACTTTTAAGAACTAGTTATCTATCAAAATTTATTAACACATTATTTAGTTCTAGAAAGCAACATATTTTATCCAAGAAAAGAAATCTACAAGAAGTAAAAGACAAACAAAAAAATACATATTTAGGTATATACAAGGGTTATCTTATATATATATATATATATATATATATATATATATATATATACATATATGTATATAATAACTTCAATAATAGTTTGATGTGATATGTAAATTATAAGGACTGCAACTTTTTTACATCACTCTCTGAAAAATTCGCAGATGGACGAAAATTAAGTACTGTTTGAATGGCGATATTTTTCATTCTGACATCGAGGTCGATAGGCGGCAGGTTTGCAATATCCTACCGATATACCTTGAAATTTATATTTCATATATCAGTTATTTCCTGCGAATAATGCTCTCGGTCCGATACAGCTGCACTGACAAATTATGAGGTGGTCGGAACGCGTATAGAGAGAGGACCAGAGTGGCGTTTGCAGAAAATAAACTGTCTGTATATATTGTTTCCTTTTCTCTGCCTGAAAGGAGAATACATATATAACAACTATTTAAATACTGCCGATAGATTTCTTTATTTCTTACAGAAATTTTGGTTTTTTTAAAAGTTTCTCACTACTTCAATGATTCATAGATGTCGTTCGATTGGCGATATTTATCAGTCTGACATCTAGTTCGGTAGGTGGCTGGTTTGCAATACTCTACCGACATATCTTGGAATTTATATTTCATATATCAGTTATTACCTGCGAATGTTGCTGTCGGTTCGATACAGCTCCACTGACGAGACCATGAGTGGTCGAAACGCGTATGGAGAGAGGATCAGAGTAGTATTTGCAAGAAATAAACTGTTTGTTATATATTCTATTCTTTTCTCTGCCTGAAAAGAGCTTTACTCTTGCTATAAGAGCTGGCTCATCACTGTTCTCGAAGAAACGTCGAGCAGTGTTGCCATCGTTAGTGCTTCCTAACCCTTTCTTTGGCATGTCAACAAGAAGTCCTAATCTGTCTCCTCAAAGGCCTGTTGGAGGGTAGCTTCTGTCTGTGCTTTCACCTCTTTGTCTTTCTGCTTACGGGCTTACCACTTCTGGGTGTCACGTTGATACGACAAATACAAGCAGCATTCGGAGAATTGAATACATGCGTGTAGAGTTAACAGTTGTAGCTTGAAATACTCTGTATTTACTGGGACACAGTATCAATGTTTTTGATCTGAGATGTTGTTTGGCAGAGATAACAACGTTGGACCGATTTCGCTTCAGCCAAAGCATTCACCTAGCAGTCTATCATCGTCATAGATAAGTTGTACTGTACTGAAGCTCGAGTGGAAAAGAGAACTCTTTTATATGGTGTAAGTTGTCTGGTTCGAGTTTATAATTTTCTATTTTCTTTAAAGACTTTTGTTCGGTTTTCTGAATAAATTCAAATTTCAGAGGCCTGCAATTCATAGTAGAGGAGGGTTTGGAATTGTACAACACAATCTGTTTTTGTTGAGTTTGCGTGTTATTACCTGCTAATTGAAGTGGAATAAGAAAGGTTAGGAATAAGTTTGTATCAGAAATATTCGGATCAGTGAATTTCATTTTGTACTGGCTGATCTGACGTTCCATAGAAGCCCCATTTGCAAATGAAACTCATATCTACAAATCTAATTTATCGATTTGTTCAAGGGCGTCTAATTGAAGCAATATAATTCTATCCACTGTATGATCCAGTAAGCCTTGGAAATTAATCTAGGCTTTTGATTTAGTAAAAGTTAGATACTCGTCATGTGGATAACATGCTTTTTTTGTATTTTACATACCAGAGTACGGCGAAAATATATTACTGCCTTTCTGTTTAGCCCAATCTTGTAATCGTTGATATTTGTTTCCCGACAATCCAATGTTAAATAGAAGAGCCGCGCACAAATATAACTGAGTGAGACACAACCATGACACTGTTGTCTTTGACCTAAGATGAAAATTTAGAAAGAAAAGACTGGCCGTTCATATTACCGAGGTTTAATTGAAACATTACTATAGCCAACCTTCTATTTTAAATTTCTTAACGGCCAAAATAATTTTTAAATTATTTTGGCCGTTTTCTCAAATTCTTACCCACTAAGCCCGTCAGGTTAGTTCGGGACAGAAGATCGTAGGGAATGCCTACGCCCAATATTACTCCCACTAACTTCCGTGCAACACGAAGGCGAGCAGTACCTTGAAAGGAATGAGAGGCTGTAGTTACTTTTTGTCTAAACTTATAACGTAATCGACGGAATTTGGAATATTTAATGACTATTTGATACATTTATTGTTTTAAATACATCAAATAGTCGAAATACAAAAAAAATAGTTTTTGTTGGCCATTGAGTGTAAAGAAAATTGATATTTCTGTTACAAAATAAACATTTATTCCAATAAAAATACGAGTGAAACGCAACGGTAATTTGTAAGTAAATAAGACCACTTTAAAATTAAAAATCATTCTCAAAAATAAACTTTTATTCTGGTAAAAATTTAAGTAACACGTTCAGTAATTGTAAATAAATAAACACCTAAAAGTCTACAAGAGGTGTTTAAACAGGCCTCCACTTTGAGCGAGACAATAACTCAGTCTATTGTAAAATATGGTTCGCCTATTTGCCAAAACTTCAGGGGTTATATCCTTATTAGCCCTTTGTATCATGTCCTCACAAAACACTATACGTGTTTCCTGGTCTTTCGGAAAAATTTCTTGAGTTATTCGCAATTTGTAACAACGATATTTGTTCCGCTTTAAAATATTCCGAACCGTTTGAGCGTTCATATCAAGTTCTTCGGCAATTATGGTACTATTGCAAGGACAATTAATTTCTGCTTAACTACAAACGTCAGTCTCCCGACTTGCTCGTTCTTCAGTAATTTGAGGAACCGGTTGCTCCTCATTATTATCAGTGCATTTTTTACAAATTTTTAGACAACTGGTTGTTTCAAATTTTTTAATAATTTCCGATATTCTAAATTTTCAAGGAACAGGATGATTTTCGCACATAAATGCAAATCTGCCGATTATCTCATCCATATCTTTACCAGAAAGTACCACTTAATAATCTGCTCTTTTTGTTCCGTGGAATAAACTACCATTTCAAATACAAAAAAATTTGGCGCGAAACACGGAAATACCAATACTCGGTACTTACGCTTCGACGGCCTGAAGGAAAGCCAATGACTTGGAATCTTCTTGGGTGCTAGGGCGTGGCGTATGCTGCCGCACGCTCTCACCGCGCCAGCATTGTATTACCCCTCACCCGAGGGCCAAACTGGTAATTTACACGTATGTCGATACTTACGACTGTCTCATTCTGATTTGATGAATAATATAGTATTTTCTTTATCATACTTAAGAAACGTCGAATTTCTGGTTTGGATTTTTCAGACCTGTATAACACATACAATAGATTTATTTTATTTCTAACTGAAATTTTGATTTTTTTTTTTTAATTTTCTAATATAATATTTCAAACAAACTGAAATCAAAAACGTTTGCGGCGAAATGTCCTACACCCTTACACTGTCACCTAGTGACATATTTTTTGCCTGCAGGTTGATTGCTTGAATCATGTTTAGCAGCGTGTTTACTAGTTTGTCTTCTGGGTATAATTTCAAACTGATCGATCCTTGAAGGCGTTTCCAGTTGGTTAGAGCTTCGTATTTGAAGATGATGTGTAGTGCGTCTTCATTGTAGATTATCATTGTGTGAAGATGTTTTCTTAAGCTGCATTGGCCGTTTATTAGTCCTGGTAACAGCCTAATCCATTGTCTACTTAAACTAAGGACTTCGGAGCTTAAATTGTTGGATAGTGTGATCAGCTTTTGTTTTGTTACTAAAAGTAGTTTCATGAGCTGCTAAAACTAAGAACAAAGTTAGTTTTTAAAAAAAGTCTTTTAGTACTATCTAAGTGGTCTATGACCGACAATTATCGAGAGCAGGTGATAAAATATATTAATTTATTTTGACAATATCACCCTTTCTTGCAAAATCTTCAATATATCTTTGAAGATCCTTATTGCATTTGAGATTTTTTATACAAAATACTTTTTCAACATAAAACAATCGAAATTTATCCACTTCAGCGTAAAATATACTGTAAACAACAATCATTATTATGTGGAATCTACAAACACAATCAATTTCTCATAATTGCCAATTAAGATATAAATGAGTACTTAATCTCAATAAACTGAAAGTTGAGAAAAAACGAGAGAGATTTCTATTAATAGTTGAGAGTCTAAATAACAAAACCAAATAATAAAATTTTTATAAAAAAATTGAACCGACTTCTAAAACTGTGCTAAAAAGTGAAAAATAACTAGAAATTTTTATATGAAATTGAAATCTTTGAAGTCGGCGCCAAACTAATACCTGACAAAATGTGATTCGCATAAACAGATTAAAATACTTTATTTGTAATTGCTTTCTTACCATAATTTGTATATATTAGTAAATATTTATTTCATTTAGAAATAATCATTTAGAAATAATTTAGCGCCGACTTCAAAAATTTCAATTTTGTATAAAAATTTCTAGTTATTTTTCACTTTTTAGCATACTTTTAGAAGTCGGTTCAATTTTTTTTATAAAAATTTCATTTTTCGATTTTTAGTTTTGAATTCATTATGATATTCATAAATTATTTGAACTAAGTGCTAATCGAGATTAGTGTACCTCGCAATGACTCCAAGGTGGCAAAAAAGTATATAATTGTAAATCACCCTAAAATGAACCACTAAAAATTCTTTGATTCTTTGAGTTCTCCAAATACAAATATGAAATTGTGTGAAAAAAATTCAAATTAATTTTAGATTGATAATATAGGCCCCAAAACTTTCCAATTTCGATATTTAAAGAATTTGAGAAGTAACTTTCTTATTTCGATATATTTTATATTGCATATTGAGTTTGTATACGCCCCAAGCACCCCGCAATATCAATTTTATATTAAACCGGACAATGTAAAATTTTTAGTCCCTCATATTGTATCTTATCAACCTAATAGTTGTAAAAAATTAACTTCATATTCGCAATACACCACCTCCAACCCCCTAATACCAAATCTGAAAAAATGCGAATAAGGTAAAATTTTCAACCCACCATATTGGCTCCACAATATTGAATTTCAAAAAAATAATTTTAACGTCTTAATCTAATCTAAATCTAAACCTTTCAAAGCCCCCTAGTACCAACTTTAGATGAAATTCAGAAATTTAAAATTTCTAAATGGTCATATTGCATTTGACATATTAGATTTTCTTAAAATAATTTTATATTCGCTATTTACATCCTCAAAAACGATTTAGTTCCACATTTGAACAAAATCGAAAAATGTAAAATTTTTAGTCAACTATATTGCGTTGGTCATATTGAATCCAGAAAAAATACTATTAAATTCATAATTTACACCCTCAAGAACCCTCTATATCAGTTTTGGAGAAAGTCGAAAAATGTAAAATTTTTAGGACACCATTTTGAATCCGCCAGATTGAGTTTTTCAAAAAATGTTTTAATTTCGTAATTAACACTAACAAAAATCCCCCAATACTAACTTTAGACAAAATCGAGAGATGTAGAATTTTTAATCCTTCATCTTAGATCCGCCATAATTATTTTTTTTTAAATAATATCAAATTTGCAATGTGCTATCATATCAATTTTGAAAAAAATCGGACAAAATTAATTTTTTATCCACCATATTGCATACGATTCGTCATGTACGACCCCGAAAACTTCCCTGTACCAATTTTGGAGAAAATCGGACAAAATCGATTTTTTTTGTCCGCCATATTGGATCCATATTGAATTTTTTAAAAATGTTTTGAATTCGTTATTACCTCGAAAACTCTCCCATACAAAATTAAATTTTTTTTTCAGCCATATTGGATCCGCCATTTTGAATTTTTTAAAAATAATTTCAAATTCGTTGGGTACAACCTCGAAAATTCCTCCATATCAATTTTGGAGAAAATCGGACAAAACTAATTTTTTTGGCCGCCGTATTGTAAGCGCCATCTTGGATTTTACTGCACGAATTTCATGTAAAAAAATATGGGATCACCGCAGCAACTTCCTCAATATAACGTAAAAAATTTCATTCAAATCGGTGCAGCTGTTCCGGAGTAATCGGTGTACATACATAAAAAAAATACATACTCAATTTCTTACTGAAATTTTGATTTTTTAAAAAATTTCACGTTACTCCGATGATTCATAGATGTCGTTCGACTGGCGATATTTTTTAGTCTGACATCGAAGTTGGTAGATGGCAGGTGTAATATCCTGCCGACATACCTTGAAGTTTTGGGTTCATATATCAGTTATTTCCTGATGTTGCTCTCGGTCTGATACAGCTCCACTGACGAGATCATGAGGTGATCGAAACGCGTATGGAGAGAGGACCCGAGCGATATTTGCAGGAAATAAGCTGTTTGTACATATATTTTTCATATTCTCTGCCTGAAAGGAGAATTACATATATAACAAACTATTTAAATACGGCAGAAAGATTTCTTTATTTCTTACTGAAATTTTGATTTTTTAAAAAAGTCTTTATTTTTGTTTGTTTTTACGATTTTTCGATTAGATTGTATTTCTAATTGTTATCAAGTATAAACTGAATGTTTTGTCTTAAGGCTACAAGCTTATATTTTTAGGTTTCGTTTTTGTTAAATGAGCTCTAAGTGTATTTCTTGATTTAAAGGCTGTTTTTATATTATAACTTTTGGCAATTCATCGTATTTTCCCCGAAATTCCTTTAATGTACGGAATTGTGAAGAATGAATGTATTTCTTGGTGTTCAGTAGTCGTTATTCTAACGGTATTTATAAGATCGTCAATTAATTTTAAAGGATGACCATTCTGTTGTAAATCGAATTTAATGTTTGCTACTTCTTTTTCCAATGAATCGGCATAATTCCCCATTTTATTACAACAGAATGATTAGAACTATGGTTAAGATATTGTCCAATATGAGTTGGCTTTCTGTATACTGAGGCTTAAATAGTTTCGTTTGAACGACTCACTGTGACATCTATGAAGGGCAATTGATCATTTACCCATTTTTTCCATGGTAAACTTAATTGTAGGTCGAATAGTGTTTAGATATTTAAAGACATCATTAAGTTCTTCATCATTGCTCTTCCATACGATAAATGTATCATTGACATATCTCAACCAGATTTTTGGTTTCACCGTTGGTGTTTCTATGGCATCAGTTTTGAACCATTCCTTGTATATATTGGCGACGATTGAAGAGAGTGAAGAACCCACTGGAAGCCCGTCGTTCTGAGGGTAGAACTTGTCCTTTACTTGAAAGTAAGCATTACGTAGATAACATTCCAAAAGGTGCATCACCCCGTCTAGTGGTGGTTTTGTTATGTTTAGTGATTCCCCTAATTAGTATACAGACTTTAATAAATTGAAATATTTATCAAATATATGATTAATACATCATATTTCATTTAATAAAATGCAAAACTGCACAAAATTATTAGAGAAGGCAAGTGAATTTAAAAAATATCACAAAATATTCCAAATAATAATTTTTAATAAGAATTAATATATAAACTTTTTAAAAAGTAATTAAAATAAGAAGTTATTGGTCATTTATTCAATTCACAAATCATAATTCACGTATAATGGTCTTCATATATTCACTTCTTGGATGGTTCTAGATTTGGTCTTGTTCAATAACTAGCTTTTTAGTATATCCTATTAAAAATGTTTATAGAAATTTCGTAGATGTATTAATACCAGACCACTTATCTAATTTGGTTTTTAATTTTCTGTTGTTGGTTGAATAAAATTTGGAGTTGTATAAGATTAGAAGAAAAAGTAATTGAAATAAAAAATAAGTAATTATTAGAAAAAAATCACAATTTATAATCGTTTTTTCAGAAAATTAATACAAGTGGATAGTTCTAAATTCGGTCCTGCAGAATGATGATTTTACGTTTTGTAATCTACTTTAAAATATTTATAACAATTTCGGAGAAAATATTTTTATAAAACATCAGTTATCTTTATCAGATATTTAATTAGTTTTCTTTAAAATGATATGTTTGCCAAAATATACAACAGATGCATGATTTAATAAAATTCAGAGCTGTATAGGGTGAGTAAACGATTGGATGGAGTCAGTTTTTGGCAGAAGGTAAAATTTAACAAAAAACTGTATTCACTACAATATATAGTTATTTACTGCAAGTTTGTACAAAGCATAAATTCCTCAGGCTCATATATGAAGATCTATCCCAATTTGCCTTAGTTCAAAAGTTGATAGTTTCCGAATATATATAATTTTTTAAACTTTTTTTGTAAATATTTATCTTAATAATAGCCTAATTTGTGTTAAATTTGGTACTTTGGAGTTTTTAGAGTGCGAAATCAAGATATGAATTCAGTTTTGATGTATATGGCAGAGAGCGCCACCAGCAGCACTTCACATATATTTAAAGCTTCATTTAACATCTTCTATCCTGAAATGTTATACTCAGTAGGTGTCGCTTCTAGCACTAGTTTTTGAGATAATCGAATTTAAACGTTTTATTGCGTACTGAAATTCGTGGTAGCCCTCTTTCGTATTTTATCGAAACTTTTTTTTTCTCCGGGTCCGTCCTGAAGCTGGATGCACTGTGGCCATAGTAGGCCTATTGTGCTCACCATAGATTTACAACCACTCTGTTAACTTAGCCTTTTGGTCTACTAAGGACTGAATGTGTACTTCCCTCGGTTCTAGGTTTGTTGACATGAAGATTTATTGTCGCATTCTCCCTAGTGATTCACAATCACATATGATATGCTTTACCGTTTATTAGGCTTGGCCACGTAGTCTGCAGCTGTGGTCTCCGTTAAAAAGATTCATTTTATTCAGATGTACTTTGACAGCCATGTGTCCCGTTATTATACCTGTAATAGCCCTTAACTGATTTTTGCTCATTTGGAGTAGTTTCTTTGTTAATTTCCGGTCAGGGTTCCAATAAATAGTTTGCCGTGATTCAGTCCCTATCTGGCTATCCCGTTGGTTTTGTGTTCTTTTTTGATTATCGAAGCTCAGAATTGAAATAAGAAACTTGGAGTGTGTTTAAGGACCAACAGGCTAACAATAATAAAAATTTACACAGCATCAAGTTAACAATGATAGGGTAGGCTGGTATAAGATTGCGCGGGCGATAAAATTGAGCATTCGTCATAACAAGACAACGGAGTGAAGTTCACGACTAACTTCAGTCGTATTTTGTTTGCTATCAGAACAGGTTTGCGCACTTCAAATTGAGTTCAGTAGAAAGCACAAGAAATGCGTTAGTATAAAGATTTTATTGACTTTTGATCTTATTTTTCGATAAAATTAATGTGTTACTGTAAAACATAGATAACCAATTCTAATGTTTTGTTAATGTTTTGTCATTGCAGTATTATACAAGTTTCGGCCCCGAACAAAAAAGTTAGCAGTGGTATCGTGATCCATAGAATAGCATCCAAGTGTGTAAAATTATGCCCCTTGGACGCGTGTAAGTTTGCGCGCGTAATTTTAGACACTTGTAATTTCTATAGTCCAATATTATTATTTTAATAATTCAGTTAGCTTTGCCATTTCTGTTTTCTATTTCAAACATCTATTATTTCAGAATGTCCAGAAAAGGAAGGAAAACAGACCAGTGGTCTCATCTTTAGGAATGGTAGAATCTACTTTACGATTTCGTTTACAACAACCAAAATTTGCAACTAAATTAGGCAGATTTAATACTACGTTTTTGCCTGAGGTTGAAATAGACTTTTCCAATCATCTGCAAACTTTAGATGAAATGTTTTATGGATTAACGACAAAAACTAAAATTGTAGGAAAGTAGTGGTTACGTGCCTTTTTGAAGCGACACCCGGATATTTCCCTTAGGCAACCAACTTCGACGAGCATTGCACGAGTAATAAAATTCAATAGACCACAAGTGGAGTGGTTTTATATAAATTTATCGGCTCTAATGGACAAATATAAGTTTCCACCTCAATCTATTTACAATATGGAAGAGACAGGTATGTCCATATATCTCATAAAATTAATTAAAAAAAAACAGTGTCAGTATTCAGAAGAATTATTTTGAGATATGCACTTCTGCTACGGAAGAGCTGATGGAAATGCAGGAGAAGTATGTAAGTTTTGTATTGAAACGTATTCTAACCGACTTAATTTAGAAGAAGATCCAGATATTCGTACCAGAGATACTGCAATTACAGAAAGAGTAAGAAAATCTACTGCATTGCAAGTTCTTTATGAAAATAATTTGTATCTATTTCATGTCCACAGATTTTACGACACTTTTGTTTATTTTGGATTAAAGTCGTGTCGGTATCAGAGACCATTTGGTGCCTGGACCTACCCTTTAACAGCGTGGTCTTCCCAAGCGGTCAGCCAAGCAGTTAATAACGGCACTCGGAGCCTGTTCACTTCAGTGATCAGACTTGAAATGCCTGGGCACTGAAGTGCACCCATACCTATTCTACGAAGGTGATGAAGTATTGAGCCTATATGTTAAATAGTATTTTACATAAATTTGAAACTGATAATAATTTCATTAATATTTTATTATGTACTAGCCAAGCTGCTTTCACAGAGATGAGATTGTAAATTTCCGTAAATACATAAATTTGGCCAACTCACATGCTTACAAAAAGGGGATCAGCAATAAATATTCGGGGGGGGGGGGGGCATTGTGGGTAGCCTTGTAGGTTTATAGAACAACACATTTTTCGTAGAGCGTTAAGTGGTATCAATTATTAATATATTTTTTTTTAAACTTTTCTTATTATTCGAAGATATTCCTCTTCAATCAAAAATAAGGCTGTGGTTCACACAAGTGCGCCGCCTTAGTTTAGTATTAATGTACGTATAAATCTGAACGAGATATTTTTTCAAAGGCGAATAGGTAGAGGCAGGCCACTTTCTTGGGCATCCCGATACCTAAGCTGGATTTTTTTTCTGGAAATTTTAAAAATTACTGGAGCTTGAAACCTTGCCTAATGGCCGCCATGGTAGTAATCTTAAATCTTATACCTCTACATATACTTGTGGAGAGTATGGCGAAGAAGACAGGATGATGAGAGATGAAGTCACAAAACGAAGGCTCAATCTCTTATCCAGAAATTAATAAATCTGGAACATGCCTTAGGATGAAATGAAAAATAAGTTTAATTTTGTGAAAAATTTCAACAAAAAATTAAGTGCAATACAGATGACTCCTAGACAACGGAGAGAATTGGAATAGGAGTATATGTATCCAGAACCAGACACCATGAAAGCTTAGGTAAGTCACCAATTGTCTTTTAGGTGGAAATACACGTCATCAATAAATGTATTCAATTCAGCAAAGAAAAAAACTATCGCGGACAGGAGATTATTATCATGTCGGATAGTTGAGCAGCATCAGTGGCTGAGTTCTCAAGTAATCAGCTCCAAAATAGTCTGGGGATGCCTAGAGGAACTTAATGAATTAGGTAAAATTAATAAGGTCACCCTCCTGTGGATACCGGGACACACCGAGGCTGAGTGGAATGAAATAGTAGCCAAGCTATGGAGAAATTGGGCTGAGATATCATTTCTGGTGCCCTAATCTTTCTATGGAATCAGTAGCAGTATGATGGTGGAAGAACTAAAAAGAGAGACACAGAGCAGGACTTCCAATTACTTGACGGATTCGCAAAGAATGAGTCAAGCGAAGATAATTAACTACGATCAGAAGAGATTCAAGGAATGCATAAGCCTAAACTCTGGTCGGCAAGGTATCCGTAACGACTTGGCATCGGAAGGGGAACACAATAGATCTATTAGGTCGCAGTATACTGATCCCCAATTTCACACACATATACATGCCAAATCACTAGTGTATGGAACTGCAGTCTATAACTTTGACTATTTACGTTTTAGTAGAATAAATGGCTGTGAACAAATTATAAATTCACCAGGTGTTTTCGTTCGTTTAATGTAAAGAACATTAGTATGTATTAATTTTTATATTTAAATAAACAATAATTTTTTGGAATATGTTTTTTTGTACATAAAATATTTTAATGTCGATTTGCAGCAAATTGGTAAGATTTATCGACGTGAAGTAAGAGTATATTATTTGATGCATTTTTCATTACTCTTAAAATGGCATTCTTGTTTTGATCATATCTGGCGAAAGAAAGTAGTTATAAGAGAAATAAACTTTGATATTCAAATAAAAGGCCGTCTGGTGATAAGTTGGGGAGATAGTTTTACCTGTAGTTGAGATCGAGACTATTCGTTAGATTCAGCATCCATGACAGGTGTCAGATTGATCCAAAAATAAATAAATTAAATATGATTTAGAAATTAAATAAAAAATTTAAATTTATTTATCGATAACTAGGATTTTGAACATTATTTAAATAACTTGCTATCCTAATTTTATCCTATAGAATCACCTCTTGACATTGTTTCCAGACAATCTACATAAAAAAGAGAATGGTAAGAATCAAACCAGTGGAGAAAATTAAACCCAGCGTTCATTTTAAAATAGAGAATTATTACAATGCCAATAATGAAATAGATTATGGAACAATTATAACGAAAGGGTGTAAAATTAAAAATATGAACCAGTAATAAGAAATAATATTAATGCGTTAAATGAGGCGATGCCAGATAAAAATATTATTTCAAAATGATTACATCAATTTGTATTTTTGTTTGCTACCGAACACTGTTAAAAAGGTGAAATTATTTGTTTTGTCCTATTTTTAATTATTTTAATTTAAAAATTTTGTCAACTCATTCTTGGAAAAATTTACGTTGGGATAACATGATGAAAATGAAAAAAAAACTTGCTTGGCAATAATGATTGTTGTAAAATATCATAGTACCATTATGATTTGACACTTTCTTTAAATTCTACATTATTGTTTGTCATTGCTACTGCTATTAGAGGTACAAATTTCATATGATATTGAATTAATTAAGAGAATAAAAACATCTTAAAAGCCACTGAAATTAAAGGTTTTGTTATATATTTATTTCTATGTCTATAAAATAAAACAAAAATGTACAGAGAGGGTCATTATATATATATATATATATATATATATATATATATATATATATATATATATATATAAATTTTTTGTTTTTCAGACCCTGGAATTCTTATCTTATATATATTATGACTCAGTTTCGATAAAATAATATAATATAATAAATAAAAAACTTTATTCCACAAATGTTCTAGATATTTGCACAAAATCAGAAGCAGGTTTTATCGAAAAATTATGAAGTTTGAGTCAATCGAATGTGGCACAAGAAGGTTAAAATTATATGTAGAATCAAAAAATTGTTTCTTATGCGGGGTGTTCCATTTAAAAAATAAATCTGCTTGCTATCCTAGTTTTTTAAAGCACATAAATAGCCACAAATATTTTTAAAATGTTTGCCTCTAGTGAGCATTTATTGTAGTGAATATAAGAGGTGTGTAAATTAAGTAATAAGATATACCACATAGCGTTCGATCTGACAACACTTGGAGGACGGCAGGTGAATATGTGATATGCGGTTTTTTTGTGAAACAGTTTTTTCGAATGTGTTTTAAAAATGAGTGGCATCAGTTTCGAGTAACGGTATGTTATCAGTTTTTGCTTCAGACTTGGGCACAATGCAACGGAAACTTATGCAAAATAGAGAATAATTTTCAATCGATCTCAAATAGTCAGAGTGGCGGAATGAGAGAGGGCGTCGGCTATATCTCAGAAAACGTTAATCACACAGGTTCCGGAAAAATATTTATGGTAAAAGGGGTCCTGGAAAATAGTTGGCAATTGATATTGCCTTTGAGACCGCCTATTCCCCATTTCTTCTTCCAACGGTAAATCTTTAATCGAATTATTCGTTAGAGATGGTTAGTTGAGTCGAAACGTGTATTCATTTCGTGTCTATTTGTAAGATATCCTGTTGACAAGCGTATATTTCTGTCCGCCAGGGTAATCTTCAATTGCAGATAAATTTAAATTATTCGGGACGGCTTGTCATTTTTGTTATCAAATTATACAATTTTATAAAAGACCAGGTTCTTATAAACACCATGTAAACATACATATATATATATATATATATATATATATATATATATATATATATATATATATATATGCACAAATATGCGAAAATCCTCCTTTTTGCTTCGCGAAGTCGGGTATTAACAACTGAACTAAACCGACTGGGACTAGATCGCATGACCTTTTTTCAATTTTCCACGGAACACTAAATATACAGGGTGCGACATTAATCTTGAGACAACGGAATATCCCGGTAGGATCACATTTTTTCGAAAAATGTTTTATACAAAAACTATAAGGTAGTAGGGGACTGACTAGCAGTGACCTTGAAAATGACCCTGACCCCGTTCTTCAAGGTCATTTGAGGATCAACTTTAGAATTTCAAATAAGACCGCCCCATTTTGATCCCGGAAGTGAAAAGGGCGGAAAATTTCACTATCGAACATGACCTTGACCTTAAGGCGAAAGTCAAGGTCATTAAAGGTCAAAACAAAAAAGATCGCAGTATTTCGTGAAATGTTTCATCCAAAAGTTGTTGGGTAGCACGGGGGCTAAGTAGTCACTATCACTTGAAAATAACCTTGACCTTAAACTTTAAGGTCATTTGAAACTTAATTTCAAACTTTGAAATAGTAATTTGAACAGCGCAAAATATCGTGTTATTTTAGAAAATCAACTTCCACTTTTGCTTGAAGACGTATGCTTAAATGTAAAGCAATAAATATGGTTTCAATACGATAGATATCCAGCGCATTATTCCCAATAAGCTCGTCAAGTGTTTTTGTTTATGGTGCTATTTGAAGAGCGAAGTTAATAAAGATAAGCTTACAACTCGTGAAAACATGAAGGAACAAATTAGAGATGCTTGAAATGCTCCTTAGTTGTGAGTAATCTTTTGAAGTGCTGGTCAATAAGTATTTTGAAGTTGAAAGTAACCATTTTGAGCACTTATTGAAATAAATTCTTATGAAACCTTTAACACGAACATACAAAATGATAAGGGACGAGGAGACTCATAGAAAACAAGTACCCCTATGGTAAGAGGCGAGAAAACTCACCTAAAAACAAGCACTTCGATGGTGAGAGGCGAGAGGACGCACCGAAAATCAGCATCCCGATGGCGAAAGGTGAGGGGATACCTTAAGCAAACACCCCGACGAGAACAAAAACTACTATGTCCACGTCGATGTTCCGGGGTAGTGCTAAAAGTAGTTAATCATGCATATAGTTTTACTAAGTACAATTTTTGCTAACAATTCTGAACGAATGAATTTTTTCAAATAGCCCGGAAGATCGAGATCAAGGTAATATTATAGCAACTTTGCAAATCTTACAACTTTAGTTTGAACCATTTAATAAAATAATGACGTTGAAAATCTTCGCTTGACCTTAAAATAACCTTGATATTAGAGTTTCACCTTGAGGTCAAGGACATATTTGATGATGAAATTGCAGTGAAATTAATTGGTCATTCCATTTCCGGGGGTTAAATTGAGGTTTTTTTTTTCAAATTTTGAAATTGACCTTTGAAAATCAAGGTCCATGTTATTTTCAAGGTCACTATCATATAGCTCCCGTGTTACTTAACAACTTTTGTACGAAACATTTCACGAAATAATGCGATTTTTTTGATTTGTTCTTGAAATAGTCTTAATGTTTGTCTTTCGCTTTGAGGTCAAGATCATATATGATGGTAAAATTTTCCGCCCTTTCCATTCCCGAGGTCGAAATTGAGAGGTCCCATTTAAAATGCCAACGTTGACATTCAAATAACCCTGAAAGGTAGAGTCAAGGTTATTTTCAAGGGCAACACTATAATTTTTATATAACATATTTTTCGAGAAAACTTGATCCCGCCCCACCCTGTATTTTCAGCGGGGGAGAATGAAATATTAAAAAATAAATATAAAACTCGAACTTATCTTTACGCTCACAGGCTGTAGTTGTTTTCGTGATTTTGACGACGAAAGAATTTTTGGAAAAAATCTGTCATTTACTTTTTCGTCAATTTTATTTGTTCTCTTTTGATTTTCGATTCTACTTCAACTTAAACATTGTCACTACAATCAAACTTCGCCATGCATGCCGGTGTTAACTTCGTCTTGTATATTTTGCATAAGCTGCACTATATGCTTCATATAGTTTGCGGTAAAGAATGCCGAAATCAATTTTTTTACTCATTTTAAATTTGTTATATATTGAAAATCACAAAATAGTAAAATCAAGAAAAGCATGTACATCACTCCGCAAAAGTCTAAGTGTCGAATAAATGATATAAATAATTAGATATAAACGAAATCATGGCGGGGGGAGGGCGGCTTTTGTCAAAGTCCCAAAGGTGGTATTGGTCTTTCGGCCTATGTCACCTTAGATAAGCGAGCGTGAACTTGCGCGGTCTTCACCTACAAAAATTAATACAAACAAATTTAAACCTTGTAATAATATTGAAAAAATTTGTAATATTTTAAAGTTTGTCGATACAGTTGAAGTTTAAGAGTTTAGATTTATACATGTGACGTTACGAAACCTATGACTCGTCTTCCCTTTGTCACACGATGTCACACTTTACTGACCTCCTTCCTCCCCTTTAACCTGTGACGTAATTTATGGATTGCCCCTTACCTATTAAGCAATAGTTTTATTTCAATTATATTTCACTAAATAATATGGCAATTAAATAACTGACATATATTAAATCAATATTGAGTTCTTTTGCCGAAGTAACAGATAAGGTAAATATTGGAAAAATAATGAATATATTTTGATCAACTTAGACCGAACAAGATTCTTTCTTATATGTACATGTATTTTAAGGCTTTTCACCCTAAAGCAAAACAAAAACAAAGATAATACGTGAAACATATATTTTTAAATGTGAGTGTCTAATTAAACTTTTATACGTTTTAATCCCAGCCAAAATCCACCATCCATAGTATACTGAAAAGCTAGCATCCTGATTTTAGGAGGTATTTGTGTTCTCTCTGTTGGCACAATCTCAAAGTGCCGCAGGAGGTTGAATAGGAGACACTTGACCTCTAATAAGGCAAACCTATATCCAATACACATTCTAGGACCAGCGCCAAATGGCATGTAGGTATAAGAGTTAATATTGCGTTTATTTTCCTCAGAAAATCTTTCCGGATCAAAATTTTTGGGGTTTGGAAAGTACTTTGGATCTGTTTGAAGGTGATAAATTGGTAAAAAGATTAAAGTGCCTGGTTCAAGTTCAACAGGTACTTCGTTTTTGTTCACTGGTTCGATTGTAAATGGTTTGGTTACTCGTCGGTCTGTCATCATAAAAATTGGCCATTTTCGTAAAATTTCTAAAAATAAACATTATTATTAATAAAACGTACGATTAATGTACTTAGAATACTTAATGATCTTTCTTATGCATTGGCGTATGAATAGGAAGAATATGGTTACACTTTTCAATAAATGACAACTCTTTAACTACTTGTAAACACTTTTACATTCAAATACAAACTAAACTAAATTTCCAATTCCAATCGGCTTCGATACTTATGTATTTTGACTTCAACCTATGAAGATGTACTATTTTCATTTTAGTCTTGGAACTTCGTTGAATTCCAAAAACAACGTCATTAATTCTTTTTAGAACGGTATATGGTCCTTCCCATGAAGACATCAATTTAGGTGATTTACCCTTATTTCTCTGTGGATTCCATAACCAAACTCTAGCACCTTGTGGGAACCCTGCCGAGTTTGCTTTGGTGGCCATGACCTTTTTATATTGTTTTATTAAAATTATGTATGAGGGAAATGAAAAAATAACCATTTCTTCTATTTTGTAATAAACAAAGTTCAATTAACAAAATGCTCACTTTACTATTAGTTACGTGGTTACGCTGGGCGAAAAAAAGTTCTGTTTGTCATTTTAAAATCTAATTAAATGTGTACTAAAATTTGAAACACTTAGAATTTTACTTTAAGAATATACTTAAAACCGTTTTTAAATATTTGTCATCCTATTGCAAAGTACTCAGTTTGCACTTCCTACGTACATCTTCTTCTTCTTCTTCTTCTACCTTCTATAATAGGTTCCTGACCTGTTCCTTCTTCGATTTTCCTCATTCTGGACTTAAATTATCACTCTACCTTTTCCGCGGTCGACCTCTACAGCGTGTACCACTAGGCGATTTATCTCGTGCGATCCTTACCAGTCTTACGTTGTAGGACCCACTCATTAATGCCGTCTATGTTGCATGATTGCCTGATGTTATTGCTTCTTTCTCTGTCTAGTAGCGTTTTTCCTGTTATTCGTCGAAGTATTCTCATTTCTGTAGTCTCCAATAGTTGTTTCGTTTTTGCCGTCTCTGGCTGTGTTTCTGAGGTGTAGGTCATAATAGGTCTAATTGTGGTTTTGTAGATCCGAATCTTTGTTTCTTGTTGTAAGTGTTTATTTCGCCAAATCACGTCGTTGAGGCAACCCGCCACTTTGTTTGCTTTGGCCACCTGCCCTCTTACTTCATCTTCGATGTTGCCATAACTAGTTATGTCGATTCCTAGATATTTGAAACTCATTTCTTGTTGTATTATTCGACCGTCTAGTTCTAGTTTGCATAGGAGGGGTTCTTTTGAGGTTGTCATACATTTAGTTTTTTCGGCTGAGATAATCATATTATATTTTCTTCCCATAAGATTAAAGGTATTCAACAATCTCTGGAGGTCGTCTTCATTTTCGGTACATATCACAGCGTCATCAGCGTAACAGAGAATTTTTATTTCTGTATCACCCATTTTATATCCTCTACCAAGTCGCACCTCCTTTATTATTTCGTCCATTATCATGTTAAACAATAAAGGACTAAGCGAGTCTCCCTGTCTAATGCCGCTGTTGACTGGTATGGGTGTAGATAATTTACCGTTAGTGCGAATCTGAACTTTATTGTTTGCGTATATGTTTTCGATGGTCTGAATTATATTGATAGGAATATTTCTCTTATATAACAGGTGGATTACGTCATCTAGCTTTATGCGATCGAATGCTTTTGTTAGATCTATAAAGCATAAAAATGTTGGTTTATTGTATTCTAGAGATTTTTCGTCAGGGGCGGATCCAGCCTCTCTTCTTGGGGGGGGGGGGCGGTGATATCACAAAAGTGCAGTATGGCAAGCGAAAGCAAGTTGTCCCCGGGGGGGGGGGGCACCAGCAACATTCCCATTTGTAGTGTAAAAGGCAGGGACGGGACTATTTGTTGAAGCTCTTGGAGAGGGGGGGGGCGATCACAAAAAAAAACAAGTTTCCGACAGGGGGGTGGGAAGATGCGATCAACATACACATTCCTCGTATAAGAGGCAGAATCGGGTCTATTTTCCTGAATTCAAAGCTCTTGGGGGGGGGGGGTGCTATCGCAAAAAAAAAACAAGTTGTCAAAGGGGGGGGGGGGTTGCCAGCAGCATACACATTCCTAATATAAAAGGCAGAATCGGTTCTATGTTCCTGAACTCAAAGCCCTTGGGAAGGGGAAGGGCGATCGCAAGCATACACATTTCTATACTCAATTCAAGAATTAGAGAGAGTAATAAAACTGTTACAGAAACCTCCAACATACCGGCTTCAGTGCCCCAGTTAACTGAAAACTACCGTAAATCTAATTATATTTAAATATTATAAGCTTTTATAAATTTACTGCAACAATAAAATTTCTGATAATTCAATTTAATTTCTGTTAGTGAGCAAAGTACACCTTACAGTGTGTCCTTAGTAATTTATTTTGTTTGTGCTTGTTTTTATATATTATTTGAGATTAGTGAGATACCCGAAAGATGGAGGGCATTTTTTCCTCAACGAAAAACTTATTACGATGAATATTTATGATGCCTTAAGGTATTAATATCTAGATAATAATGTTAAAAGCTCTGTTGAGATGTGTTCCAATATAACAGGAGTTCGAAAATCTATCATGTTTCAAAGACTGACGATGAAAAAAACGACTGAAATTGTTAGTAATCCCAAGCTACATTCGATCACAGGCAGACGAAAAACCTCGTTGAAAGAAGAGATGTAAATTGTAATAAAAGGAGTTGTACATACATTTTATTATGAGAAACAGATTCCAACCGTCGATAAAATTCTAACTAAAATCAATGAAGATCGGGATTTGCCTGAAATTAAAATAACTGAGCTCTGGAAATTGCTCAGAGAACTTAATTTTTGTTGGGAAAACCAGATAGAAAATGTCCGTTGGTGAAGGAAATATCTCTCTCAAATAAAAGGTAGAGTTGCTGGAAATAACACAACTTACAAAATTAATAATTTAACTGGACTTCTGAAAGATTTTTTTTCATAAAGTTACTGCAGATAATTGCTAAAAATCCATATAATAAAAGAATAAAAGAAAATGTGGAAACTCGATCTCATGATCGGTGAGAGAGGAATTAATTATAATTAATTTGAACGAAGATAGCTTCACTGACTGATGACGAATAAGATACGTAATGTTTACCAGCGTTAACACAATTTATTATTTAAATTTTCTGTAACATATAAAAATTAATGACATTTGCATCTCTTTTTAGTGTTTAATTGTAATTCTGCAGATGGTTTAAGAAATAAATAAACTGGAACGTCAAATATCCCAAAAATGTTTTTAATTAATAATAAAATGACCGATAGCCTCAAAAAAATTTTAATATTATATATATATTGACGAATTTATTTTTTTTATATATATATATATATGTTTAACTTCTTGTGTTTTTGATAATGGGTATTTTGTAAGTATTTAAATTATTACTTAGAATTTTTTGAGAGAAAAAGGCTACGTTTTAGTCTGAATGTGCCTAAAACGGGTTCTATGCCAAAATTAAAAATAATAAAACTACAGTTGTGATTTCTGTTAGATATGTCAAAATTATCTATATTTTCTAATATATGTGAATTATTAAAAAATCATAAGAAATAAAATAATATTATAAAAACTTTTTATTTTAAGTTTGTTACTGAAATAATACTCTATGCCATAAATATTTAGTGATAAAATAGACCTCCTATTGACGCCTTCCGATGCCTATGACAAGGATTAAAATCGTTTTTAACACTTCACACATCCAAATATCTATTGCTATCCAATCCAAATAGTCCATTATTATAGATCAGTATTTTTGATTATAAAATTTCTAACCCATTCCTATGAAAAGTATATGTGTCTAACAGATTTTACCAAAGACATCGGACTAAAGAATACAGGTAATTTGCGAAGAAAAAAAGGTAAAAAATGATTACTTTCTCTAGTTCTTGAATAAAGTACAGTATAAGAGGCAAAATCGGGTCTATTTTCCTGAACTCCAAGCTCTTGGGGGGGGGGGGGGGCGATCGCCCCACCGCCCCCCCTTGGATCCGCGCCTGTCTGTCGTAGAATAAATACTGCATCCACGCAAGACCTTCCTGATCTAAATCCCTGCTGTTAGTCTTCCAGTGTTGTAACCGAATTAATTTTATTTTTGATTACTTTCGTAACGAGTTTCAGAGTTGTGTCCAGTAGATTAATACCCCTGTAGTTCCTTGGTTCTTGTTTGTCACCTTTCTTAAACATAAGCATTATTGTGCTGGTTCTCCACCTATCTGGTACTTTGCATTGTGTCAGGATTTTTCGAATGACGCTTGTGAGTTCCTGTGTTAGTCGCTGTCCTCCATATTTCAACAATTCGTTATGAATTCCGTCTTGTCCGGGAGACTTTCTATTTTTTAAGGATTTTATAGCTTTCTCTACTTCTTGAATGGTGACTTCCACATTATTTCTTATTGCTGGTATGTTGTTTTTTCCAATGTTAGCATCTCCCTCAAATAATTTTGTTAGGTAGTCTATCCATTTCTCCTCTGATATTTTGTTTGTTTCGGAGAGTTCAGATATTTCTTTGCGCTGTTGTTTTATCAGTCGCCACATTTGTTTTTGTACACTATAGAAGTCTCCTTCCATTCTTTTAGAGAACTGCTCCCAATGTTCACTTTTTAGTTGCCTGACTAGTAGATTAGTTTCGTTACGAATTAGTTTGTACCTATTGTATGCTTCCGGCGTTTTTGACGTTCTATATGCTAAATATGATTTTCTTTTTTCGTTACACTTATCTTTAACTTCCTTACGGAACCATAGAGTTTTATTAGGATTTTTGTTGTTGATTGTGATTGTATGTGTGCTCAATGACTCATTTGAAGCTTCTTCTATGTTCCCCTTAATTTTTTCCCAGCTATGATTTATATCTTCCTCTTCATTTATTGGTTTTCTATCAATTTTTTCCATCGATCTTTTTTGATATAATTCTTTCGTTGACGTATGCCACAGAGAGTCTATGTTCTTTTTTTGTATCCTAACCTTTTCCAGCTGCTTTTTCTTTTGTGTAATCTTTATTCGAATTTTTGATAGAACTAATTTATGATCGTTTCCTGCATTACCAGAGTTCAATGTTCTAATATCCAATATCTGGGTGGGATGTAGGGATGTATAACTCGGTTACTAACTATAAAGTCAATCATAGATTTGTGTTCTCTTGTATTTTCAAAAGTGTATTTATATTTATCTTTGTGTTGAAAGAAAATATTGTTTATCCTTAATTCGTTGTAGGCACAGAAATTTACCATTAGTTCTCCGTTGGTGTTGTGATACTGTTCGTTGAAGCGTTGTTTAATTCCGGGGATTATTTGGTTTCCTATACAGGCATTAAAATCTCCCAATAAAATAATAGCTTCCTCACCAGGTATTGAGTCTAAGCTGGTTTGCAAGTTCTCGTAGAATGCTTCTAACTCGTGTTTTGGTTTTCCGTCTTCTGGGCTGTAAACGGACAAGATGTTTAGTTTTTTATGTTCCATTAGGAGTTTTATACAGACTATCCTTCCTGATATATATTGGCAACTTTCTATGTTATTTTTATATTTCTTGTGGATTAGTATGCCTACTCCCGCCCTGGTTCGTTGTTCTTTATTTACTCCACTATATATTAGTATATAGTTTCCGTATTCTTTTTGACCTTTGCCTTTCCTTTTTGTTTCTTGGAGACCACAAATTTCAATCTTTTTCTCGATTAGCTCCTCAACCACTTCCTGATCTTTTGTGTTGAAAGATGTTATGTTTCAGGTAGCTACTCTTAGTATGTATTTGTTTTTCTTTTTCCTTGCGTAGGTCGTCATTGTTGAGTCAGTCCATATCCGAGGCTTTTTATCGGTGCTTTGAGCTGGTTACTGTTTTACAGAGGGTAGGCTGCTAACCTGACCCTCCAACCCTCCTAATTTTTCCGGGCTTGGGACGTACATGTTTTTAATTATTAACAATTAACCTATTTTTAATTAACTTCTCATAGTAAGATTGCTCCTATTTATATACAGTCTGTCGTAACGTCTTCACAAAAAACTGAAATTCCCAAATTTCTCCACTAAAAGTCGCGTGATCCAGGGTTGAAATGGGTTTAATCTTATTTTTAACCAAAAAGGGTTAAAATACTGTGGTGATTTATACTTTGCATAGATTTGATACTGTATTTAAAGACATAACTTTAAAAATAAAAAAGTTAGCAATATTGCTATCATAATATGAAACAGGTTGTATTATACTCTTTACCTGAAACAACCATATCCATATATTTCATATTTTGTAACACGTCATAGCTTAGTTTTTCATGTTTATTCGATGCTTCGTTAATTTCCTTCCTTAGTTTGTCCTGTACATCTTTATTTGTGGCCAGTTCATATGCTCCAAATGAGAGCGTAGACGATATTGTGTCAAAACCACCAAAGAAGAAAATTAGAGCTTGAGATAAGATTTCTTCATCTGTTAATGGCTTTTCCTGTTTTGTATGAGCTAAAAGAAAAAAATGTTCTTTATATCCAAGAGGTATTTGGTAGTTATACGGAAAAAAATTAACTCAAAAACAGACCTGAAGGAAAATTTTCGAAAAAACACTAATAATGTCAATAACTGCTACAAATACCTGACGTAATGTGTGCCCGACATGCACTTGGTAATTTTTTTTTCTTGAAAAGTTACATCTATTATTAAATTAAACTTTTTGACCCGATATTTTAATCGTTCTTGAGTTCAGTATTACAGATCCTTAGGTATATCACAAAAATTAAAACTTCACAAATTTGATATATCGCTTGAAATAATCTAAGTAAAATCTTTAAATTCTGTTTTGGAAAAAATTGCATGTTTCAAAATTTTTAGTAAAAAAAAACAACAGTACTGGAATGTATATACGAAATGCAGCAACTTTAATATTAGAATTAAACTAAAACTTAAATCTGTTTTGCAGATATGGTGATAACGCCTTAAGAACATCAATGATCTTAATTGTTTCTGTACTCTCAAACCTATCTTGTATGACAGAACTGCAAATCCTACAATTATAATTCCTCTGTTCAACAGAACCTGTCACTTTTTAGTTATAGATGTATATTTATTGCCTAATGTTTACATTTTTTTCTTATATATACATATATTGCTGACTAGTTGGTTCAAACCAGTGCCATAAAATTCAGTATACACACACTATCACATACATACACACACATACACACACACACATACACACATACACACACACACACAGATATATATATATATATATATATATATATATATATATATATATATATATATATATATATATATATATATATATATATATATATATATTTTTATTACCGCCCTCTTTTCTTGCTTCCATAAGTATATTAACCAAATCCGGTCGGAATATATTTTTTTCTTCCCTCTCTCTAATGGTGTCGAATAAAACATCTTTGAAATATTTAACTTGGTCTTTGTTCAAGAAAGTAAGTCCAAATATCTAAAAATAATAAATAAAAAGTAAATCATTCGTAGTGTACTTTCCCGTAAACGTAGAATTTATATATATTTTTATTATATCCTACTTGAACATGAACTTCAAGAATAGATTTGTGTTAAATATACTTTTCAAAAGTACGACCGTTCAAGAATATTCTCAGAAAATTTCACGAAGTTCCAAGCAGTCCTTCTATATTTTTGAGAGCATTATTGAATAGGTCTCACATACTTGCTTCATCTTTTGTGTAAATATGCATTTTTAAACCGCTGCAGCTCTGAAGCTTCCAGAGAGTTCAGAATTCAACAAAGAGATTTCAGATTATAAGAATATGAGCTTTACGAAGAGGTTTCCTTTTATTTTTTCATAAAAAAAACCTTAAATGCGGTTTTTTCTTAAAAACGTTTCTCGTGCGGCGCCAAGAAATATTGAAAAACCATCTTACCGATTTTCTCCAAATTTAATCATGTACGGTTATGACCCGTCGTAAAACCAAAAAAAAAACTTCTTTTTATTTACTATTTTTCTCGGCATAGAATATTTCAAAATGATCTTCCATTTTACCACTTTTTGCTTTAATATGTATCATTTGGTTATTTTTGCATGAAAATTCATAATTTTACTATCAGTTACAAGCATGCTGATTATGGAAATTATTTTACTTGAGATAAACGGGTTTAACTAAACCTTTAACGTCAGCGACTTAACTTTTTTGGACACTCCATCTTAAAATTCTTTTTTTTTTATAAAACATACATGAAGTCAATAATTTTTTTTCATTGCTACAGTGGTATTTAAGGGCGCAACACCTCACGATTAAGTGAGAGGAAAAGTTAACTAATCATAAAAGATCACCAGAGTATAGTTGAAGTCTATTAGCAGCACCAGTGAGCAAAAATGCTGAGCTAGCTCCTATGGCGGAGAGTAGAGGTGGGTAATTCAGGGCGCCACTGCATCTAAAGCTAGACTATAAGCAGAAAACTTCCATGATGTCGTTAGGAGCTAGTCTTCAACAGTACCCCTATAAATTAACAAGTACGTAAAGAAAAAGAAGTACCAACGCAATAGAGCTTGTAGGACAAATAAAATTCGGTATAGACAGTAATAGTAAAAATCTTTAATTTAAAAATAAGAAGTGGAGTGGTAGCGTAAGTTAGATACTTTATTATAAAAAAATCAAACTTCAAAAAAATTCATAATAGATCGTTATGACATCAAAATAGTCAATACAGTTTGCCTGTCTAATGGTGTGACGGCCAGAGGGAAAAAAAGGTCTCCCTCTTAAATATCACAGGCACTAGCCTAGTATCAAGTGGTACATGTTAGTACCTGTGAGTATCAACCTTAAGTAAAACAATCAGAATTCCTTCTGCCGAAACCTTCAAAACTGCTAAAATCCCTGTTTCTAGGTTTATCCTGGCAAAAATGACCCAAAAATGCCAAACAAGCAAAAAATAAGGTAACTAATTCACGAAGTTCAATTATCAGGATGATTTAAATGACATTCCAGCCCCTAATCCCAAAAGACGGTTCCAATAAATGGAGATGGAAGTCTTCAGTTAATTTAGCGGATTTGAACAGGGAAAAGTAAAATTCAAGGCAAAATGTTGTATATTTATAACCAAGATCCTTGTGCACAACACTTCATCATTTAGGAGTATTCAGTTGACATGATTAAGAGAAATGACAGCTCAAAAATATGATCCTGGGCAAACAACAATCGGCTGATATAATTTTTTTAAATGACCCAATAGTATATCTCATCAGTTACTTCTAATTTTTTTAAAACTATTAACAAAATACATTTCAAGCCACAGGAATTTAGGCAACCCAAAATATTCCAATCGAATATTAGTAGGCAGGAAAACCGAGATCTATCTGAATAAAAAAAAGGTAACTGTAAATTTAGCATTGATAAAAAAACAAGCACAGTGTAATGACATACCAGTATAATGATCAAACTTGAAAATAAAATTAATTAAAACTGTACTTCATGAAATGTTTTTATTCAAAGAATCTATGGGAAATACTAAAGGAAAAATGATATTTTGTTGCCAATTATGAAAGTATTTGCAAAAATAAGGTACAATTGACTGAATTAGCCATAATGAATTTAAACGGAAATTTGAACCGTTACATCACATACTTCAATAGTATGTTAACATTGCTTGAATAGATTTACACCGATATTTGTATATAAATCGGGGAAAAAATCGAAAAAATGACCTTTTCTTTAATAGTCTAAAGTGATATGCCCCCTTAATGCTACTAATTAATCAAAGGAGTCTAAAATGTCAATATGAGTCCATGGCTACGGCCAGGTTTCTGTTCTTGAATAAGTGATGAAAGTATTGCGATGACGAAAACAAGAGAAAACAGACCATTGCATTCGAAACAGCGCTGTCGACATTTTTCGGACCCGAAGTTTTTCCATGTTCTTTGGAGTTTTCCTCACTTTTTAGCATGAGAGTAATATTTATCAACG